>JARQOD010000003.1:581329395-581353732 GCA_033576555.1 Oophaga sylvatica | reverse complement strand
AAATTTTTATTTTTATAAGGGTAACAGGAGAAATAGGACCCCAAAAGCTATTGTGCAATTTGTCCTGAGTACGCTGATATCCCATATGTGGGGGGGAACCACTATTTTGATGCATGGCAGAGCTCGGAAGGGAAGGAGCACCGTTTTTAAATGCAGACTTTGATGGAATGGTATGCGGGTGTCATGTCGCGCTTGGAGAGCCCTGATGTGCCTAAACAGTAGAAACCCCCCACAAATGACCCCATTTTGCAAACTAGACCCCCAAGGAACTTATCTAGATGTGTGGTCAGCACTTTGAACCCCCAAGGGCTTCACAGAAGTTTATAATGTAGAGCCGTGAAAATAAAAAAATCATATTTTTTTCCACAAAAATTACCTTTTTGCCCCAAATTTTTATTTTTCTAAGGGTAACAGGAGAAATAGGACCCCAAAAGCTATTGTGCAATTTGTCCTGAGTACGCTGATATCCCATATGTGGGGGGGAACCACTATTTTGACGCATGGCAGAGCTCGGAAGGGAAGGAGCACCGTTTTTAAATGCAGACTTTGATGGAATGGTCTGCGGGTGTCATGTCGCGCTTGGAGAGCCCCTGATGTGCCTAAACAGTAGAAACCCCCCACAAATGACCCCATTTTGCAAACTAGACCCCCCCAAGGAACTTATCTAGATGTGTGGTCAGCACTTTGAACCCCCAAGGGCTTCACAGAAGTTTATAATGTAGAGCCGTGAAAATAAAAAAATCATATTTTTTCCACAAAAATTAACTTTTTGCCCCAAATTTTTATTTTTCTAAGGGTAACAGGAGAAATAGGACCCCAAAAGCTATTGTGCATTTTGTCCTGAGTACGCTGATACCCCATATGTGGGGGGGAACCACTGTGATCGCCTTACTGTGATCTTTGGGAGGCACAATGAACAAATCCACAAAAGGTGAAGAATTGGTTTTCTTTTTTACGCCGTTCCTCGTGCGGTATTAGTGATTAGGCGACTTTATTCCTCGGATCGGTGCGATTACAGCGATACCAGATTTACACCCTTTTTTCATGTTTAGCTTCTGTCACACACTAAAAGATGCTTTTTCTTGGAATAATTTTTTGTAAGAAATTTTTGCATCGCCGTATTTTGAGAGCTATAATTTTTCCATATTTCGGCCGACAGAGTTATCTATGGGCTTATTTTTTGCGGGACGAGCTGACGTTTTTATTGGTATCATATTCAGGCACATAACGTTTTTTGATCGTTTCCTATTCCAATTTTTGTGGAATCAGAATGAACAAAAACCAGCAATTCAGGAATTGTTTTTTTTTTCCTCCGTTCCGTGTGTGGTAAAATTGATAAAGCAGCTTTATTCTTCAGGTCACTACGGTTACGGCGATTCCTCATTTATATATTTTTTTTTATGTTTTGGCGTTTTTTACACAATAAAAAATTTTATAGAAAAAATAATTATTTTTGCATCAGTTTATTCCGCGAGCTTAACTTTTTTATTTTTTTGCTGATGATGTTGTATAGTGGCTTGTTTTTTGCGGGACAAGATGACGTTTTCAGCGGTACCATGATTATTTATATCTGACTTTTTGATCGCGTGTTATTGCACTTTTTCCAAGCGGTATAATGATACCGCTTGGAAAAAGTATAATTTACTACTTTTTTGTGTTTTTTTTACGGCTTTCACTGAAGGGGTTAACTAGGGTTACGCTTTTATAGATGGGATTTTTACGGACGTGGCGATACCTAACATGTGTATGTTTTTTGTTTTTTATTTTTTTTATTACATAAAAATGTGTATTTTTTAGGGGATTTTTTTAAAATTATTTTTTAATATTTTTTTTTACAATTTTTTTTAAAAAATGATTTTTTTTAACTTGTCCCTTTATGGGACTTTCACTTTTTTTTACTTTTTATTGCAGTTACAATGCATTGCAATGCTCTGGCATTGCAATGCATTGCAACTATAGTGGAAGCTGCTGTGACAATGATCACAGCAGCTTCCCGTAGCTAAATGACCCGGAGGTTGTCATGACAACCCCCGGGTCATCAAGGCAGAGATCGGCCCCTGCAAATACATTGCAGGGACCGATCTGAGGCAGAGGGAGCTCCCGACCCTCTGCCTCCCCCCTGAGCTCTGCGATCGCGCTCGATCGCAGCAGTCAGGGGTTAACAGCCAGGGGCGGTGGGGGCTCCGCTCCTGGCTGTCAGTGCAGGAAGCCTGGCCACTGCAGCGCCGGCTCCTGCACTGATCGCGCTGGGGAAGCTGAAATTTCAGCTTCTCCTGTGCGATCGTTGCTGTGTTTGGTCAGTCAGATTGACTGACCAATCACAGCGCTGTGAGTGCGGGGACTGACGGCAAAGGTCCCCGCACCACTTGCCGTGCCTGTCAGCTGTCTGTGACAGCTGTCGGCACTGATCTACCACTGCGTGTTTACACGCAGTGGTAGATCAAAGGCATGACGTGCAGAGTCCGTCCTGGTGCCGGCACTGGCACCTTGCCATGACGGACTCTGCACGTCAGTGGACATTAAGGGGTTAATCCTATTGAAGTAAATAAAAAAACACAAACACACTTTAAGAAAAAATAATTTTAATGAAATAAAAACACATATTTTTGACCATCTTTTATTTTACTCTTAATCCGTTAGAAGCCCTTGATCTTCTAAAATAAATATAAAATAATAAAACAACATTATTCTTACCTATCTGGCGATCTGTCACGTCCCACGATGTAATCCTTCACAAAGGGTTAACTAGCAATCAGATAAGCAGCGCAAGTAATCCTGCGTG
The DNA here is from genome assembly GCA_033576555.1 of Oophaga sylvatica. Lineage (NCBI taxonomy): Eukaryota > Metazoa > Chordata > Amphibia > Anura > Dendrobatidae > Oophaga > Oophaga sylvatica. The sequence goes on along the minus strand of JARQOD010000003.1, from coordinate 581,350,950 downwards.
CTCAGCTGATAGCTCCTGAATGAATGAGCTTATCTCCTGCCGACAGGAGAGGATGTGATTAATGAATGAAGCTTAATTGATTGTGTCCCACTTTCACGTTAGGTCAGGTCACTGAAGTAAAAGTGCCAATAAATCAATTAAGCTTCATTCATTCATCTCTTCCTCTCCTTTCCCTGGGAGAGGAAGTTATTCATTCAGGGGGTTACAGCTAGGAGACAGCATTTAGCTCTCTGCGAGCTGTAACCTGTTAACCCTTTCTGATGGATTACACCGTGGGACCTGACTGTACATCGGATTGGTAAGAATAATTTTGCTTTTTTATTTTATTTTTATTACAGGAAATGGTTTTAGCAGGAAACTAAAATATGGTCAAAAACTGTGTGATTATTTCATTAAACTTATTTTTTATTAAACTGTGTGTGTTTGATTTTTCTTTCATACAATAGGATTAATAATTGATAGTTGTCTAATTGACAGCTCTCAATTATTAACCTGGCTTACAGTCACCTTTCAATTGCAAGGTGGCTGTAACCCCTTATTAACCCATTCGCCACCGCTACAGGGCAATGGGAATAGATGGGCAAAGTGCCAGAAAGGGCAAATCTAATTAGAGATTTGCCCTTTCTGGGGTGTCTGGGGGCAGATGTTAGTAGCCAGGGGGGGCACAAAAAAAATGTACCCTCCCTAGGCTGTTATTATCTGCCCCACTCGCTGGCTTTGTCTGTCTGGTGGAGAAAATACAGTGGGAGCCCACGCATTTTTTTTCAACTAATTTAGACCTTTAATTAACCCCTACATGTCTGAAATTTTACACACATACACTTATGTAATTGTAACTTAAAACCATATGTCAAAATACATTAAATGACATGGTTAACTGTGTGGAAACAATGTATCATTTCATGTCGGCTTCTGTGATTTCACAAAAGCCGGCAATTGAATTAGCGGCTATTACAGTATGTAGAAGTGTATGAACTATAAATATATATATATGTATGTGTCACAATGACATGTATATATATATATATGTATTCTATGTGTATGTATCTAGTGTTTTGTGAGCTGTCAGTGTGATTTTACAGTAGCCGGGGATGAATTACCGGCTTTTCAAAGGAGACTGGTGCATATAAATCGGACAGCACTTGCATGGTGCGAGTGCTGTTCGTTTTTTAATCGCACCCATTGACTTGCATTGGCGATTTTCATCCCAAAATCGCATCAAATCGCAGCATGCTGCGATTTTTTTCTCACAACAATATCTGATGAGAAAAAAATTGCAAATGAGAATTCACCCATTGACTAACATTGGTCAGATTTGCATCCGATTTTTTTTCCTCTGATTATCATCCGTTTTCGGCGCCAGTGAGTATGAGCCCTAAGAAGGGAACTCACGTTGACCATATGTTGGAATTGACAACCAACACATGCTCAGTACAGAAGGATCTAGCAGAGGCGTGTCTAGGCTTTCTGGCACCCGGGGCAAGAATTCGTTTCGGCGCCCCCCCCGCACATATGCAATTTGCACACTTAGTCATGTACCGACGAGCTGCTCTCCCTAATGCTCTCAATGATCAGTGAAAAACTGAGAGAAGCAGGAAGAGAAGCTCATTGTCACAGGACCATAAGTATGAAAATCGCATATGAGTGAAGTGTCCATGTGATGACTGCTGGAACCTGCAGAGCTGAATCCTGACATTGCAGCTTCTGAATTCTCACAACTAATGCACTGCACACTTTTAGGATTCTCCCTTACCGGTGGCAAGAGTACACGGTCATGTCAGCACAAGCATGTGATTTATATACTTCTGGCCACATTCCGACTAGAATCATAGAATCATAGAATGGTAGAGTTGGAAGGGACCTCCTGGGTCATCTGGTCCAACCCCCTGCTCAAAGCAGGATTCTCTAAATCATCCCAGACAGATGTCTATCCAGCCTCTGTTTGAAGACTTCCATTGAAGGAGAACTCACCACCTCTTGTGGCAGCCTGTTCCACTCATTGATCACCCTAACTGTCAAAAAGTTTTTTCTAATATCTAATCTGTGTCTCCTCCCATTCAGTTTCATCCCATTGCTTCTAGTCTTTCCTTGCGCAAATGAAAATAAAGATGATCCTTCTACAATGTGACAGCCCTTGAGATATTTGTAGACAGCTATTAAGTCTCCTCTCAGTCTTCTTTTTTGCAAGCTAAACATTCCCAAATCCTGCAACCGTTCCTCATAGGACATGGTTTGCAGACCGGTCACCATTCTGGTGGCTCTTCTCTGAACTTGCTCCAGTTTGTTGATGTCTTTTTTAAAATGTGGTGCCCAAAACTGGACACAGTATTCCAGATGAGGTCTGACCAAAGAGGAGTAGAGGGCAATAATGACCTCACGTGATCTAGACTGTATGCTTCTGTTGATACATCCTAGAATTGCATTTGCCTTTTTTGCTGCTGCATCACACTGTTGACTCATGTTAAGTCTGTGATCAATTAGTATACCCAAGTCTTTTTCACATGTGCTGTTACTTAACCCTATTCCTCCCATTTTGTATATGCTTTTTTCATTTTTATTGCCCAGATTAGTACTTTGCATTTTTCCCTGTTAAAATCCATTCTGTTAGTTGCTGCCCACTGCTCCAGTTTATGTATATCTTTTTGAATCCTCTCTCTCTCTTCTCTAGTATTAGCTACCCCTCCTAGCTTTGTGTCATCAGCAAATTTGATCAGTTTACCCTCAATTCCTTCATCTAAATCATTGATAAAGATGTTGAACAATACAGGGCCCAAAACAGAGCCTTGTGGTACCCCACTTGAGACATTCTTCCAACTGGATGTGCAGCCATTTACAACCACTCTTTGGGTCCGATCACTAAGCCAGTTATGAATCACCTAACAATTGCCTAGTCCATTCCATACTTAGTCATTTTTTCAATAAGGATTGTGTGAGATACTTTGTCAAATGCTTTGCTGAAGTCAAATTATACTATATCTACAGTATTTCCCTGATCCACCCAGTCAGTGATTCTGTCATAGAAGGAAATTAAGTTAGTCTGACATGACTTATTAGTTACAAACCCATGCTGACTCTGTTTAATCACTTCATTCTTATCCAGGTACTTGCATAATTGTCGTCTTCTTAATAAGTCAGACTCACCGGCCTGTAGTTCCCTGGGTCCACCTTCTTCCCCTTTTTGAAGATAGGAACAACATTTGCTCTTCTCCAGTCTTCTGGGACTTCTCCTGTTCTCCAAGAATTTTCAAAGATTATGGACAGTGGTTCAAGAATTTCTTCTGCTATCTCCTTCAGTACCCTGGGGTGTAATTCATCTGGACCTGGAGACTTGAATTCATTTAGGTTAGCTAAGTGTTTCCTCACTGTCTTTCTGTTTATAGATATCCTGGATTCTTCTATTCCTTTAATAGGACAGTGAAGATCAGTTGATGTTACATTTCCTTTCTGAGAGAAAACAGATGCAAAATAGGAATTTAAAAGTTCAGCCTTCTCAACATCCTAACTTACCATTTCATCATTTTCATCCTGTAAAAATCCTATAGCATCTTTGACTTTTCTTTTACTTTTGACGTATCCCCAAAATCCTTTTTTGTTGCTTTTGACGTCACTTGCAAGCCTTAATTCATTGTCAGCTTTAGATAATCTGATTTGTGCCCTGCAGGTTCTGCAGACGGCATTATATTCTTCTTTAGATATGCCTCCCTCTTTCCATTTGATAAACATTTCTTTCTTCCTTTTCAGCATGTGTTTAAGTTCTATGTTCATCCATCCTGGTTTCCTTAAATGTTTCCCATTCTTCCCTCTTTTCGGAATTGTTAACGATTGTGCTTTGAGAATCTCATTTTTCAAGATTTTCCATCCTTCCTGGACATTTTTGTCCTTAAGGATATCCAGCCATTGGATCCCTCCAATTCTCTTTCTGAGTTCCTTAAAATCTGCCTTTCTGAAATCTAACCTTGACGTCTGAGTCTTCACAGGTCTTCCTCCTCTTGTTATCCAAAATTCTAAAATAGCATGGTCACTACCTCCTAGGGTCCCAGCCACTCTTACCTCCTCCACCATTTCCTCCCTGTTTATGAGGATTAGATCCAAGGTAGCAGATCCCCTTGTTTTCTCCATTACCTTTTGGAAGATAAAGTTGTCAGCAAGAGAGGATAAGAATTTCCTGGACCTGTTAGTTTTGCCTGAGAGAGATTCCCAACAAATGTCTGGATAGTTGAAATCTCCCATGACCACTATGTCATATTTTTGGAGAACTTGGCCATTTGATGCATAAAGAGTTCATCCATATCTTCAGCTTGCACAGGCGGCCTGTAGTAAATGCCTACAATGGAGTCCTTTCCATTGTTCTGTCCTTGTATTCTTACCCAAACAGTTTCCACAGAACTCCCAGTCTCTGAAGCTTCAATCTCTGTGCAGATATACGCTTTTCTAACATACAATGCAACACCTCCTCCTCGTTTATCAAGTCTGTTTCTTGCAAATAAGTTGTAACCTTCTAGCCTTGTATTCCAATCATGTGTATCGTCCCACCAAGTCTCAGTGATTCCAATGACATCATATTTCTTCTCCTGCGTTAGTAGCTCCAGTTCTCCTTGTTTGTTGCCCATGCTTTGTGCATTCGTATAGAAACACTTTAGTTTGTGATTGGTTTCTCTTTCTTCAATATTTTTATTATGTAGATTTTTTTGTCTTTGTTCTTCCCCTTCACTTCTAATAGAGTTCTCAATAGCATTTGTCAGGTGTATGGCTTTTGCTGGCGTTTTGCTTCCCTTCCCACATTGTTCTAGTTTAAAGCTCTCCTGATGAGTGTAGCAAGGCGACTTCCAAATACATGTTTTCCAGTCTTCGTAAGGTGCACCCCATCTCTAGCAAGTAGTCCATCGTACAGGTAATTCACTCCGTGATCCAGAAATCCAAATCCTTGCTGACGGCACCATCGACGTAGCCAGTTGTTCACCTGCAGAATCTTATTCCACCTCCTTGTTCCATGGCCATCCACTGGAAGGATGGAGGAGAAGACCACCTGCGCTCCCAGTTCTTTCACTTTCTTACCTAAGTTTTCAAAGTCACTGCAGATGGTTTCCAGGTCACTTCTTGTGGTGTCATTTGTCCCCACATGTATTAGCAGGAATGGGTAGTCATCTTTAGGTCTGAAGAGTCCTGATATCCTGTCAGTCACATCTTTAATTTTTGCACCTGGAAGACAGCACATTTCTCTTGAGGTTATATCTGGTCTGCAGATAGCAGCCTCTGTTCCTCTCAACAGGGAATCCCCATGACAACAACTCTCCGTTTCTTCTTCACAACATTTTTCTTTCTCCATTCAGGAGGACTCTGAGGGCGTACAAGGTTACTCTTTGTGGGCAAAGTCTTATCCTGATGTATTTCTTCATCGTTCTCCTGTGTAAGAGCCTGGTACTGGTTTCTGAGCAGAATTGGTGCTGACTGCCTAGACTAGACGTGCCCGGCCTCGCTCCATTCATTTTCATTGAGTGAGGCCACACACGTCTAGTCAGCATGTGACCGCATGTATGTAAATCACCGGCACGAGAGAATCCTGACAGCGTGCAGTGCGCACTGTGAGAATTCTGAAATTGACTAATTCTCATGTTTTTATTTATGTTAGGAGCATTAAAGGGGCTGTCCAGGTTTGTGCTGAGTCTGCAGTCATTCTATGTGACACAGACCTGGAGAACCCCTTTAATGCTCATAACAAATAAAGACATGAGAATTAGTCAATTTCACAAATAATATTTACATCCAGGTACCTGATAGATGACGCTGTCTCTGGAGTCGTTCTCCTTTTCTTCATCTTGTCAAGACCCCATGATGAGTTTTCTCATCCACAGCCGTCTCTGCAGACCTCCATCTTCTCCGCTCTTCTGCACCAATTCTCCGCACGATACCCTTAAAGACAGAAGAGTCATTATAATGCCCCTAAATAAAAATATCTGCAATATACTGTCACCTCACACTATTCCCCTCCCTCCTCACACTGTCTCCTCTCACATCCCCCTGTTCAGCATACTGTCTCCTCATATATTTCCCCCCTCACTATACTGTCTGCTCACACATACCCCTGACTCCCCATACTGTGTCCACATACATTCACCTGTTCACTCCCCACACTGTCTGCAACCATCCCCCATACTGTTTCCTCATACATACATACTCTTCAGTACCCTCAAATCCCCCACACATATTAAATACCCCCATCCCCACTCCAAATCCCGGCCCCCACACATAAAATAGCCCCCCATCCCCACTCCAAATCCCTGGCCCCCACACATAAAATAGCCCCCATCCCCACTCCAAATCCCCCACACATAAAATAGCCCCTCATCCCCACTCCAAATCCCCCCACACATAAAATAGCCCCCCATCCCACTCCAAATCCCCCCACACATAAAATAGCCCCTCATCCCACTCCAAATCCCCCCACACATAAAATAGCCCCCCATCCCCCCACACATAAAATAGCCCCTCATCCCCACTCCAAATCCCCGGCCCCCACACATAAAATAGCCCCCCATCCCCACTCCAAATCCCCGGCCCCCACACATAAAATAGCCCCCCATCCCCACTCCAAATCCCCCCACACATAAAATAGCCCCTCATCCCACTCCAAATCCCCCCACACATAAAATAGCCCCTCATCCCCACTCCAAATCCCGCCACACATAAAATAGCCCCCCATCCCCACTCCAAATCCCCCCACACATAAAATAGCCCGCCATCCCCACTCCAAATCCCCCCACACATAAAATAGCTCCCCATCCCCACTCCAAATTCCCGGCCCCCACACAATAAAATAGCCCCCCATCCCCACTCCAAATCCCCCCACACATAAAATAGCCCCTCATCCCCCATCCAAATCCCGGCCCCACACATAAAATAGCCCCCATCCCCACTCCAAATCCCCCACACATAAAATAGCCCCTCATCCCCACTCCAAATCCCTGGCCCCCACACATAAAATAGCCCCCATCCCCACTCCAAATCCCCCACACATAAAATAGCCCCTCATCCCCACTCCAAATCCCCCCACACATAAAATAGCCCCCCATCCCCACTCCAAATCCCCCCCACACTAAAATAGCCCCTCATCCCCACTCCAAATCCCCCCACACATAAAATAGCCCCCCATCCCCCCACACATAAAATAGCCCCTCATCCCACTCCAAATCCCCGGCCCCCACACATAAAATAGCCCCCCATCCCCACTCCAAATCCCCGGCCCCCACACATAAAATAGCCCCCCATCCCCACTCCAAATCCCCCCACACATAAAATAGCCCCTCATCCCCACTCCAAATCCCCCCACACATAAAATAGCCCCCCATCCCCACTCCAAATCCCCCCACACATAAAATAGCCCCTCATCCCCACTCCAAATCCCCCCACACATAAAATAGCCCCCCATCCCCACATCAAAATCCCCCACACATATCCCACTCCAAATCCCCCACACATAAAATAGTCCCCCATCCCCACTCCAAATCCCCCCCACACATAAAATAGCCCCACCCCCAATCCCCCCCACAAAATACCCCCACCACATCCCCAACAAAGTAACCCCCCATCCCCACTCTAAATTCATCCCCCCATACACACACATTATGCCCCCCCCATCTTCGGTGGTATCTTCAGCTCCATATTGGAGCACACTTACCACCATCGTTCCCCACCTTGCCGCCGCCGGCCAGTGACGTCAGGAGCGTGATCACATGACCTGATCACGCTGCTGGCGTCGCTCTGACCCGCAGTCAGAGCTTCAATTGTACTGGCGTCTGTATAGACGCCAGTGCAATTGATTCCTGGCTGGGAGCTGGCACGCAGCAGCTTCTCTGCGCCGGCTGTCAGCTTGACAGCCGGCACAGGGAACCGCCAACTCTCAGGCCGGGGGCGGCAGAACACAGCCGCGGGGGAGACACTGCGGACCGCCGCATTAGGCGGCCCGACTGCGCCCCCCTGCCGGCTGCGCCCGGGGCACCTGCCCCGGCTGCCCCCCCCTAGATACGCCCCTGGGATCTAGTCCAGCCCCTGAAATGGACATCATTGATGAGATTTTGTTCCAGGTAGGGGGCAGTGACCATAGTCTGATGACGTATAGTTCGACTATCCCAGCATGCACTGGGGATTCTCAATTGAAGCGTCAGCAAGATGGAAATAGGTAAAAAACAAAAAAAATGAAATAAAGCCACTAGATTGGTGAGGGAAGGATAGTTTTAATTAAACCATATTAGAAAAGCTATTACACACGTGGTCAAAATTGTTGTTACCCCTCGTTTAATGACAGAAAAACCCACAATGGTCACAGAAATAACTTAAATCTGACAAACGTAATAATAAATAAAAAATCTATGAAAATGAACAAATGAAAGTCAGACGTTGCTTTTCAACCATGCTCCCACAGAATTTAAAAAATAAAATTATGAAATAGGCCTGGACAAAATGATGGTACCCCTGAAAATAATGTGACAAAAGGACATGTTAAATCAAGGGTGTCCACTAATCAGCATCACAGGTGTCTACAATCTTGGAATCAGTGAGTGGCCTGTATAGAGGGCTACAGACACTCACTGTGCTGTTTGGTGACATGGTGTGTATCAAGGTACTGCCACACTAAACAATCCCGCTAGCGATCACAATAAGACGCATACTATGCGATCGCTAGCGGGATTGTTTCTATATCGCTAAATGCTGCCGCATTTAGCGATATAGTTAACGACGCTATCGTCGTTAGCGATCTTCTTAACGACTTTAGCGGGACAAAAGTACCGCTAAATCGCTAAGAAAGGTGCCACACAGCGATTAGATACTTACCCAGCGGGAGCGCCGACGAGAAAATAGGGTCCGGAACGATTCCAGCGACGAGCGAGATCACAGCAGGAAGCTCGTCGCTGGAAGCTGCCGCACTGAACAATATCGCTAACGGGATCGCTAAATAGTGACGTTTTTTAGCGATCCCGTTAGCGATATTGTTTAGTGTGGCATACCCTTCACACTCAACATGGACCAGAGGAAGCGAAGGAAAGAGTTGTCTCAGGAGATTAGAAAGAAAATTATAGACAAACATGTTAAAGGTAAAAGTTATAAGACCATCTCCAAGCAGCTTGATGTTCCTGTGACAACAGTTGCACATACTATTCATAAATTTAAGCTCCATGGGACTGTAGCCAACCTCCCTGCACATGGCCACAGGAGGAAAATTGATGACAAATCAAAGAGACGGATAATACGAATGGTAACAAAAGAGCCCAGAAAAACTTCTAAACAGATTAAAGGTGAACTTTGATGATCGCACCATCCATCGTTGTATGGGTCAAAGTGGACTTCATGGGAGACGACCAAGGAGGACACCATTGTTGAAAAAAAAGTCATAAAAAAGCCAGACTGGAATTTGCCAAACTACATGTTGACAAGCCACAAAGCTTCTGGGAGAATGTCCTATGGACAGATGAGACAAAAATTGAACTTTTTGGAAAGGCACATCAGCTCTATGTTCACAGATGGAAAAATGAAGCATATCAGGAAAAGAACACTGTCCCTACTGTGAAACATGGAGGAGGCTCTGTTATGTTCTGGGGCTGCTTTGCTGCATCTGGCACAGGGTGTCAAGAATCTGTGCAGGGTACAATGAAATCTCAAGACTATCAAGGGAGTCTAGAGAGAAATGTGCTGCCCAGTGTCGGAAAGCTTGGTCTCAGTCACAGGTCATGGGTCTTGCAACAGGATAATGACCCAAAACACACAGCTAAATACACCCAAGGGGAAAACATTAGACTATTCTGAAGTGGCCTTCTATGAGCCCTGACCTAACTCCTATTGAGCATCTTTGGAAAGAGCTGAAACATGCCGTCTGGAAAAGGCAACCTTCAAACATGAGACAACTGGAGCAGTTTGCTCTTGAGGAGTGGGCCAAAATACCTGTCGAGAGGTGCAGAAGTCTCATTGACTGTTACAGGAATCGTTTGATTGCAGTGATTGCCTCAAAAGGTTGTGCAACAAAATATTAAGTTAAGGGTACCATAATTTCTGTCCAGGCCTATTTCACAAGTTTTATTTTTTTTTAAATTCTGTGACCTGAAAGTGCATTGGGGAGTGTTGACTTGCCTCCAGTGCACTTCCAGGCTAATTTGCATGTGGCTCTCAAGCTGGATTTCGCAGCGATGGCACACCAGATTACTACAAGAAACGTCTCATTTTTATTCTTGCACAATGACCGGTACAGCCATAGCACCAGCTTCAGTAGTAAATTCATCCTTACGGTTCCCTTTAAAGCTTCGCATAACAAGGCCCTTTAAACGCTATTAAAGGAAGTTAGTTGCCATGGAGTCTAATGCAAATACAATAGAGTCGTCCCAGATTCTTTTGTTCCTGATTATCAGACAGAATTTCAATATATAAATGAAAGTCTCGATGGGGTTTTTTATATTCTAAATGCTTCAAATGAACTGGACTTGTTTCCGGCAGATGTGACTGACAAAAACCACTCACCGTTCCCTTTTTAGACCTCTCCTTGGAGTAATTCTGTCATCCAAAAATGCAAAAAAAATTAAAAAAACTTCAACCTCCGAGCACTTAAATGACTATGTAGATTTTCATTTAATGACTCAACAGGGTAAAAAAAAAATCTCATCTCTATTACAATTTTCCCTAAAACCCCCCACACAGATGGACTTCTGCAGTTCTTCCAGCGCGTTTCCTCCTGAAGTGTCGCTTTGAAGGTGGTTTGGGATTGTTACTTTATAATGCAAACCTCCCGCTGGCATCTCAGCTCCCCGTCGTTATATATAGTACACCCACATAGCTGCGCTGACCAGAGAAGGACGGATTTAGGAACAGAATCGGAAGCAATCAAAGTTGAAACGTAAAAACGTTAAAAGGCAAAAGGAAAATTTACATTCAGCAAGCACTTTCCATTGACTTCTATGTGTGAAATTCATCTTTACAGTGTTCGGATGTAGCGACTATACAAGTACAAGATTGAGATTCACACCTAAGCTTCTGCAGAACCTCTTTCTTAAGAGAAAGGGGAACTCTATGTCAACCAGGAATTCACATAAAACTCTCCTGTTGCTTTTTAAAAAAAGTTTTGTATTACTGAGGGTCCACTAAAATAAAGGGATTGTTAAAGCAACAAACTGTGCATAAGTTAACAGGATTATAGTTAAGTTAATAGTATAGTTATAAGTTAATATAAGAATCTTTGAATTATATCTTAGCAGAGAATAATGCTTGCTTCACTTATGAGCCACTTCTTCTCTTCCCACCTGAACACTTATCATTCATGTAGTCAAAATAAGACAGTCTTCCAGCTCACTCGGATTACAACTGCCTATTGAAGTCTATGGAGAGTGCAGAGGAAGAAGAGAGAGAATCAGAGTGAAACAGAGAGGTGCAGACATGCTGCTGCTTTCTAGTGTTTGTCTCACCCCAGAGCTGGATTCACAGCTATGATGCTCAGTACCTATAATGTCCCCATGCTACTGCTACTGCTTTTTCTGGACATGTGCTACATAGAGACAGGAGAACAGAAATCCCTCATGTCTGTGTGCTGTGTATGGGAGACATCACAGTAGCTCCACTCAGTAGATTGGAGACAACTTGAAATTTAAGATAGAGCCTGCAGAGGAGAAAACTGGTGAAAAACACAGGATACAAGTCATGTAACGGACAGTAATTGTGTTACTCTGCATCTGAGTCGCACAGCCAGAGCTTTGGGGTACTCGGCACCGAGCCCGTCGATATCTATGGGGAATGTCACGGGTAGCACAGCTCGGTCCGTGCCCTGGGCGCTCACTGTTATGTGGGATATTTACAGGTGACTTGAATGATGATATGGGGATTCGTGACGCCACTTGTGGTATCTGGTCAGGATGACCAGCGCTGCTATGCAGATCCACTGGAGGGTTAATATTGTGCAGCTAGGTGTTAAGCCTTCCACAAGTAAGGCTAAGTGCTCCTCCAGGGCAGATAGATGTATAGAAATGCAGGACAGACGGGGACCCGGCAGTCAGGAGTAATAAGGGAGACACACACATAAGTCACTTTAGTACCTTTACTGAAGATGTTGCAGGCACTTCCTGGAGCGCTGTAGGGTGAAGGGTGCACATCCAGATTCCTCCACTTGGTAGGTGTGTGGCCTCCTGATCTCTGCCTTTTTGTGATAAAGTCCTGACCTGCTTGTAGCTAGGTCTAACTTGGTCTCCGTCTGCACCTGGCCGACCTTGTAATTGGACCTCTTCTTGAAGTACACAGTCTCTATTTGCCGTGCATGGCTAGACTCCGTCCTCCTGATCCTGTTATGTATCAGCTCTGTGGTACTCCTGGGACTTGTAGTCCTCCAGGAACTCCGGTGTTCTCCTAATGGGTCGTGGAGATCCCTATAAGCTCGGACCCCGGTGTCCGGTGGCACTTGCTGAGATTAGCTATTAAGGCTCCTCTGTCTCATTAACTTCCACTCGCCTTCGGCCTACCTGGATCCTCACATGATCACACACTGGCAGTTGGTGGGCTGCCTCTTCACCGCTCTCTAAGCGTCGGCACGCTTTCTCTCTCTGAGCTGCACTCACTTACTTCAGCTCTGACTAGGCTGGAGTGGTCTCTGTTCCACCCGTACTAGCCTCCACTTGCTCATGAACTGAATAGATCTGCAGCCTCTCTGAGGTGACTGAGCTGCACTGAGCTGCTCTGCTCTCTGACTGAGCTCTGACTGAACTCTTCTAACTCTATGTTTCCTGTGTAACTGTCTTTTATATGTCTAACACAGCTCCCTCTGGTGGTCTTTTGGGGATAAAATGAACGTGTGTGCATGTGAATAATGACCTCTAGTGGGATATTCTTTCAGTGCACCCTTCTGGGAGATATGGATTCAGTCGCAGCTGGGCTCCACACATCTACATATGCTGCTGGTTTCTGGTAAGTATTTGTTTCACCCCATAGCTGGTAAACACACAGGACACAGAACAAGACTTTGAAATTGGATTGTCATTCCTCTAGTAAGTGCAGAATAATTTCCATTTTCTCAACATTAAAATCATCATTAAAATCATCCTTCTAATTGAGGCAGTAGCCAATTTATTGACCCATTCATATGTGTCAACATATTCCCTGTATATAAGAAGCGGTACCGCATAAATGTGACCACCGCTCCATTCACAGGCAGCAGTGGTCATACTTGCGCACTACCACTCCCGTAGTCCCATATAAGTGAAGAAAGCAGGAACCAGCGCTCCATTCACACTGGACTTTGAGACACCCGTACTTGGGATTGGTGGGGATCTCAGTGATGGGACCCCCTCCAATCATACATTTATCACTTAATCTTGAAATAAGTGAAAAATGTTGGTTTTGGGATAACACCTTCAATAGGTCTGACTTCTTATACCAAAACATGGACCAGGAGTGGTGCGGGTTTTGGAAAAAATTAAACTTTTTTTTACTAATGATGGACAATTCACAAACACAAAGATTTAGTACGTTAGTAGAAAATCTTTATCTCTGTACAGTATCAGGGTACATCTTAAGGTTTGGTGCAAATCGATTTGCAGGACCCGATGTGTAAACGGGAGCCCTGAGAACTGTTGTTTACTTGCCTGCACCTGTCACGGGTGTGTCGCGGCGGAGATCGTCGCGATTGCACACCCTGACTTCGCACAGCTGAGTTTCTGGTGCTGGGTGTTTTTCGGCACTGAGGGAGTTAATTCTTTCTCTCTCGGTGCTGGACTGACCAGCCTCGCCCAGCTGCGTTTGATGTTTTGTTAATTAGCTTCCTTCATATACCTGCTGGTCTGCTGGGGAAGTTGCCGGTGAAAGCATTCATTCAGACCAGCAGAGCGGATCGTTTCTGAGAAGACTTAAGCTAAGAGTGCCTGTTGTGGTTTTTCCTCTCCTCGCTTATTGTTTATCTCCTTTACCTTTTGTGTTCCTCTGTAGTGGAAGTTTTGTATGCAAGACAGTGTTTTCTTTACCCCTTGTCTGTTTTGTTTGTCTAAGACTGTGTGTAAGCTGTGACCTGCCCATTTCCTGTGGTGGTAATCAGGGTCCTTCTCAGGACTAGATTACAGTGGTCAGGGATCTACAGGAGACAGGGTTACGCTGGTGGCCTGGACCTCTGTACCATTAACAGTACCTCCAGGTAGAGGGACTAGTCAAGACCCCAGTTCAGGGTCAGCTTAGACCCCGGTCCACCTCTATCCAGAGACAGCGTGACACGTACACAGTATAGACCCACAATTCATAGGATATTATGTCAGGTAAGACATTGCTGGTAGATACTATGTATACATGTTGATATTTTCTATTATATGTAATATAGAATGTTGTCACATTAGATATAGGTTACTATCATAGAATATATCTGTTATACGTCGTGACAGCACCATGGGAACTTACTTTGATCAGCCACCCTGGTGTGACGAAACATGTGTGTGGCTCCGCAACGATGAAGTCCATTTAAGCCGGCTGATCTGATGAAGAGAAGCGGATGCCATCAGCAGGGCTGCCACCAGGAATGTCAGGGTACCAAACTGGCAAAATTTTGGGGCCCCCTTGAAACTCTGCCCAGGATCCACCCTAGCTCAGCCTCCACCCCTCGAACCTTCCACAGTCCCACCATCCACTCTTGGAAAAACTCCACTTCTGCACCACATCCTCACCAATCACACATAAACAGATCCCATCGAACACCACATTACATACATAGCTTTTGTTTTAGCTAAAAAATTTTCTAAGACTGCTACTACTAGGTGGACTCTTTTGGCAGGGCCTTACACTACTGTAACCTGTTAAAAAAATTAAAATATCCTGTGCTCTTTTTAAGTATATTTTTTATTTATTTTTCTTTAAGGAAATGTGTCACATACAGTACAGACCAAAAGTTTGGACACACCTTCTCATTTAAAGATTTTTCTGTATTTTCATGCCTATGAAAATTGTAAATTCACACTGAAGGCATCAAAACTATGAATTAACACATGTGGAATTATACATTACACTTTACAAAAAAGTGTGAAACAACTGAAAATATGTCTTATATTCTAGGTTCTTCAAAGTAGCCACCTTTTGCTTTGATGACTGCTTTGCACACTCTTGGCATTCTCTTGATGAGCTTCAAGAGGTAGTCACCGGAAATGATTTTCCCTTCACGGGTGTGCCATGTCAGGTTTAATAAGTGGGATTTCTGGCCTTATAAATTGGGTTGGGACCATTAGTTGTGTTGTGCAGAAGTCTGGTGGATACACAGCTGATAGTCCTACTGAATAGACTGTTAGAATTTGTATTATTGCAAGAAAAAAGCAGCTAAGTAAAGAAAAACGAGTGGCCATCATTACTTTAAGAAATGAAGGTCAGTCAGTCCGAAAAATTGGGAAAACTTTGAAAGTGTCCCCAAGTGCAGTTGCAAAAACCATCAAGCGCTACAAAGAAACTGGCTCACATGAGGACCGCCCCAGAAAAGGAAGACCAAGAGTCACCTCTGCTTCTGAGGATAAGTTTATCCGAGTCACCAGCCTCAGAAATCGCAGGCTTACAGCAGCTCAGATTAGAGACCAGGTCAATGCCACACAGAGTTCTAGCAGCAGACACATCTCTACAACAACTGTTAAGAGGAGACTTTGTGCAGCAGGCCTTCATTGTAAAATAGCTGCTAGGAAACCACTGCTAAGGACAGTCAACAAGCAGAAGAGACTTGTTTGGGCTAAAGAACACAAGGAATGGACATTAGACCAGTGGAAATCTGTGCTTTGGTCTGATGAGTCCAAATTTGAGGTATCTTTGTGAGGAGGTGTGATGGTGTAGGGGTGCTTTGCTGGTGACACTGTTGGGGATTTATTCAAAATTGAAGGCATACTGAACCAGCATGGCTACCACAGCATCTTGCAGCGGCATGCTATTCCATCTGGTTTGCGTTTAGTTGGACCATCATTTATTTTTCAACAGGACAATAACCCCAAACACACCTCCAGGCTGTGTAAGGGCTATTTGACCAAGACGGAGAGTGATGGTGTGCTACGCCAGATGACCTGGCCTCCACAGTCACCAGACCTGAACCCAATCGAGATGGTTTGGGGTGAGCTGGACCCCAGAGTGAAGACAAAAGGGCCAACAAGTGCTAAGCATCTCTGGGAACTCCTTCAAGATTGTTGGAAGACAAGAGTGTGCTAAGCAGTCATCAAAGCAAAAGGTGGCTACTTTAAAGAACCTAGAATATGAGACATAATTTCAGTTGTTACACACTTTTTTGTTAAGTATATAATGCCACATGTGTTAATTCATAGTTTTGATGCCTTCAGTGAGAATTTACAATTTTCATAGTCATGAAATACAGAAAAATCTTTAAATGAGAAGGTGTGTCCAAACTTTTGGTCTGTACTGTACATTTTTTAAATGACCAATAATACCACATACTAGGGACAAATACTGTCATACCATGGCCAGATCACATATTACCACCACATAGTGACTGAATAATACCATGTACAAGAGAGAAATATGGCCAGACCACATATTACCACCACATAGTGACTGAATAATACCACATACAAAGAAGAAATATCGTCACACCATGACGAGACCACATATTACTACCACATAGTGACTGAATAATACCACATACAAGGAATAAATACCACCACACCATGACCATACCACATATTACCACCACATAGTGACCAAATATAGTGACCAAATACTACCACATACAGTTAACAAATAGCACCACACTATGACCAGACCACATTTTACCACCACACAGTGACCGAATACTACAATACTGATCATTAATAAAAAAAGTGCCATTATACACAGGAGCTCTGTATAGAGTATAAGTGTATAGTGCAAGTGTACAGGCAATACAATGATCACCAGTGACATTCTACACATACACAGGAGCTCTGTATACAGTTTCAGTGTACAGGTAATGCAGGGATCACTGGTGGAATTATACATAGGCGCTCTGTATATAGTGTATAGTGTACAGTTAAAACACAGGGATCACCAGTGACATTATACACAGGAGCTAGGTACAGTATATAGAGTATAGGTAATGCAGTGATCACCAGTTACATTATACACAGGAGCACTGTATATATTATAGTGTAAGTGTAAAGGTAACACACTGACCACCAGTAACATCTCTAGTTGAAGTCCTTAATCTTCACTTTTTTTTCATCCAGTGCAGACCACCATCACTTCTTCAATCCAGGACTCATCTCTGCATAAAATAACAGTTATCAAGAGCACCACTTCCAGAGCACATTCCCCCAGTTCTACAGTACGCAGCTGAATACAGATGTGCATCCACCATTAATGTATAGTTATTATGCAACCCACCATTCCAAATATAAATTGTAATCAACCACTGTGCCTCCACTAACCATAACCACTTTTCTCACCTAGTATATAAATTAATTATTCCCTGTACTCTTTCCCCAATTCATTACCAGTCACACTGCTGCATCCTCAATGCCCCCCACTCTGTACCTCCCGCTCCCCCAATTCATTATATTTACATGTCCCCCTCTGTCCCAATTCATTACGTCATTCCTCTCTTTCCCACACCCAATTCATCATTTACTCTCCTCCACCCCAATTCATCATCATTTGCTGTCCCCTATCCCCATCCTCAATTCATTATCATTTGCTGTACCACACCTTCAATTCATCATTATTTTATCTCCCCACTCCTTCAACCTCAAATCATCATTTGTTCTCCCCACCCTCTGTTCAACATGTGTTGTCCCCATCCCCTTCCTCAATTCATCACTTGCTGTCCCCGAACCCCACCCTCAATTCATCATTTGCTATTCCCCGTCTCCCACCCCAATTCATCATTATTTGTGCTATCCCACCTCAATACATCATCATTCACTGTCTCCCGTCCACACCCTCAATTTGTCATCATTTGCTCCACTCAAAGCCCATTTAATTAATTTTAGTAAAAAAAAAAGTTTTTCATACTTATTTCTATTACGATCCCCTTCATCTAAACTTTTGGACTGGTATCCTGGTGAGCGGCGCACGTACGCCATCACAGAAGAGGTGGTGGGACTAACTTGGAGCTGCATGGACACTCACTTTTTATGGTCGTGGAGCTCCAAGAAACCTTCCTGTGCCGAGATATGCGACAACATCGGCGGCACACAATTCTTTATTATGCCCTGGGGCCCAGTAAACAGAAGCACAAGAGGGGGGCCAGCCTAGGTCCAGGCCCCCCCTCTTTACTTTTGTTCAATGGGTCCCATACACCAGTAATGCCCTCATGGCGACCCTGGCTGCCAGGTAAGTGGCAGTTCTGTTGGACACACATTACTGGTGATGCCAATGGACCGGACCATGCAAATTGATTTGCACCAACTCTATTGGGTTTGTTGAAGCTGGCATTTCATGTTGGCTATCTAAACGAAAGACCGAACATGTAATAAACGGACAGGCCAAGTCTGCCAATGTGATAGGAACTTATGAAATAACTCTTGGTTTATAGAAAAAGTTCCCTTTCAAGACTGTAATTTTCTATCCTGCTATCAGTTTGTGCATCTATAATCCGGTCCTCTTGGCGGGATGCTTGGCACCAGTGCCGCCTGGCTGTGACATGTTTTATGATTCTCAGTAGCATTTATGTGTGAAGATGAAATCTGAATTGTTCTGCAGGCTTGTAGCTATAAACATTAAATAAATTACACCGGTATCCGCTCGGAAGAGCCATACATTTCTTGTTTTCCTGTCTTTTTATTTCCTTGACGACAAGATTTTATCCCAAACCTTCTTCTCTCTAGGAATGAAGCATCACCCGGTAAACTGTCTGCTACAAGGTGTGTGCCCACGAGGAAACAGAGGACACCCTGGCATGGCATACATCCGGCCACTTGTAAACTGCCAACGTTAGTCTCCCAATACCAAATCAGTTCGACACTTTAATAATATGAAGTCCTTAAATAATTCATCTTATTGGTTTTAGCAAGAGATAGCGATGAATTATTAAATGATTTCAAGCACTCTGCAAGCAGTCTGGTTTCCGTGCAGCCGAGCAGGGGCCCCTATGGGCATTTTCAAGCTTATTATTCCTCACTTCCAAGCGTGCACTGTGACCTTCTGTGGCACATTGATGTATGTTTAAATTAATCATACTCGCTGCTTCCAAGAACCTTAGATTTCTATCTGCATCTGACTTCCTAAAATATGAAATATAAATATGGAGCCCACAGAAATGCACTACAAAGTTAGGCTCCGATTGGTATCATTTGCATTTTGTATAAATTGCTTCCAATTTTAGTGACTTAGCAGTGTGGTCAACATTTTGTCTAATTTTTACTAATGATATTGTCATCTCCTAGTCCTTCGGTGGCCATCTTTTAACTTGCAAAAGAGTAAAAAAAAATATTTAAAAAATATAAATTGATCTTGATTAGTGATGAGTGAACGTACTCGGATAACTTCTTATCCGAGGATGCTCTGAAGTATCTTGGACGTGCTCGTACATTATGTTAGAATCCCCGCGGCTGCATGATTTCCGGCTGTTAGACAGCCTGAAAACATTTGGGGATTCCCTAACAAACAGCCAATCCCTGCATGTGTTGAGGCTGTTTAACAGCCGGAATTCATGCAGCTGCGGGGACTCGAACATAATATAAGAGCGCGTCCAAGATACTTGGATAACACCCGAGTTTCCTCGGATAAGACGTTATCCGAGCCCGTTCGCTCATCAGTAATCCTGATATGTCTATGCTGACTATGGACTTTAAGGGCGCAGTCAGACGGTCATAAAGAATCGGACCAAGATAAGAACACAGTGCTCGGACTGGCCATGGCTCTCCAAACCACAGTGTGATGGCTGCACAGAAATGTATGAACTTTTCACGCTCGGTTTGGGAGATTCGCTGTCCAGTCCAGACTCTGCTTTCCGATCTCGGTCCCTTTATACAACCATGCGAATGAGCCCCAAAGGTAGCACTATTTGGTATATGGATCCTACTGTGATATTAGAACTTGTTGGTTGTGGTTCATGGAAAACCATATGTGTAATCTGTCTAGGGAGCAGACGGGGGAAGAGCAGGGACTTGACAGAGAGAGAGAACAGTCCTCCATGGCATACTTAATTCACGCACAAGGCAAGGAGTATTTTCAACCTCGTTCCATGGATTTAAAGAGAACTGTAACAGTTTTGTCTGTTGTGGGGCCCTAAGGTTGTAGTACTTCTCTTTATACATAGCTGGAAGTTCTGCATTCATAATGGCCCATACTAATTCATTATTTGTCCTGCATAGTGAAAGCTGTAAAGAAGAGTGCAATAAACTATGCTACAATAGCTGCTTTTTTTTCCATCAGTCCCACCCAAAAATGTAATAACAAGTGATCAAAAAGTCATGTGTACTAAAAAAAAATTTGTAACATTAAAAACTACATCTTATTCCCCTCAAAATAACCTTCATACAGTTATGAACATTGTAAAAACTTGTAGCTCTTTACTAACAGTAAGATGGAAGCTCTCTTGTTGTGAACATCTTTGATCTGGCTTCTGAGTTTGGGCTCCCTCTTGTGGTTGCTGCTGGTGGTTGAGCTGGTCTCGGCAGACAGAGGTCAATCACCTGAAGGGGATGATTGGAGATCAGGTGTTACAAACTGGGGAGATTTAATGTGAGCACCTCTCCTTGGTTGTTGCCGGTGATTTGGTCTTCTTCCTGAGCCTTTTGGAAGTCAACTTGCTCCCTGCTTTGTCCTGCATCTTTCAGATAAGTTATTTGTCTGTTTAAATCTGTGGCATTTGTTCCCTGCCTTGCTGGTGCGAGTTCAGCCAGGGTCCCTGCGGGACTCTGTTTTCCTTTGCCACAGCTCATGTCAGTCTTTCTGTATTTCTAGTCTCTTGGTATTTCAGTATTTGTTGTCTTGCATCCAGTTCACACCAGAGTTCTGATTTAGCGGGGGAGAGTTCGTGTGGCCTCAGTATTTTTGCATATCAGACGTGTTGGAATTTTCCTTAGGGTTTTTGCGGGTTTGCAGACAGTATCCTTTCCTGTCCTGTTCTATCCAGACAGTTTGGGCCCCAGCATTTGCTTATTCTATTTCCTGCCTGTGTTTTGTACTTCATCTTGTCTCACCGTCAATATATGTTTGGGGGCTACCTATTCCTTTGGGGCTCTACTCCGGGGCAGTTAGCTTTCCCTTTTCTCTCTTTAGGCTTAGTTAACTCTTTGGCTGTGTCGAGGCATCTAGGGCATCGTAGGTACGTCCCACGGCTAATTCTAGTTGTGTTGTCAGTTTAGGGGTCTGTAATCCGCTAAGTTACCAACCTCTCTGGGTGTTTGGTTGCTTACCCTATTTTTCTATTATCCTCCTCGGTTACTGAATCATAACACTCTCCCCTCAATGTGGCTATCTCATCATTAAGTTCCTTAATAGAAAACTAGAAATATAGATGGATGAACTCTTCTCTGAAATATTTTGGGGTTCATAGAATCATAGAATGTTAGAGTTGGAAGGGACCTCCAGGGTCATCGTGTCCAACACCTGCTCAATGCAGGATTCACTAAACCATCTCAGACAGATGTCTGT
>JARQOD010000003.1:581287312-581329295 GCA_033576555.1 Oophaga sylvatica | reverse complement strand
TGTGATCTCAGGTGATTTTGAAATTAGTAGAGTTGGTGTTTTTCAGGGTTTTCTGGGATTGCAGTAAGTAACCTTCCTGTCCTTTTCTATTTAGATAGTTTGGGCCCCAGCGTTTGCTCATTCTATTTTCTTTCTGTGTCAGTATTTCCTCTTGTCTAACCGCCATTACATGTTTGGGGGCTTTCTATTATCTTTGGGGTTCTGCTCCGGGGCAGATAGCTTTCCTATTTCTATCTTTAGGTGTAGTTAGTTTCTCAGGCTGTGACGAGGCGTCTAGGACCAACGTAGGAACGCTCCACGGCTGCCTCTAGTTGTGGTGGTTAGTCAGGGTACTGCAATCCCATAGATTCCAACTGCTCTGGTGTATTGCCTTTTTTACCTGCACTCCTCAGTTACCGAAACATAACAGTATCACCGGCCTAAAAATTGAAAATTGTATGGTACTCACAGAAGGGAAAAAATATTGTGATAGAAAAAAGGTTGTCAGAGTTGTCAGAGATATTTTTCTGTTTGTTGCATTTTTTTTTTTTTTTTCCCTCTGTATCTCTGGGTGCTGGGGAGGATCTTTTCTCCCAATGGAGTTTGCACAGTTGTCTGGCCGTGTGGATCAGCTTGCCACTGAGGTTCGGAGTATTGCTATCTATCTTGCTGGGTTGCCTGTTGTGGAACCTAGGATCCCCATGCCAGATTTATTTTTAGGGATCGAGCTAAGTTTCAGAATTTCAAAAATAATTGTAAATTGTTTTTTGCCTTAAAATCTAAGTCCTCAGGAAACGCAGCGCAGCAGGTTCAAATTATCATCTCTCTCCTGCGCGGCGATCCTCAGGATTGGGCTTTTTCCCTGATACCTGGGGATCCTGTTTTGAGTGATGTTGATGCGTTTTTTCAGGCTTTGGGGTTATTGTACGATGAGCCTAATGTCACTGATCAAGCTGAAAAAGCCTTGTTGGCATTAAATCAGGGGCTTGATGACGCTGAGTTATACTGTCAGAGATTCCGTAGGTGAGCAGTCCTGACCAAATGGAATGACAACGCTTTGGCGGCCCTTTTCCGGAAGGGTCTGTCGGATAATGTAAAGGATGTTATGGTGGGATTCCCTGTCCCCTCTGGTCTCAATGATTCTATGTCATTAGCGATTCAAATTGACAGACGTTTGCGTGAGCGGAGAAGTATGCGTGGAGTGGTGTTGCCTTGTGAGCCAGCTTCTGAGCCCATGCAGTGTGATGGAGTGGTGTCTGGGGCACAGCGTCATGAGTTTCGAAAGCGCAATAGGTTATGTTTCTACTGTGGTGATGCCTCTCATGCTATTTCAGTCTGCCCTAAGCGGGGAAGACGTTTTGCACGCTCAGTTGTCTTGGGAAGTGTTCAGACTAAGTTTTTATTAACTGTCACTCTGATATGCTCTCTGTCCTCATTTTCTGCTCAGGCTTTCGTTGATTTCTGGAGCAGCTATTAACCTGATGGATTATGATTTTGCTAAACGTTGTGGGCTTCCCTTGATACCCCTACAGAAGTCTATTCCCCTACTGGGGATCGATTCTACCCCTTTGGCTGAGAATAAACCCCAGTTTTCTACTCAGGTGATAATGAGGGTTGAACCTGATCACCAGGAGTGCTGCAAATTTTTGGTTCTATATAATCTGCATGACATTATCGTGCTGGGTTTCCCTTGGTTACAGTCTCATAATCCTGTTTTGGATTGGAAATCTGTGTCTGTAACCAGTTGGGGCTGCCAATGTGTTAATACCAACACTCCTGTTTTTTCTGCCTCCCCCCAAGCTCAGGATGTTCCTGACTTTTTGTTTGATTTTTCTGATGTGTTTAGCGAAAGTAAATCTGCATCCTTACCTCCCCATAGGAGCTATGACTGCGCTATTGAATTAGTGCCGGGTAGTAAATTCCCTAAAGGTCGCCTTTTTAACTTGTCTGTACCTGAACATGACGCTATGCGGTCTTATATCAAGGAATCATTGGAGAAGGGTCATATCAGACCATCCTCTTCACCCTTAGGTGCCGGTTTTTTCTTTGTGGCCAAAAAAGATGGTTCATTAAGGCCGTGTATTGATTATCGTCTCTTGAACAATATTACTGTGAAATATCAATACCCGTTACCCTTGATTTCTGACCTGTTTTCCAGGGTGAAAAACGCTACTTGGTTTACCAAGCTTGACCTCAGGGGGCGTATAACCTTATTCGCATTAAGCACGGGGATGAATGGAAGACGGCATTCAATACCCCTGAAGGGCATTTTGAGTACCTAGTGATGCCCTTTGGGCTCACTAATGCCCCTTCCGTCTTCCAGTCCTTCATGAATGACATTTTCAGGGATTTTGTGGATAAATTTCTGATTGTTTATTTGGATGATATCTTGATTTTTTCTAATGACTGGGACTCTCATGTGAAACATGTTCGGACTGTGTTCCAGATTTTGAGGGATAATGCTCTGTATGTGAAGGGATCAAAGTGTCTTTTTGGCGTACAGAAGATCTCATTTCTGGGATTCATTTTGTCCCCATCTGTTATTGAAATGGACCCGGTCAAGGTTCAGGCCATCTGTGATTGGGTCCAACCTACTTCATTAAAGGCTCTTCAGAGATTTTTGGGTTTTGCCAATTTTTATCGTAAATTTATTGGTAATTTCTCGGTTATTGTTAAACCATTAACTGATTTGACCAGAAAGGGTTCTGATGTGGTGAATTGGTCTCCTGAGGCAGTCTCTGCATTTCAGGAACTTAAGCAGAAATTCACTTCTGCTCCTGTTCTACGGCAGCCTGATGTTTCTCTGCCATTTCAGGTGGAGGTTGATGCCTCTGAAATTGGGGCAGGTGCCGTTTTGTCCCAAAAAGATCCAGAGACCTCTAAAAGTAACCCTTGTGCCTTTTTCTCTCGAAAATTTTCTCCTACTGAACGTAATTATGACGTGGGTAATCGGGAGTTATTGGCCATGAAGTGGGCTTTTGAAGAGTGGAGACATTGGCTGGAGGGAGCCAAACATCAGGTGGTGGTCCTTACGGACCATAAGAATCTGGTCTATCTGGAATCTGCCAAGTGACTCAATCCTAGACAGGCCAGGTGGGCCTTGTTTTTCACACGTTTTAATTTTGTGGTTTCCTTTCTTCCTGGCACTAAGAATGTTAAGGCGGATGCCCTCTCGAGGAGATTCCTTGCGGACTCTCCTGAGTTATCTGATCCTTCTGTTATTTTGAAAGAGGGTGTAGTTCTTTCCGCCATCTCGCCCAATTTGAGACTTGCTCTGGAGGGGTGTCAGGAGGATAGGCCCGAGCGCTGCCCTGTTGGAAAATTGTTTGTCCCGGACCAATGGAAAAAGAGTGTGATGTCTGAGATTCATTGTTCCGCATTGGCTGGGCATCCCGGAATTTTTGGTACCAGAGACTTGGTTAGTCGGTCCTTTTGGTGGCCTACCTTGTCTCGCGATGTCAGGGAATTTGTGCAGTCCTGCGGGACTTGCTCTCGCTCCAAGCCTTGCTCTCGCTCTAGTGGTTTGTTGATGCCATTGCCTGTGCCCAAGAGACCATGGACCCATATCTCTATGGATTTCATTTCCGATCTTCCTGTTTCTCAGAGAATGACCACCATCTGGGTAATTTGTGATAGGTTTTCCAAAATGATACATCTTGTGCCATTACCTAAGTTGCCTTCCTCCTCTGAATTGGTGCCGTTGTTTCTTCAGCACGTGGTTCGTTTACACGACATTCCTGAGAACATTGTGTCTGACAGAGGAGTCCAGTTTGTTTCCAGATTTTGGAGGACTTTATGTTCTAAACTGGGTGTTCAATTGTCTTTCTCCTCGGCATTTCATCCTCAGACCAATGGTCAAACTGAGAGAACAAACCAGACATTAGAGACTTATCTAAGATGCTTTGTGTCTGCTGATCAGGATGACTGGGTCTCTTTTTTGCCTTTGGCTGAGTTTGCTCTTAATAATAGGGCTAGCTCTGCCACTTTGATGTCTCTGTTTTTCTGTAATTCTGGTTTTCACCCTCGATTTTCTTCAGGACAGACGGAAGCTTCTGTCTGTCCAGGTGTTGACTCTGTTGTTGAGCGTATGCAACAGATTTGGGACCAGGTAGTGGAGAGGTTGTCCCTCTCTCAGGAGAAGGCCCAGCGGTTTGCTAACCGGCATAGGACTGATGGTCCTCGGTTTAAAGTGGGGGACTTGGTCTGGTTGTCCTCAAAGAATATTCCTATGAGAGTAGCATCTCCTAAATTTAAGCCTAGGTTCATTGGACCTTATAAGATCATGGAGATTATTAATCCTGTTTCTTTTCGTTTGCTTCTTCCAGGGACATTTAAGATCCATAACGTGTTCCACAAGTCCTTGTTGAAGAGGTTTGTTGAGCCAGTGGTTCCTGCTACTGTGCCTCCTGACCCTGTTTTGGTTGAGGGCAATCTGGAGTATGTGGTTGAGAAAATATTGGATTCTCGTTTTTCTAGACGAAGACTCCAGTATTTGGTTAAATGGAGAGGTTATGGTCAGGAAGACAATTCTTGGGTGTTTGCTTCAGACATCCATGCTAGGAGACTTATCCGTGTGTATCATAGAACTCATCCTGACCGACCTGGTTGCTCAAATGAGGGTTCGGTGACCCCTCCTCAAGGGGGGGGTACTGTTGTGAATGGGTTTGAGATGAGTTCTGAGCAGAGGCTCCCTCTGGTGGTTACAAGCGGTACTAGTGAAGATTGTGAGGACTGGGAATCAGGTGTTACTGACTGGTCTTATATAAGGGAGTCATTTTCCCATCAGGGTTGCCGGTGATCAATTGTTCTGGTCTGAATCCTTCAAGTTTCCCTTGTAGCCTGCTGTGTCGTGTCTGCATCTCCTGCTACCAGGTAAGAATTTTTCTTCTTTTGTGTTGTTGCTATATTTTTGCATTTTGTCCTGCACTTCTTTGGGGGCCTTCTGGGTCCCCTCCGGGGGCTTCTGCCTTCTCAGTTTAGTTCAGCCACTGAGTTTTGTTCTTTTGCTTTTTCCAGTTTTTTCAGTGGCTGCTGTTTTGATTTTGTTACACCAGAGAGCTAATTTAGGTGGTAGAGGTCGTGTGATCTCAGGTGATTTTGAAATTAGTAGAGTTGGTGTTTTTCAGGGTTTTCTGGGATTGCAGTAAGTAACCTTCCTGTCCTTTTCTATTTAGATAGTTTGGGCCCCAGCGTTTTCTCATTCTATTTTCTTTCTGTGTCAGTATTTCCTCTTGTCTAACCGCCATTACATGTTTGGGGGCTTTCTATTATCTTTGGGGTTCTGCTCCGGGGCAGATAGCTTTCCTATTTCTATCTTTAGGTGTAGTTAGTTTCTCAGGCTGTGACGAGGCGTCTAGGACCAACGTAGGAACGCTCCACGGCTGCCTCTAGTTGTGGTGGTTAGTCAGGGTACTGCAATCCCATAGATTCCAACTGCTCTGGTGTATTGCCTTTTTTACCTGCACTCCTCAGTTACCGAAACATAACAGATACCGTTATTGGCTAACCAGAAAATAATATGTTTGCAAACTTTCAGAGCACAGGGGCCCCTGAGAAGAAGGAGCCCTTGTGCTCTGAAAGCTGGCAAACATATTATTTTCTGGTTAGCCAATAACGGTATCACTCCGAGAATACTTTTGTCTTCTTCTTCTTTAAAAATTAAAAAATTTCAATTAAAATTACAATTAAAAAAAAATAAAATTTTCCTTTGACCTACAATCAAAAATCATTGTATCAACATAATTATCCTCAGTTGTTTCTTGAACTTAAACGATTACTGAATAAGTGCAATAGTCTTCCACTATCTATGTTTGGGGGAATATCATTAGTCAAAATGACTGTACTCCCTAAACTGTTATACTTGTTTAAAACTCTACCTATTTGTGTTCTTTATAAGGAGTTAAAAAGCTTTCAGTCGTCCATTCTACAATTTATTTGAGCCCATAAAAGACACAGAATTAAGAATCCGATTCTATTAATGAGCAAAACGAGAGGGGACCTTGGTGTACCAGATGTCATTAAATATATCTGGCAACTCGTCTGCGTCATATTCCAGCCTGTTCTTATCTCAGAGCATTCTTCAGATGGATGGAAATCGAAAAATTGTGATTGGCCCCTATCCACCCAAACTCCTATCTTTGGGTAGCCACCTCCTAATAAATTAGACTCTTCCATGATGGGACCAATAACTTTCACTAAAATGATTTGGGATACTCGTATTTAAACCTGCCTTATACAGTCACGGCCAAAAGTTTTGAGAATGACACAAATATTAATTTTTACAAAGTCTACTGCTTTACTTTTTCTAATGGCAATTTGCATATACTCCAGAATGTTATAAAGAGTGATCAGCTTAACAGCAATTACTTGCAAAGTCAATATTTGGCTAGAAAATGAACTTTATCCCCCAAAACACATTTCAACATCATTGCAGCCCTGCCTTAAAAGGACCAGCTAACCTCTTTTCAGTGATTGCTCCATTAACACAGGTGTGGGTGTTGATGAGGACATGGCTGGAGATCAATCTGTCATGATTAAGTAAGAATGACACCACTGGACACTTTAAAAGGAGGCTGGTGCTTGGCATCATTGTTTCTCTTCTGTTAACCATGGTTATCTCTAAAGAAACATGTGCAGTCATCATTGCAATGCACAAAAATGGCCTAACAGGGAAGAGTATCGCAGCTAGAAAGATTGCACCTCAGTCAACAATCTATCGCATCATCAAGAACTTCAAGGAGAGAGGTTCCATTGTTGCCAAAAAGGCTTCAGGGCGCCCAAGAAAGACCAGCAAGTGCCAGGACCGTCTCTTAAAAGTGTTTCAGCTGCGGGATCGGGCTACCAGCAGTGCAGAGCTTGCTCAGGAATGGCAGCAGGCAGGTGTGAGTGCATCTGCATGCACTGTGAGGCGGAGACTCTTGGAGCAAGGCCTGGTCTCAAGGAGGGCAGCAAAGAAGCCACTTCTCTCCAGAAAAAAACATCATGGACAGACTGATATTCTGCAAAAGGTACAGGCAGTGGACTGCTGAGGACTGGGGTAAAGTTATTTTCTCTGATGAATCCCCTTTTTGATTGTTTGGGACATCAGGAAAACGCCTCATTCAGAGAAGACAAGGTGAGCGCTACCACCAGTCTTGTCTCATGCCAACTGTTAAGCATCCTGAAACCATTCATGTGTGGGGTTGCTTCTCAGCCAAGGGAATCGGCTCTCTCACAGTCTTGCCTAAAAACACAGCCATGAATAAAGAATGGTACCAGAATGTCCTCCAAGAGCAACTTCTCCCAACCCTCCAAGAGCAGTTTGGTGATCAACAATGCCTTTTCCAGCATGATGGAGCACCTTGCCATAAAGCAAAGGTGATAACTAAATGGCTCAGGGAACAAAACATAGAGATTTTGGGTCCATGGCCTGGAAACTCCCCAGATCTTAATCCCATTGAGAACTTGTGGTCAATCATCAAGAGACGGGTGGACAAACAAAAACCTAAAAATTCTGACAAAATGAAAGCATTGATTGTGCAAGAATGGACTGCTATCAGTCAGGATTTGGTCCAGAAGTTGATTGAGAGCATGCCAGGGAGAATTGCAGAGGTCCTGAAGAAGAAGGGTCAACACTGCAAATATTGACTTGCTGCATTAACTCATTCTAACTGTCAATATAAGCTTTTGTTACTCATATGTTTGCAATTATATTTCTGTCTGTGATAAAAACATCTGTCAAACACATAAAAACCAGAGGGCAGCAGATCATGTGAAAATATAATATTTGTGTCATTCTCAAAACTTTTGGCCATGACTGTAGTTTAAAAAGTAGCAAAATATTGGTGGAACCTCGCACCTCCGAATACCTTCTCCTGCCTTCTGTGACCCTGCTCCACTGCAGCCGTCACTCCTGGTAAGCAATAAGATGCACAGATTATAAGAAGCACCATCATTTTATTAAATAATATTCTTTTCCTATTTACTTATTTTTCTCCTCAAAATTTGAAGTGTGTGTTATAATCCGCAAAATACGGTATATTTTTTTAAAATGTATTCTAACTTCGCAGTATTTTTTTCTTCACAGATTGGCACAGTACAGCATATTTAGAAAAATCACCACTCTTTATTAATTAAAACAGACAGCCCAAGAACATTATGTAATATGTTTAAAAAAAGTTAGAAAATTATTTTCTTCAAAGAAATGAAAAACATTATGATTGGGCTTTTTGTTGCTCCCTGCGTTTTTTTTTTAAGTTCCTCTTATTGAACTATTGCTTTTACATTTGTTTTTTTCTACATTCTCAGCATTCTTTTATCAGATCCCCTTAAGACGCCATATTAGTATTTTCAGTGAACGGTATGATAGGAAATGAAATTCATTTTGCTAAAGGAAAAAAAGCACAATTTTATTTTCCGTCTAGGGATTTCATACATCTTTATAACTGATGTGGGGATGGAATTATAATAATTTCAATCATCTTTAGGGTGAGTTTCCACGGTCAGGAAACGCTGCGTGTTTGGCGCTGTGCGCTGGCGCAGCGCCAAACACGCAGCGTCCAGATGTTACAGCATAGTGGAGGGGATTTCAAGAAATCCCGTCTCCACTATGCGTAACAATACGCAGGTGGCAGACCTGCGTAAACGGACATGCGGCGCGTCTTTTTAGACCGCAGCATGTCCTCGCGTATTGCGGCGACGGTGCGTCGCCGCAACAGAATTTAACACAGGGCTATGTAGCCCTGCGTTCTTTCCGGAGGTGTTCCGGAGGTGTCCTGAACACCTCCGGAAAGATCGCGCGTCATAAAGGGGGCGGGGCTTAGACGGAGCCGAATTTCCGCTCCGTCCAAAGCGCTGTGGTTCCGGACCGTGGAACCACAGCCTTAATTGGTGAAAAGAGGACTAAATGGAAGCATAATGGCAATAATCCCAGCATCAGAAGATTTTGCAGAATTCACTTACACAAAGTGGAGAATGATTGTCCATAATTGGCTGATTTCACAAAACATAACGATTTTTAGATCGACAGTGATCTTTAAACTTTGCCTAAAACTTGTCTATTTGGCTATCAAAATTGGCCATTTTTGCCTTTGCTTGCCTTAAAAGTAATAGCAGTTTAAGGGCTATGGAACCTGCTGACATAGAGAAAATGATTTTTTTTTACATATGGGGTAATCCATTACTCGGACAACCCTGACTCAGTCATTATATTTCCTCTAAGTAAAATAATAACTTCGGTGCTGGCGCCGTTCCAGTGGTGTCGGCTCTGGCTCTTCCAGGGCTCAAGTGACATTGTTGGCCACAGTGATCACTTGACGCAATCAGCTGTCACCTCCAGGCAAATCAGACACCAGGCAGAAGTGATAGCACACGACCCCTGAGAGAACTAGTGCCGACACCGCTGGAACGGCGCCCGCACTGAAGGCAAGTACACTTGTTGTTATTTTAGGAGAAACATAATGATTGAGAAGGAGTTGTCCAGGTAGTAATTTTTAAATTTGTCTGAAATGTTAATTCTTTCATTTATTTTCAGACCTCCTGTGTGCATTTTTTTCAGCCTGATTTTTCCCTCAAGAGAGTGTCTTTCCCAGGAATATATTCTGAATGTGAAGTCTGTGAGCATCCAGGGTGCAGCTGTCATCACTTGCTTACATCAACACAGCTTCTATCCTGCACGGATTTCCTCTCCATGTGCTTTTCTCTTTGTCTATTTCCTGGTAGCTCTGACTTTCCTGAGATGCTTTCTTCCCTGTCCACTGTAGATCTGTGTACAACCCCTTTCCTCCTGCTATGTCTAAGGCCTCATTCAGAAGTCCGATTTTTACGGATTGGGCATGTACCTTATAATCTATACTCTATGGGGCTGTTCATTTGTTTGTGTATTTTTGCAGACCCAGTTTCCACAAAAAAGAATCAATGGGT
The DNA here is from genome assembly GCA_033576555.1 of Oophaga sylvatica. NCBI lineage: Eukaryota > Metazoa > Chordata > Amphibia > Anura > Dendrobatidae > Oophaga > Oophaga sylvatica. The sequence continues at coordinate 581,319,416 of JARQOD010000003.1, read as the reverse complement.
TAGTGAAAAAATTTGACAGCAAATGGATGCCTTCCATGTGTCTTCTGAGTGATGTTCGTCGTTTACTGTTTAATGGGTAGAAGACGCTTGAATTTTTTTTTTAAATATGAGAAAAACGAATGCCATACTGATAATAAAAAAGGACACAAGGGCAAAAATGGATAAGGATCTGATGCAGCACTCTGCAGGAGAGAGCAGGGGTGATGTAAGAACCAGGAGCAGGAGATCTGACTGATTTGTAACATTTTTGCATAGCACTTGTGGCACCCCAGGAGTCCAGTTGCCACAGTGACATTGCCTCCCTCACAGGGAGGAATGTCATGCCTGGAAGTAAGGAGGGGTCCCCTTACCAAGTGTCAGTAGGAGAGAAGTCGAGCAGAACCTGGGGAGTGGAGCTGTGATTAAACTCGCCCCAGAGCTGAGCACTAGGACCGGATACCGGAGTCCGTGGTTGCGTGGGTACTGAAGTCCCGGCAGCTAAATCCGGTGGGCAGGGGGCTGCAGGTCTCCTGGCCTGATCGGCGGCACAGCAGCATACCAGAGCCTGGAGCCGACACAAAGGAGCGGCACCTGTGATAGGCTCGAGTTGCCTGCCATGCGGGCAAAAAGAGAGAGAGACAGTTAACAGCAAGAGGGTGAGCTGTTAGGCAGCGAGGAAAAAAGGGAGGACAGCGCAGAAGGAAGGGCTCCATACCTACCTGGCCAGGTGTATCCAAAATTGCTTCCAGGCTGCCCGGCTCTCCATTACAATCTGTTACCAGTGCCCCAGTCTGTACTATCAACCATCAAGTAAAGGAAAAGAAAACTACAGTCCTTGTGTCCTCCAGTAATCTCTTGCGCCCTGAGTCCTGCACCACAAGGTACACAAAGTGTGACATAAACAGAACCGGTAGCCCTGGGGCCCCACTCCACCTGTAGGGAGCAGAACCATCCCAGCTGCGTCACCATCAGCCCCAGTGATCTCCTTTAGCAGCGTCAGCCATCTGTTGTCGAACACCACAGGTGGCGTCACGTTAAATCCCATATACATATTCCCCATTTTATGGCACAGCCAGGGACACGGAGTCGGGTCACGGCCCCGTGACTTCCCCAAAGAACTGTCCGACCCAGTTCCGAGTACCCCACAGCCCTGGTGGGCGTGTCATCTTGGTGTAACAAACAGGATCAACCAGGAAGCCCGGTATTACCGGGTACTGTGTGCCATAAACTTTATTGAACTGTATAATAGCCGCGATTACTGCGCCACACGGCGTGCAGAAAGCAGGAAGCCCTGACTTGGAAACCCCTGGGAGCTCAATCCATCCCGCCTGCGGAGCAGCCGCTTACTACGGTAACGATACCTAGAGCCTGGCTGAGGTTTACTAGGAGGGAAGGAGATGGCCAATCTAGGAGAGGATTCAGCGGTGGGCGCAGTCGCAGCCACCGTAGTGCCTTTATCCATGCCATATAACCCAGGGGCGGCCTGGCTACCTCAGTACGCAGGGGAATCGCACACCCTGAGCGACTTTAAGGAGAGAATGCATAGTTTATTCGAAGTGTACCCCCTGTCAGAGAGCCAAAAAGTAATCATCCTTATTGGCCAGCTAACCGGTGCAGGCCAGAGGGAGGTGAAGTCCTGGGCGGACACCGACAAAAGAACTGTTAGGAAAATCCTGGTGTGGCTGAAGGATACTGTTGACACCCGCACAGCAGCGGAGATTAAAATGAAATTCTACAGGTGCAAATAAAGGGTGCAGGACAGTGTACGGGACTATGCCCTAAACCTGCAAGAGGAACTGCAGGCCATTAAACAGGTAGACCCCGACAGTGTGGGAGACAAGGACAGATTGCTAACCGAACAGTTTACTGAGGGGCTCCTGTCTACCGCTCACCGGACACAGCTGTGCATTATGGCCCTGCAAAACCCTGACCTGGACTTCGCACGATTTAAAGACCGCGACATCCAGGTGCTGCAAGAACCAACCCCAAGTGACACTGCACCCCTCCAGCACCCAGCTATCACATACCACCAGGAGGCCGTGTCCTTTTCCCCGGCACCAGTGAAGGCCGATGCACAGACCCTAGATAATGACTACTTTGCAGGCCTACAGCTGCAGGTCCAGAAGCTGACCAAAAGTGTGGCTGCACTAACCAAAACCGTGTAGTCCATGCAAGTGTCCCTAAGGGAGAAGATCCAGCTGGCCTCTAGTCCAGATGACGTCCCGTGGCTATGGCAGAGGAGAATCCCACCGACCAGAGGGAGAGACAACGATCGCTACGACCAGGACGGCCGGCCCATCTGTCGTCGCTGCAACAAGGCGGAGCACATCGCAAGATTCTGTAATTTAAACAAGCAACCCCTGGGGCAGAAGGCCAACCCCCAGGAGTAAGACGACTGGGCCCTCAAAGCTGGCGAGACAAGTACATGGAGGACGGCCGGTCCTGCCCATCATGCTTGATGGCATCCCAATGAACGCTTTATTGGACACCGGCTCCCAGTGACAACAATGCCATATATCCTTTTTAAACGGTATTGGGCTGATTCAGACATTACTTGTAGCCCAGATGAACACTTTAACATCTTTGCCAGCAATGATCAGCCCTTGCCACAGTTGGGGTATAAGGAGGTGACCATCAAGGTTGGCCGAGTAGAATTGCAGTCGCAAGGTTTGATTATAGTTGATATTGACAGACAAGAATCCCATCCTATGATTACTCTAGGCACCCATGTTATAGAGAATGGTCTTGGAGAAATTATTGTTTTGTTGCAACAGGTAGCCGAGACCGCCAGTTCCACTCAGCAGCTTGTCCTGCAAAAGGAAATCAGAGCCCTGATGCAGAGACAATTGGTAGAGCTGTCTGGTGGAGAAGTTGGCAGTGTCAGAATGAGTGATCCAGTCCCCATTGCAATACCCCCTAGGAGTGAAATGTTGATTTGGTGCGGGTAGCAATAGGCCTCAGGGGTCAAGATTACCAGGCCCTGGTAGAACCCGTGTACTCTGATAGTAGACCCACCATCCTGACAGCCATAGGGGTAGTCGATGACCGCAAGGGGAGGGTACCGATACGCATCCTGAATTGTGGGGAGAAAGAGTTCCATTTATCCCGGTATACCACCCTTGCTAAGCTGTTCACTGTCAGTAATAATGCAATAAAGGCCATGGAACCCTTGCTTCCGTCCGACCAGGCGGAGGACAATGGCTCTGAGGGGCAGCTGGAGGATTGGTGTCAGAAGCTACACATAGGTACTGACTCCACCCCTTCGCATCAAAAGCATGGGGTTTAACGGGTGGCTCGAGAATATGAGCAGATCTTTAGCAAGCACCCTCTAGACTTTGGGTAGGTAAAAGGGGTCCAACACCATATCCCCACCGGAGATCATCCGTTCATTAAAGAGATGTACCGGCCTGTACCCCCAGCTCACAATCAATGTGCCAAGGGTATGTTATGGGAGATGAAGGAGGCTGGGGTAATCAGAGATAGTTGTAGCCCCTGGGCAGCTCCGTTAGTCCTCATTAGAAAAAAAGATGGTACAGTGAGGATGTGTGTGGACTACAGGCAGATTAACCGCATTACACATAAGGATGCCTACCCGGTACCCAGAATTGAGGAATCATTAGCTGTACTGAGATCCGCTAACTATTTCTCCACTTTAGATCTCACCAGTGGGAATTGGCAGGTTTCCGTGGCAGAAGCAGACAGAGAGAAGACAGCGTTTACGACACCAATGGGCCTCTGCGAGTTCAACTGCATGCCATTCGGGCTCTGCAATGCACCGGAACGTTCCAGCGGTTAATGGAATGCTGCCTAGGACATAAAAACTTCGAAACTGTTTTGTTGTACCTGGATGATGTCATCGTCTACTCAAAGACGTACGAAGACCACCTGGAGAACCTGGCCGAGGTGTTCAAGGCCTTATCCAGTTTCGGCCTGAAAGTAAAGCCGTCCAAGTGCCACCTTTTGAAGCACAAAGTGCAGTACCTAGGTCACGTAGAAAGCGACGAAGGTGTGCCACCAGACCCTAAAAAAGTCACCGTGATCAAAGACTGGCCAAGACCCTCCACTATCAAGGAAGTTCAGCAGTTTCTTGGGCTGGTAGGTTACACAGGAGATTTATAAAGGGCTTCACAAAGATAGTGGCACCCTTACAGGACCTCTTAATAGGCCAGTACAAGAAGGCCAAGAACCCGAGTCCTCCATTCGAGTGGAGTAAAAGAGAAGAATCCTTCACTTGGTTGAATATGGCTCTTACAGTAGACGAAGTCCTGGCCTACCCCGACTATGGCCAACCCTTTATACTCTATACGGACGCCATAACGTGGGATTGGGAGCAGTGAGGTCCCAGGTACAGCAAGGCAGAGAGAGAGTGATTGCCTACACCAGCAGGAAGCTTCATCCCACGGAAAGGAACCCTGACAACTATAGTTCCTTTAAATTGGAGTTTCTCGCCATAGTCTGGGTGGTAACGGAGCGCTTCAAACACTACCTGGCTTCAGCGAAATTTACCATTTATACGGATAATAATCCGCTGACCCACCTTGAAATAGTGAAGCTAGGTGCGTTGGAGTAGCGATGGATGGTTTGGCTGTCCAACTACGAGTTTACCATCAAATACTGGGCGGGGCATAAAAACACTAATGCTGATGCACTGTCCAGGATGCCCAACTTGAAAGATGAGGGAGAAGACCCAGAGTAACTCAAAGAAATCGAGTTACCAGCCTTCCACTGCCCCGGTGTGGCCCAGTGCTCCCACTGTGTGATGGACAAGCGCTATGCCATGCAAGGGGCAACGATTAACCCATTGCCCCACCATGGATGGGCAGAAACGCAGGACAGCGATCTGGCAGTCTGCCTAGTAAAGGAATTGCTGACACAAGCTGATTCGCACCCTAGTCCAGATGCTCTACAAGATACCCAACAGTTGTGGAAGGAGAAGGGCAAGCTGTTTATCTATGAGGGGAAGCTGTATCGGAGAAGCGTCAACTCCCGAACCCACGAACTGGTCTGGAAGGTGGTAGTCCCGAAGCGGGATGTGCCAATGGTCTTAGAAGTGTACCACAAAGGAGCAGAACACTTCGGGTGGAAGAAGTTGGAAGTCCTGCTACGTGAGCGAATCCACTGGGTTGGCATCAGGAAAGCAATCGAGAAATGGTGTAGAGAATGTGGTCCATGCAACCTGAGATGGAAAGACCATGATAGCCAGAGGGCTCCACTACACCCTATAGTCACAAAACCACTTGGGCTGGTAGCCTTGGACCACGTGAAGCTGGCCCAAAGCTGGTCAGGCTATGTCTACGCCCTCACCATAGTAGACTACTACTGCCGATGCCTGGTAGTAGTGCCAGTGAAGGATCAGATGGCGAAGACGGCAGCCAAAGCATTTCAACAACACTTTTGTCACCGACACGGTTACCCTGAATGGGTGCTTACCGACCAAGGCCCAGCCTTTGAAGCAGAAGTGTTCCAGGAGTTCTGTAACCTGTATGGCTGCAAGAAAGTAAGAACCATGCCGTATCATCCCCAGACCAATGGGTTGAGAAAATGAACCAGGTAGTAATAGACCTGTTGAAGACTCTGCTCCTGGAAGAGCGTAGCCTGTGGCCAGAGAAGTTACCGGATTTGGTAGACTTATATAACCACATCCCGGTGAACTCCACCAACTGTACACCCGCCTACCTGATGAGGACTAGACCAAGCAAGTTACCCATTGACTTGTACAGGGGAGTTTTAACACCGGAGACGACATCATCAGATGCAGACTGAGATACAGAGTGGCAGCAACAATATCACAAGGTGCAAGAATGTGTAGAGAAAAGTTTGTCCCCGGCAAGACAGGCAGGAAATAAATTATAATCAGCACGCCCCTGCAGTTCCCTTGTCACCTTGAGAATAGGTACTCAAAAGGAAGAGACAAGTTCATAAACTAGACGACCAGTGGGAGACTGAACCATACACCGTTTTACCTTCAGACTTTGATAACACCAAGGTGTGCCTCATCAGTAAAGATGGAGGAGAAACCTCAACGGCAGGGTCGAGGGATCATCTAAAGCCATGCCCTGACCAACTAAAAGAAAGGATTGAAGACCAAGACATTCCTCAGCCAGTAGAAGAGGTGGAGGAAAAGATCAGCACAGTACTCGGCGAGTTCCCTCCAAATTGGACAAGGGTGAACCAGGCCATAGTCGTGCCCGTTTTGACCTTTCCCTAGCTAGTAGTGACAGAAAGAGATGCGAGTCAAGGCCAGCCTGAAGACCAGCGGGCTCAAGCAGCAGACGCCACACCAGCAGCAGAGCAAGAGGATCCACCCCTGCCAGCGACGAATCTGTCATGTCCACGGTGAGCATCAATGGTCGTAGAACATCAGGTATACCTGTGCTACGTAGAGTCACCCGTAGCGCAGCCAATAGAGAGCTCACTACACCAGTACCAGCGCTACGAAGGTCTATCCGTAGTACCCTAGGTCAAATCCCTATAAGGATCCGCATGTAAGTAGATAATGTAAATAAGGTATGTAAATATGTAATGTAAGTACGTAACCATCAAGCATATGAGCCTACAGAGACTCTGTAAGAACTTTTGAGCAATCCTATTTTACTTGATTTAAAGGACGATTGGGTCACTGGACTTGTGACCAGGACAATACTTGTATATAGTTACCAACCTGGCTCAGGAATGAACAATGGACAATGATGCATGGACTAATCATCACAAGGACTATTTTTGAGGTTTGTTTTTTGTAATTTTTATTTTTGAAGTCTTATAAACATATTAACAAGTGAACAATCATAACTATTTACATTTCCTCAGTCCGGGAGTACCAAATTTCACTAGGGGGGAATGTGGCACCCCAGGAGTCCAGTTGCCACAGTGACATTGCCTCCCTCACAGGGAGGAATGTCATGCTTAGAAGCAAGGAGGGGTCCCCTTACCAGGTGTCAGTAGGAGAGAAGTCGAGCAGAACCTGGGGCGTGGAGCTGTGATTAAGCTCGCCCCAGAGCTGAGCGCTTGGGACCGGATACCGGAGTCTGTGGTTGCATGGGTACTGAAGTCCCAGCAGCTAAATCCAGAGGGCAGGGGATTGCAGGTCTCCTGGCCCGATCTAATACCCGGTGGCACAGCAGCATACCAGAGCCTGGAGCCGACACAAAGGAGCGGCACCTGTGATAGGCTCGAGCTGCCTGCCATGCGGGCAACAGTTTGTTTTTAAAAAAAAAAAAGAGAGAGACAGTTAGCAGCAGGAGGGTGAGCTGTTAGGCAGCGAGGAAAAAAAGGGAGGACAGCGCAGAAGGAAGTGCTCCATACCTACCTGGCCAAGTGTATCCAAAATTGATTCCAGGCAGCCCAGCTCTCCATCACGATCTGTTACCAGTGCCCCAGTCTGTACTATCAACCATCAAGTAAAGGAAAAGAAAACTACAGTCCTTGTGATCTTGCGCCCTGAGTCCTGCACCACAAGGTACACGAAGTGTGACATAAATAGAACCGGTAGCCCTGGGGCCCCGCTCCACCTGTGGGGAGCAGAACCATCCCAGCTGCATCACCATCAGCCCCAGTGATCTCCTTTAGCAGCGTCAGCCATCTGTTGTCGAACATCACAGGTGGCGTCATGTTAAATCTCATATACTTATTCCCCATTTTACGTCACAGCCAGGGCCACGGAGTCGGGTCACGGCTCCGTGACTTCCCCAAAGAACTGTCCGACCTGGTTCCGAGTACCCCACGGCCCTGGTGGGCGTGTCACACTCAGCTAGATAAAGAACTTAGAGAGACTTCAGCAGTAAAATGGTAGAAAATTTTTCACGAAAACTATTTAAAAAGTGGCTTAAAGGGGTTGTCCACCTGCATGAAATTTTGACTAAAAAGAACTTTTGCAATTGGTTTTCATTTAACATTTTTAGCCTATATATATTTATATAAATTTCAGAGTTTTTTTTTCACCACATAAGTATAAAGAAAGTATACATGTTTGGTATCTGCGTACTTGTACTGACCTGAAAAATCATATTCCCTGGTCAGTTTTACCATTAGTGAGCATGGTAAATAAAAAAATAAAATTGTGGAATTGCACTTTTTTTTGCAATTTTGATGCACTTTGATTTTTTCCCTCCTTTCCAGTGCATGACATGATAAAATAAATGGTGTCACTCGAAAATATAGTATGTCCTGCAAGAAAACAAGCCCTCATATGGCTATAATGAGGGAACAATAAAAAATGTATGGCTCTTGGAAGAAGGGGAGGAAAAAAACGAAAGTGAAAAAATGGAAATTGGCTTTGATGTGAAGGGGTTAAAGATAAACTTCTGGCCATACAGTACATCAACCTTTTGAGTTATAATAAAGCAATATCAAAAAGGAATCATACAACATTAATTTTATGGGTTTTTACGAGAAAGAAAGAAAAGAGAAAGAAAGAAAGAAAGAAAGAAAGAAAGAAAGAAAGAAAGAAAGAAAGAAAGGAAAGAAAGAAAGAAAGAAAGAAGAGAGAAAGAAAGAAAGAAAGAAAGAAAGAAAGAAAGAAAGAAAGAAAGAAAGAAAGAAAGAAAGAAAGAAAGAAAGAAAGAAAGAAAGAAAGAAAGAAAGACTTGATTAACATGGAATGACGACCACGGGTCAACTCAACATCAGAAACCGAAGACTTAGATAAAACGACCGTGAAACACAAGCATTTTAAGCCAATCAGACGCTAAGTATTCATTATAGGATGTTAGCAGTTTGTGTTCTAGAATAAACGATACATAAAGCGTCTACACAATAAGGACATTTCACGCTCCTCAACAATGGACAATCAGAGAGCGCAGTAACTAGTCGTCTGCTGTTAATTCCAGTTGGGTAAATGTTTCTACAGTCATTGTAAGAGAAGACAGGAATCGGAGAAAAATGCAGAAAATGAGGACACTTCTGCAGAGCAGGATGATTTTAGCAGCAAAATACATATTGTATTTTTTTGAATACCACAGATGTCTGTGGGCTTTAACGAGGCACCAACCAAAATGACGGCTCTGGGTTACATCCTCACGTGTCAGAGTATAATCTACCCCCCTCCACTGTCTTTAAAGACGATAGAGACTCCGGCAGCATTGGGCTTAATTTCCGTCAAAACAATGTGGCAGCTGCATGATGGACATCTGAAAAGCAGAAGATTACGGAGTGTACAGTAAATATTTCAAAAGTAATATATTTTATTGAATACAAAATTGCAGGAAGATATAAAATAGTAAAAAAGTCAATCAGTATATAAAGAGTGTATTATAGACAATTGTCATACACATATAAAGATGGGCAGGCAAAACTCCCTAGTAGTATGTCTTATACTCTCTGAAATGAAATATATTTAGACTTGAGAGTCCTCAGTGGTTGATACCTTTTAATGGCTAACTGAAAAGATGGTAACAAATTGCAAGCTTTCGAGACTACTCCGGTCTCTTCATCAGGCAAAGACTAAAACAAAAACTGAAGAATCACATATATATATATACACAAGAGGACACAGGAATAGTGCAATAGGTAAGACAAGTGACGTGAAGCAGAACTGTCATTATGGCAGAGGAATGAACATAAATATTGGAACAGATCATAGATAAGGAGAGAGTTTTATTACCCTCTGATTGGGGTCTGGTGTTGTGTTTTGATGCCCCTAGAAGGTCAGAGACGCAGATTCCTTAATTGATATAGAATGACATGAATCCATGTGACACGTTCATTCCAGCACTAAGAGTGTCAAAGGTCATCATAAGTTTGTATTCCCAAACCTTTGTATCTTTCTCATATTTGAAGTTATATTTTAATACCAGTAATTCCATATCCATTATGCTATGACCGGGCATGCAAAAGTGTTTTGCCACAGGTAAATTATGTTCATTCCTCTGCCATAATGACAGTTCTGCTTCACGTCACTTGTCTTACCTATTGCACTATTCCTGTGTCCTCTTGTGTATATATATATATATATGTGATTCTTCAGTTTTTGTTTTAGTCTTTGCCTGATGAAGAGACCGGAGTAGTCTCGAAAGCTTGCAATTTGTTACCATCTTTTCAGTTAGCCATTAAAAGGTATCAACCACTGAGGACTCTCAAGTCTAAATATTTTTCTATCTACTGGCTAACACGGTACGAAGATACACATCTTTCCTATATTGAAATGAAATAAGCATAAATGGCACGCTGATGGTAAATGAACATTATGTACGAAGGGGAAATACTCCAATAATTACAACTAAGCCTTACAATCCAACCCCACGGATAGATGATCGGTAGAATGCCACATCCACAGTTCCCACACAACATACAGGTGCTTCTCACAAAATAGAATATTATCAACAATGCAGACGAGTTGAAGGCTGCTATCAAAGCAACCTGGGCTTCCATAACCCCTCAGCAGTGCCACAGGCTGATCGCTTCCATGCCATGCCGCATTGATGCAGTAATTGATGCAAAAGGAGCCCCAACCAAGTACTGAGTGCATTTACTGAACATACATTTCAGTAGGCCAATTCACAATCACAATTCGGAATTCACAATCATTGTTCAAGCTGATGTTATAAAGTATTCTAATTTACTGAGATAATGACTTTTGGGTTTTCATTGGCTGAAAGCCATAATCATCAACATTAACAGAAATAAACACTTGAAATAGATCACTCTTTGTAATGACTATATTAGAGTTTCACTTTTTGTATTGAAGAACTGAAATAAATTAACTTTTTGATGATATTCTAATTTTGTGAGAAGCACCTGTACAACACAACACAAGAATTCAACATAGTACACAAGGTCCTCCTCCAGGTTCTTTGTCTAACAAAATTGAACCAACTGAATATAAACAGACCGAATGACCTGCGACAACTTACTCAAAACACACCTGGGCCAAGACAGAGAGACAAGTTCAGGTAATGTAAGAATAACGCTTCTTACCTTTTGCAGCAGCTATCCCTACTTGTCCGTCTGTCTGGGCACGGCAAAACGTTTCGATCAAGCAGTCCTTTGAATTAGTGGGTCCCTGTTTGTTGCATCAGGCTTTGTCATTGCCACATAATGTGGGACTTTCTGAGACATTGTGCCTGTTACAAATTAAATTGTAAAATCCAAATATGTACAGGAGAGAGTCACACACTTATGTATCTGAAGAGAATTCTGTTTATTAATAAGGGCTAGGCAGCATAATCCCCCATAGGCAGCATAGTAGTCCCCAAAAGGCAGCATAGTAATCCCCAATAGGCAGCATAGTAATCCCCAATAGGCAGCATAGTCCCCAATAGGCAGCATAATCCCCCATAGGCAGCATAGTAGTCCCCAATAGGCAGCATAATCCCCCATAGGCAGCATAGTAGTCCCCAATAGGCAGTATAATCCCCCATAGGCAGCATAGTCCCCAATAGGCAGTATAATCCCCCATAGGCAGCATAGTAGTCCCCAATAGGCAGCATAATCCCCCCCAATAGGCAGCATAATCCCCCCAATAGGCAGCATAATCCCCCATAGGCAGCATAGTAATCCCCAATAGGCAGCATAGTAATCCCCAATAGGCAGCATAGTCCCCAATAGGCAGCATAATCCCCCATAGGCAGCATAGTAGTCCCCAATAGGCAGCATAATCCCCCATAGGCAGCATAGTAGTCCCCAATAGGCAGTATAATCCCCCATAGGCAGCATAGTCCCCAATAGGCAGTATAATCCCCCATAGGAAGCATAGTAGTCCCCAATAGGCAGCATAATCCCCCATAGGCAGCATAGTAGTCCACAATAGGCAGCATAATGCCCCATAGGCAGCATAGTAGTCCCCAATAAGCAGCATAATCCTCGATAGGCAGCATAGTCCCCAACAGGCAGCATAATGCCCCATAAGCAGCATAATGCCCCATAGGCAGCATAGTAATCCCCAATAGGCAGCATAATCCCCCATAGGCAGCATAGTAGTCCCCCATAGGCAGCATAATCCCCCATAGGCAGCATAGTCCCCAATAGGCCGGGCCCGGCGTTAAAAAAAAAATGCCAGCACTCACTTATGTCCCCCCGCTGCTCTGAAGAAGCACATGCTCGACTCTGTCTTCTTCTGGCACAGGCAGCATGACGCCATCAGGCCGCGCAGGCGGCGTGATGGCGATCACATCGTCTGTGCTGCATATGGAAGGCCACAAGTCCTTCCTCGCCACATTGTAGTTCCACCCGCGATTAAAGGGCCCGCCGGCATTGAACTGTAGTGATGTTCAATGTCGGCGGGGCCGATGGGCCGGATAAATGTCCTCGGAGGGCCGCATATGGCCCGCGGGCCGTAGTTTGAGGACCCCTGGTTTACACCATAGGTGTGGCTCTCAGTTCTTTCTTTCAATTTCCTATGTTATCTCTAATAGTCCTTTATACTCAGAAATTCCTGAGACTCCTTATCTCAAAACATACACAGACTCCATTTTGGAAAGCAAGAAGATGCACACAGAAAAACCAAAATGGAGTCAAGATAGATAAATAACTCCTGCTCTCACACAAGTCAGTACGGTAAATCACATGATTGATTGTACTGGCTCAAGGAGGGTGGTCCGAACAATTAAACCTCCTCTATGATGCCAATATGCTCTAAAAAGGCATTTTGACAGGGGTGGTTTTCATTAGCCAACCCCTATAATTCATTGTTGAGACTTCTTCCACTATGTGTATCTTTTAAAAGGGCATTTTACCAGTAGCTGTCTATATTTTCCTGACTGTAGGGCATAATGTAATATTCATACATCTCCCCTTGTAATAAATGGTCAATGCAATTAAATGGATGTGATGATATACAAGATACACGAGCATCCGAATCCAATTACCCATGGCAAGAGAAGATATAGAGCAAATGACAAAAATCTTCATGTGCCGAATAAATGAAGAGTGTAAGATATCTTCATAATTTCAGCCATTAAATTAGAGGCTCGGATTCCAAAAAATAATGCCAGAACGGAGCGTCGTTTAGGATTTATGAGCTACTTGCAGAAACGATTTCCTGTTTACTAAATCATAAAATGGATTTCTTTAATATTTGGTTTTAATCTGTTGAAATGCCCATCACGAGCATCCTGAATATCCCCCTATAATGGCAGTCAGATACAATATAATGAAGCAATTTATGAAGCCTTGTGAGTTGTGACAGCAAAGAAATAATTATCTGCAGTATATGGAGAAACATAATTGGGAAACAACTGCTCTAAAGCTATACTCTGAGTCCCCTACAATCTTGATGGGGGGTCGTCAGTTGACCGCTGCAGCTAATCAGCAGCCAATGATTGGCACCGGCAGTCATGTTCCGTTCCGTTTGTGCTAGAAACAGTCTCTTCCAGCTTGAACACAATGTCTGATGTCCGTGATGGAGCAGCACTCTGTTTCCTGCAGCAGAAGAATATGGCTGTCCTTTCACAGCCTCATTTGTATTAACCTTCAGGACAATGATACTGTGTCTTTACGTAGGGTCCACGCAGAATGGCACTGCATGTGGCCACTAGTCATATCTTTAATCGCTCACCCTGGTCAAAGAAATCCTGCAAAGTTTAATGAGAAAAGCCACATAAACCATTTATGAAAACTCAGTTTCTGCATCTAAACTCCTATTAAAGTGAATGTGAGCGGAGCTGAAATACCAAAAATGTCCACTTTACAATATAATAATAATAATAATCTTTATATTTATATAGCACTAAAATATTCCACAGCGCTTTACAGTTTGCTCACAATATATGGTGCTGTGCTGTTATGGGTTTGTTTATTGTGTATGTGGCGCCCCTGAGGGTTCAGTCGCCACAGAGGTATTGCACCTCATCCAGAGGTGTGATACTCCACTCTCAGGTAAGGAGGGAGCACCACCCAGAACTCTAACACCTGCACCCAACACAGACTATAGCAGCCGGGCACCCTGGACGTACCCTAAGGGAGGATGGTCTCATCCCAGGCTGGGTAGTAAAGAGTGCATGGGTGGGTGTAGCTAGTAAGAAGGATGGGAAATGAGGCTTTAGGAAGCAAGACACAGAGTCTAGTCAGACAGTCTGGGAGGGGACCAGGAGCTGGTAGGAGCTCAGCCCCAGACAGAGAACGTGAGAGAGAGAAGCACAGAAGGAAGCTTCTGGAAAGAAGGGGTCCTTGGGGCACGGATAGTGAGAGATCTATCCGTGGGCCCGATCCAATTGTGGAGGGACCAGGTCTCATAAGGGACACCGGCCCCTTAGCCTAGTGGAGAACTTTAAGACTCAGCTAGCAAGCCGTAGGCAGTGGCATCTCTAGGTGCCTCAGCTACTGAACCGCAATTATCTTCGCCGAAAAGGTGGCCATATAGGAACAAGGAAAAGCAGAGAGAGAACGTTATCCGACAGGTTCCGCAGCTACTGGCATGGGACACTGGTTGCGAGGTGTTGGCAGGAAGGAGAGGCGACTAAAACAACACAATGAGATGACAGAGAAGGGGAACAAATAGAAAGGAGTCCTGAAAAGGTGCATCCCAAACTATCTGGGAGATTGCTGAGCCCCTCACCTGGAGGACACTGTACCAAGCGGGCATCTGTGCTGCAGACAGAACTGTGAGTAAAGCCTTGGTAACTGCATCTGACTGTCTCCTCAAATTCTTCCTGCAACACTCACTCCACTCTGCTACATCTCCCAGCACTATTACTCTCAGCAACATCTCTCTGCTATGAGACAACAAGCTTCACCTGTGGGAAGCTATTCCAACTCTGCTGCATCACCACCACCAGTCTCAGAGGATCTGCACTGCAGCGCTGGTCACCTCTGACCAGAAACCACAGGTGGTGTCACAAACACTTTACTACAAACTCTATCATCCCCTGTAAATATTCCCCTTTTATTGGACGCCCAGGGCCACGGACCGGGTCACTGCTGCCGTGACACATCCCTTTAAGACATCGGCCCGGTACCGAGTATCCCACTGCCCTGGCGGGCGATCCATGTAAGTCTGGCCGCAGTGGGAGCAGCTCATTAGAGATGCTGCATGTTTTACATTTTCTTTTATGGGAGTGTCTTTATCAGTAATATAGGCTGGGTGTGAAGTCTGTGTTTATCCTGGTTACTGCTAACTTCATAAAGTCATAGTGTTAGCAGGTACGCAAATGCAACAGCGATGGTACTTAAACCAACATTTATTTATTTGATTAACACAATATCCGGGGGTAATGCAAACGTGAAAATGAAGCAAAATATGTTACAAAGAAAATACAGCAATTTGGATAAACTAGATATTATTACAATACCACTTGCACCATACCGTTCTATTGTTACAATTCAACAGCTGTTATCGTCAGTAATGTCTTAGTACTAATACCCCAACCTAAAGAACCAGTCACTGTCGTCACTCTCTAGGCAACGCAAGACGTCACACAAGCAACAATAGGGCCGACAATACTACTCATTAGGCTGCAAGTCTGAGATTGATAAGTCACTTCGCCCACCCACCACGCTGGCCGCCTTTGTTCCCTGAAGTATAGCCGGGCCCCACTTTGTACAGTACGTCTACACTCAAGGCCGGCTCTAAGTTGTTTTTTGCCTTGAAACCTAAGTCCTCGGGGAACCAGTGCAGCAGGTTCAAATTGTCATCTCCCTGTTGCGCGGCACCCCTCAAGACTGGGCCTTTTCCCTGACACCTGGGGATCCTGTTTTGGCTAATGTTGATGTGTTTTTTCAGGCTCTGGGGTTATTGCATGATGAACCTAATGTGATTGATCAAGCTGAGAAAACCTTGTTGGCATTGAACCAGGGTCAGGAAGCGGCAGAGTTATATTGTCAGAAATTCCAAAAATGGGCAGTCCTTACTAAATGGAACGATGATGCCCTAGCGGCTCTTTTTCGGAAAGGGCTGGCAGAGACCGTAAAAGATGTTATCGTGGGATTGGCAATCTGGTGTTGATGACTGGGAGATTTAAGTGATTAACCTTCCCATGATCCTCGCCGGTGATTATTTGTTCTTCCTGGTCCCATTTGGAAGTCAGCTTGCTTCCTGCTTGTCCTGCAACTTTCAGATAAGTTATTTGCTGTTTATTTCTTTGGCATTTGTTTTTGTCTATCTCAGCTTTCTGCCCTCCTGGAGCTTGTACAGCCAGGTTCCCCTGCTGGGGCCTGTGCTGGCCTCTGTTTCTCATTTGCTATTGTTTTGTATTTTCAGTTCCCTGTTATATCAGTATCCGCTTATTTGCTACCAGTTACACCGGAGTTCTGATCTAGCGGGGAGAGATCATGTGGTCTCAGTATTTTTGTATATCAGAAAGTGTTGGAGTTTTTCTTAGTTTTTGTCGGATTGCAAACAGTATTCCTTCCTGTCCTGTGCTATCTAGACAGATTGGGCCCCAGCATTTGCTCACTCTATTTTCTGCCTGTGTTTGTATTTCATCTTGTCTCACCACCAATATATGTTTGGGAGCTACCTATTCCTTTGGGGGCTCTACTCTGGGGCAGTTAGCTTCCCCTTTCTGTCTTTAGGCTTAGTTATCTCTCCGGCTGTGTCGAGGCATCTAGGGCACCGTAGGCACGTCCCACGGCTGCTTCTAGTTGTGCTGTCAGTTTAGGGGTCTGCAATCCGCTAGTTACCAACCTCTCCGGTGTCTGGTTGACTGTCTATTTTTGCTGCTGTCCTCCTCTGCTACCGAATCATAACAAGGAACTCTTATTTACTTTCAGTGTACAGGTATTACAGTGATCACTAGTGACATTATACACAGAAGCTCTGTACATAAGTATACAGTGTCAGTGTACAGGTAATACAGTGATCACTGGTGACATGATGCACAGGAGCTCTGTATATAGTGTACAGGTAATACAGTGATCTCCAGTAACATTATACACAGGACCTCTGTATACACTCTGTATATTGTATACAGTGTATAGTGTCAGTGTACAGGTAACACACTGACTCACCAGTGACGTCTCTAGCTGAAATCCTTCATCTTTGCTTTTCATCTTCATCCAGCACAGGCTGCCATCATTTCTTCCAGCCAGGACTCGTCTCTGCATAAAATAACACATAGTTACCTAGAGCACGGCTTCCAGAGCACATTCCCCTTTTTTTCCCTTTCTTCTACAATACACATCTGAATACAGATGTGCACCCACCATTAATACATAATTGGTTATTAAGCAATCCACCAATCCAAATATAAATCATGATACGCCACTGAGCCCCTTCTAGATATACATAGCCCCTTTCCCCACCTAATATATAAATTAATTAGCACCTGTACTCTTCCCCAATTCATTACCAGTCACTGCATACTCAACGCCCCCCACTATGTATCTCCCGCTCCCCCAACTCATTATATTTACATGCCCCTTCCGTCCCAATTCATTGTCATGTCTTCTCACTCGCACCCTCTATTCATTATCAACAGTTCTACCCCCACATTCAATACATCATTTACTCACCCACCCTCAAAATTCATTATTTGCTCTCTCCTCACCCCCACCTTGAATTCAATTGCTATCAAGGTTAAGTGCATGTGCTGAAAAAGTGGCAGTGCATTCATAGACTCACATCCACACAGCATAATGAACAATAAAGATCTACCACTCCAATTGATTGCTCAAAATAGAGAATATATAATAGCTAATGCCCAGTTATAAGAGCAATGAATTAGGGCAGAAGACTAATTATATACTGTTCAAGAGATAAGAGACATTGATATATACACTGCTCAAAAAAATAAACGTAACACTTAAACAACAGAATATAACTCCAAGTAAATCAAACTTCTGTGAAATAGAACTGTCCACTTAGGAAGCAACACTGATTGACAATCAATTTCACATGCTGTTGTGCAAATGGAATAGACAATAAATGGAAATTTTTGGCAAATATCCAGACCCACTCAATAAAGGAGTGTTTCTGCAGGTGGGGACCACAGACCACATCTCAGTACCAGTGCTTTCTGGCTGATGTTTTGGTCACTTTTGAATGTTGGTTGTGCTTTCACACTTGTGGTAGCATGAGACGGACTCTACAACCCACAGAAGTTGCTCAGACAGTGCAGCTCATCCAGGATGGCATATCAATGTGAGCTGTGGCAAGAAGGTTTGCTGTGTCTGTCAGCGTAGTGTCCAGAGGCTGGAGGCGCTACCAGAAGACAGGCCAGTACACCAGGAGACGTGGAGGGGGTTGTAGGAGGGCAACAACCCAGCAGCAGGACCGCTACCTCCGCCTTTGTGCAAGGAGGAACAGGAGAAGCACTGCCAGAGCCCTGTAAAATGACCTCCAGCAGGCCACAAATGTACATGTCTCTGCACAAACGGTTAGAAACCGACTCCATGAGGGTGGTATGAGGGCCCGACGTCCACAGATGGGAGTTGTGCTCACAGCCCAACACCGTGCAGGACGCTTGGCATTTGCCACAGAACACCAGGATTGGCAAAGTCCTGTGCTCTTCACAGATGAAAGCAGGTTCACACTGAGCACATGTGACAGACGTGACAAAGTCTGGAGACTTTTATCGTACATAGAAAATTTTTTTTTTGTACCTATTGTCTCCCGGGGCTGCGTCCCTTTGTGTGTTTTTTATTTTGTGTTTTTTACACATTGCAATTTTCCAATGTTTCCTACCTGGATTATAATAAAAATTATTTTTGTGGTCTTATGGTCGTTTTTTTCTTTTGTTTTGTGATTTCTCTAAGGGCACGCTCACACTAGCGTATTAAACAGGTAAGTCCAATGCGAGAAAAAAATCGTATTGCAATCAGCATGATAACATGATAAAAAAATGGCTACATGCTGCAATTTCATGCCGAAATCTGATGGGTGTCAGAAAAAAAACGGATGCCATACGGACCATCAGAGTGGCATCCAGTTTATACGGATACATTGCAATTTTGTAGCATATTATTATTATTTATTTATTTCCATAGCGCCATTAATTCCATGGTGCTGTACATGAGAAGGGGTTACATACAAAGTTATAGATATCGTTTACAGTAAACAAATTTACAATGAATATGAAAGGGCATATGAAACTGTAAATGGTCATGTAAAAGATTAATAGCTGCTGAATAAAAAAACGGATTGTATACGGACATCACATGGATGACATGTGAGGAAAAAAATCGTCCCACTCTCCTGGATGAGAATGAGACCAATTTTTTATATGCTAGTGTGAGCGAACTCCAACACTGAGAGAAGAGACAGGGCATCATCAGGAGCAGCCGAAAGAGCTCTGATGGGTTTTCATCAATTTTGCGGATCACTTATTTAGATAAAGGCCTTACATATACTCTGCGGCAGCAAAACAGTGAACAACTATTAGTGAAGACTATTGGGAATGTTTTTTCCTAATTTTGCTTTTAGTAAACAAACAACAACAAAAATTCTGCCAACTACCCTGCTTGATTAGGATTTCCAGGTCGCAAAACATTAATAAAAACTGCAAAAGTAGTCATAAAAATCTATATATATAAAAATGAGTGTATGTGTGTGTATCAGCCACGCCCACTCTACATAGCAACCAATCACTAAGCATCTTTCATTTCACCGGAGGGAGCTCTTTAAAAGAAGCTGAGCTGTGATTGGTTGCTATGAGCAACAGTTTTCCTTGTAGAAGTTGTGGTAACTGAGGCCTATTATTCTTATCATTTCTATGGTGATATTGTCTTGACCCGCACCACAATTGTGGTTTACCAGAGCAATGGGGTACTCAGAGCCGAGCCCATGGAAGTCTATGGGGTTGTCACAGGTAGCGCTGGCTCGGTCTGTGGCCCTGGCGGTCAGGCGTATGTTGGGGGGAATATTTACAGGGGATAGGTATATATACAGTTCGTGACGCCACCTGTAGTTCTCTGATCACTAAGACCAGCGCTGCTGTAGATCTCTGAGGGGATGTTGTGGCAGCTAGATGTCGGGTCCCCTACAGGTGGGACTGGTCCCTCAAAGTCTATGAAATTAATGATGTCGGGTGCAGGTAAATAAATCAGTCTCACACCATCCAGCGTCTTTCCATACCTTTTACTTGTCAGATGATAAGGCAGGTCCCAGGGAGGCTGGTCGGGTGGAGGATGTGCTTTGAGATAACAGCTGAACAGGTTGGGGGCCTCCTTTACTTTCAAAGATGATGAGTCCAACCAGCATAAAGCCTAGTTCACTCCAATTTCTCCAGCTTCTCCAAGCTGTACTGCCCGGTCAGTTTTGTGGTCGGAGCCTTCCTTTGATGGAACTAGGTTCTTGCTTTTGCTGATCAGGCTCAAAGTTCCTATTCCACCTGACCCTGTTACGTACTGACACTCCAAGGGCTGCTTGCTGCGACCTAAGGTCCAGTAAGACTCTGGTTTTTCTATCACTATGCCTAAAGCTATAGTGACACTTCGGTCGCCAGTGACCGGTGACAATGTGCAGGATAATCCAATCCTTAAGGCACTACTGAATTCCTTCCACTGCGCCCTTCGCCCTGTTCGCGCTTGTAGCATAAGCACTCCACACTTCCTAGGGTAATGCAGGCTAGTCCCTTCTTGCTTCTTCCCAGAGCTTGCTAACAGGTGCTCAGTAATCTTCTAGTTCAGGAGCACGTCACTGAACTCCACTGTCCTTGGGACAGGAGACTGAAGGTCCTGCTGCTGACTCCTCTTTCTTCCTGCACAGACTGCACACTGGTGGGATGACTCACTCAGGAGCCACCGGGCTAGACTCCTCTGTCCGAAGACAGGAAACTCACTGCCTGACTGGATCCTGACTAGTTCTTATAACCTATGGGTGTGTCTAAGTGTGTGATGGAGTGAATGTTTATTGAGCATTAAACTGTTACCTCTCCACACATCCTCCAGGGTACTGCGTGTGCCTTCACACCAGGGCTACACATTCCCCCATGGTAAAATACAGCACTCCCGGGCTGTGAAATACAAGAAGACATTTTGTTTTTCATTAACAATAAACATTAACTCTTCCCATCGGGAGGTACGGGTTTCTTGAACGTTGCATTATAACAATAGGCATAGAAAAATACAAAATACTAAATAGACATTTTCATATAAATAAATGACAATATTCTTGTGAAGGACCCGCACCAAACCTTCAACGTGGGTCCTGGGTGGGCTGCAGGACATCTGAATGCAGACCTCGCTCAGTGCCACACCACACGGGTTTTATATTCAGAGGTAGTTGAGGTGGTTTCATGTAAAACCAATATAATGCACCTTAGTGCAACTATTTACAGAGATAAGTTCTGGGCTGGCACAGTCCTCAGCCTCAAAGTCCATTGACATAATAAGAGACATATATATATACATATTTCAAGTATGCATCATTCTTCTATAACTTTTACTTTACCCAACAGGGCATTTTATGTAAACTATGCATTCAATTTTTCAAATTTTCACTCTGGTACCCAGCCGGGCATTCTACTCATTATATATAAAACTATGTAAACCCTATATATAGCAATAAAGTGCAAAACAGCAATTATTTCTTTTTATCAAACTTTCTACATTTTCTTTGTTGCGGTAAACCCTGTCTGGGTCCTACCGTTCTTCACATTTACTTGCAGGCTTCCATTATACTTTCCATCCCGGGGGCTGGAACAATACGATGATCCTTAGATCCCATGACCAACAAGTCGTGACCTGCTATCGGGGTTTGGGTCGCTACAGTCCTCGTGCGAACCACTAGGGGCGCAACGGGTATGTCATCCTTGTGAGACGCCGATTGCGTCGCAGTTTGCGTTGCAGGTAGCGATTCAGCTGTAACCGCAGTTTGCGATGTAGATTGGGTCGCAGGTTGCGATGTAGTAGGAGGACAAGGCAGTGAAGAGTATGCAGGCGGTGCTTCGAACTGCGAGGGACATTCAGGGGGCGATGCCGGGGCACGGCCTGGTGCAGCGGAAGCTCGGGACTGTGATGCGCTGGCAATGGTGACGTTACCTGCGTCGGGGACGGGGTCACGGACGATTGTGACATTAAGGGCATACCATCCCTTCATACCCCAGTGCCGTGTATAGGTGACTATGTCCCCATTAACCAGGTCCCTTCCCGGATGGCCTTGTGGTAGGTGGGACTCTACATCGCGTCGGCTCACAAATACCCCTGGGTAAAGTCCCGGTTCCCGGATAAAACCCCAGCCCTTGCGGAACTGGAATTCGGTGACGCACCCCTGACGTCGTGGTTCCCTCCGGGTACCTTTATCGCGGCGAACGGTCTCCTTGTCCGCGATGAGCTCTGCATGCTGCCGCTGTCGGTTTCGCTGCACTTCCCGCTCTTCCTCTTGCCGGCGTCGCTGTTCCTCTTCGCGACGCTGCCACTCACGTTCCCACTGGGCGGTGTAGGCGACGTCATCCAGGCGCGCCATCTTATCCCAGTCGACGTCTGGTAATGATGGACAGGGCCCCTCCGGTGTCCCTACCGGGGATCGATCATCTGCTGCAGCCTCCTGGCCGGGCGGGCATTCCGGAACTGGCGGTACCTCCTCAACCTCCTTCGCTTCCACCGCTCCATCGGTAGGTTCAGGGTCGGTCCTTTTGGGGGTAGCCTCCGGTTGCTCCTTAGCCTTGGGCAGCAGAAGTCTTGGTAGTTCAAATCGTGGGGGTCGTCGAGGGGAGAGAACACCGCGTCCCACAGCCGCCGCTGTATCAGGGTACGCCGGCGTCTCTCGATCTCCTCCATGCCAGGTTGTTGCGAAATCATCTTCTTTAACCTGGCATTTTCCTCTCCAATCTCCAGCAAGGCTTGCTGCAGGTGCAGGACCACAGATGGTTCTGGTTCTAGTGGCAGCTTGGCTGGGGAACGGGGCCTGCCTTCCACCGCTTCCCTGCTCGGCTGCACACGTCCTGCCTCCATGATGTTCCAGAACAGACTCTCTTCTTCTACCAGAGCCGTCCGGTCTCTTCCGTGGAGGCGGGGTTTGCGTCTCCTCCTCCTCGCAGGGAAGGTGAAGAGGAGGCGGACCTCCTTTGCTGTAGGGCAGGATCGCATATTGTAATAGCACTTTGAGAGGGCAGGCATCCTCTTCGCGCCACAGGGGGCACACGCCCACGAATCCACGCCCACCTTCTTCTCCAGCGCCTGAGGGCGCGAATTTGGCGGCAAAATGGCGGATTTTAGCGCCAAAAATAGCAAACAGTCCTTTTTCACAAAAACACCTCCACAGGCACACAGGGCTCGCAATTTTGCGAGTTTCGCATCCTGTTCGTGACGCCAAGTTGTCTTGACCCGCACCACAATTGTGGTTTACCAGAGCAATGGGGTACTCAGAGCCGAGCCCATGGAAGTCTATGGGGTTGTCACAGGTAGCGCTGGCTCGGTCTATGGCCCGTATGTTGGGGGGAATATTTACAGGGGATAGGTATATATACAGTTCGTGACGCCACCTGTAGTTCTCTGATCACTAAGACCAGCGCTGCTGTAGATCTCTGAGGGGATGGTGAGGCAGCTAGATGTCGGGTCCCCTACAGGTGGGACTGGTCCCTCAAAGTCTATGAAATTAATGATGTCGGGTGCAGGTAAATAAATCAGTCTCACACCATCCAGCGTCTTTCCATACCTTTTACTTGTCAGATGATAAGGCAGGTCCCAGGGAGGCTGGTCGGGTGGAGGATGTGCTTTGAGATAACAGCTGAACAGGTTGGGGGCCTCCTTTACTTTCAAAGATGATGAGTCCAACCAGCATAAAGCCTAGTTCACTCCAATTTCTCCAGCTTCTCCAAGCTGTACTGCCCGGTCAGTTTTGTGGTCGGAGCCTTCCTTTGATGGAACTAGGTTCTTGCTTTTGCTGATCAGGCTCAAAGTTCCTATTCCACCTGACCCCTGTTACGTACTGACACTCCAAGGGCTGCTTGCTGTGACCTAAGGTCCAGTAAGACTCTGGTTTTTCTATCACTATGCCTAAAGCTATAGTGACACTTCGGTCGCCAGTGACCGGTGACAATGTGCAGGATAATCCAATCCTTAAGGCACTACTGAATTCCTTCCACTGCGCCCTTCGCCCTGTTCGCGCTTGTAGCATAAGCACTCCACACTTCCTAGGGTAATGCAGGCTAGTCCCTTCTTGCTTCTTCCCAGAGCTTGCTAACAGGTGCTCAGTAATCTTCTAGTTCAGGAGCACGTCACTGAACTCCACTGTCCTTGGGACAGGAGACTGAAGGTTCTGCTGCTGACTCCTCTTTCTTCCTGCACAGACTGCACACTGGTGGGATGACTCACTCAGGAGCCACCCGGGCTAGACTCCTCTGTCCGAAGACAGGAAACTCACTGCCTGACTGGATCCTGACTAGCTCTTATAACCTATGGGTGTGTCTAAGTGTGTGATGGAGTGAATGTTTATTGAGCATTAAACTGTTACCTCTCCACACATCCTCCAGGGTACTGCGTGTGCCTTCACACCAGGGCTACACAATATCGTCCTCCTGTAAAGCTGGAAATAACACAATTTATTACCGCGCCGACACAGACTGCAGGGGGAGCCCAGTATCACACACGATAGGATTAGATACATGGCTCAGCAGACTATCACACAGGATAGGATTAGATACATGGCTCAGCAGTAGAGTTGAGCGATACTTTCCGATATGCTAAAGTATCGGAATCGGAATGGTATCGCCGATATCACTAAAATATCGGCGATACCCGATACCGATACCGGAAGTCCCATGTAAGTCTATGGGAACAAAATATCGCAACTAAAAAAACCCCATTCTTTCCTTGTAAACACTAAATATACACACATAGAATACATATATATATATACATGTCATTGTGACATATATATATATACATATATGTATAGTTTATACACTTCTACATAGTAAAATATCCTTTGATTCAATTGCCGGGTAAAGCCGGCTTCAGTGAAAAGACAGAAGCACCCGACATGAAATGACACTTGGTGTACATAGGGTTAAACATTTCTTTTCATGTCCTTTGCTATCTAATTTGCACAAACAATTAAATCAGACTATGTGTGCAAAATTTCACACCTGTAGGGGTTAATTAAAGGTGTAAATTCGTTGTAAAAAAAACGGACTTTTTTGCTACGAATTTACACCTTTAATTAACCCCTAGAGGTGTGAAATTTTGCACACATAGTCTGATTTAATTGTTTGTGCAAATTAGATAGCAAAGGACATGAAAAGACATGGTTAACCCTATGTACACCAAGTGTCATTTCATGTCGGGTTCTGCATTTTCACAAAAGCCGGCAATTGAATTAGCGGCTATTATACTATGTAGAAGTGTATGAACTACAAATATAAATATATATATATATGTGTCACAAATTCAATGACATGTATATATATATATGAGGTGTAAAATTGCTGAAAAAAAATGCGTGGGCTCCCGCCCTATTTTCGCAACCAGACAGACAAAGCCAGTGAGTGGGGGCAGATAATAATAGCCCAGAGAGGGACCATTATTTTTGCCCCCCCCCGGCTACTAACATCTGCCCCCAGACACCCCAGGAAAGACAAATCTATAATTAGATTCGCCCTTTCTGGCACTTTGCCCGTCTATTCCCATTGCCCTGTAGCGGTGGCGAATGGGTTAATATGGGGTTAAAGCCACCTTGCTATTGAAAGGTGACCTTAAGCCAGGTTAATAATTGAGAGCTGTCAATTAGACAACTATCAATTATTAATCCTATTGCATGAAATAAAAATAAAACACACACACTTTAATTAAAAATCATTTTAATGAAATAAAGACACATGTTTTTGACCATCTTTTATTTTACTGCAAAAACCATTTCCTGTAATAAAAATAAAATAAAAAAGCAAAATTATTCTTACCTATCCCATGCACAGTCAGGTCCCACGGTGTAATCCTTCAGAAAGGGTTAATGTTTACTGCAGGGACCGCAGCTAATGCTGCAGCCTCACAGTAAACCCCAAATGAATGAGTTCCTCTCCTGCCTGACAGGAGAGTAAAGGCTGGGTGTCACATAACGATACACCAGCGATCCCGACAACGATATGCACTTGTCAGGATCGCTGGTGTATCGCTACATGATCGCTGCTGAGCTGCCAAACAGGCAGCTCAGGCAGCGATCTGGGACAGCGACACTGCGGGTAACATCGCTTAAGGGCCCGTCTCACATAGCGATATCGCTACCGAGATCGCTGCTGAGTCACTAGTTTTGTGACGCAGCAGCGAGCTCACCAGCGATATCGCTGTGTGTGACATTCAGCGACGATCAGCCCCCCTGCCGGGTATCGCTGATCATCGCAGAAATGTCAGGACCTTTTTTTGATCGCTGGTTTCCCTCTGACAGGCACGCATCGCTGCGTGTGACAGGCGGGAAACCAGCGATCAAAGGTCCTGACATTTCAGCGACGATCAGCGATACCCGGCAGGGGGGCTGATCGTCGCTGAATGTCACACACAGCGATATCGCTGGTGAGCTCGCTGCTGCGTCACAAAACTAGTGACTCAGCAGCGATCTCGGTAGCGATATCGCTATGTGAGACGGGCCCTTAAGTGGAAAGCTTAATTGATTGCTTTCCACTTTCACTTCAGGTCAGCCAGGGACACAATCAGTGACGTCAGAGGGAACTGATTAACAAAAATAGGGGTTCCCTTCGAAAAAAAAATGGCGTGGGGTCCCCCCTATTTTTGTTAACCAGCCAGATGAAGCAGACCGCTGAGGCCTGGATTTTCAGGCTGTTAAGGAGCCAAGATCCATGGACCTTGCCAGCCTGATAATACCAGGCCACAGCAGTCTGCATATCTTGGCTGATTAACAAAAATAGGGGATCCCCTCGAAAAAAATTGGCGTGGGGTCCCCCCTATTTTTGTTAACCAGCCAGATGAAGCAGACCGCTGAGGCCTGGATTTTCAGGCTGTTAAGGAGCCAAGATCCATGGACCTTGCCAGCCTGATAATACCAGGCCACAGCAGTCTGCATATCTTGGCTGATTAACAAAAATAGGGGATCCCCTCGAAAAAAATTAGCGTGGGTCCCCCCTATTTTTGTTAACCAGCCAGATGAAGCAGACCGCTGAGGCCTGGTTTTTCAGGCTGGTAAGGATCCAATATCCATGGACCTTGCAAGCCTGATAAATACCAGGCCACAGCAGTCTGCTTAGCTTGGCTGGTTAACAAAAATAGGGGATCCCCTCGAAAAAAAAACGGCGTGGGGATCCCCCCTATTTTTGTTAACCAGCCAAGTAAAATGCAGACTGCTGCGGCCTGGTATTAAAAGACTGTCAAGGCCCATGGATTTTGGCCCTCAACAGCCTGATAATACCAGGCTACAGCAGCCCCACATTTGGCGCATCAAAAGATGTGCCAATTGTGGCACTTTACCCGGCTCTTCCCACTTGCCTGTAGCGGTGGCAAGTGGGGTAATAAGGGGTTAATGTCACCGTTGATTGCACGGTGACAATAAGCCCGGTTAATAATGGAGAGGTGTCAATAAGACACCGATCCATTATTAATCCCAAAGTTATTAAATGTGTAAAAAAAAGACAAAGCAAGAAAAAGTATTTTAATGAAATAAAAGAGATAACACAGTTTTCATTTCTTTTATTATACACTCATTCCTGCGACGCCATCGATCTCCTGTAAAAAAAGAAAAAAAACAAACCAACAGTATACCACCTGTCCGACGCAGTCCATAGTAACGATTGTCCCACGACGATCCAACTCTGCTACATCGCAATGACAGGCAGAGCCTGACATCGCGACGCAGCACAGCTGATTACCTGCTTCCCCGGCGGTGACGTCATCGGACTGACTGCTTTACGGCCGGGATTACCCAGCAGTCACTGCAGTTATCGCGAGAAACTGCATGTGACCGCCGGGGAGAAGAGGATGGCGGCCATGAAGCAGTCCAGGACGTGACCGCCGGAGATCTTCTGCCAGGTAAGTGCCGCTGACTCCTGACAGACCCGACAGACGGACACTGACAGTGACAGTGACATCCCGATTCCGGTATCCGATAAGACGAAAATATCGGAACTCGGAATCGGAATTCCGATACAGCTAATATCGGCCGATACCCGATATTTGCAGTATCGGAATGCTCAACACTACTCAGCAGACTATCACACAGGATAGGATTAGATACATGGCTCAGCAGACTGTATCACACAGGATAGGAATAGATACATGGCTCAGCAGACTGTATCACACAGGATAGGATTAGATACATGGCTCAGCAGACTGTATCACACAGGATAGGATTAGATACACGGCTCAGCAGACTGTATCACACAGGATAGGATTAGATACACGGCTCAGCAGACTGTATCACACAGGATAGGATTAGATACACAGCTCAGCAGTCAGTATCACACAAGAAAGGATTAGATACACAGGTCAGCAGACTATCACACAGGATAGGATTAGATACATGGCTCAGCAGACTGTATCACACAGGATAGGATTAGATACACGGCTCAGCAGACAGTAACACACAGGATAGGATTAGATACATGGCTCAGCAGACTGTATCACACAGGATAGGATTAGATACATGGTTCAGCAGACAGTAACACACAGGTTAGGATTAGATGCACGGTTCAGCAGTCAGTATCACACAGGATATGGTTAGATACACGGTTCAGCAGTCAGTATCACACAAGAAAGGATTAGATACACAGGTCAGCAGACTATCACAAAGGATAGGATTAGATACACGTCTCAGCAGACTGTATCACACAGGAGAGTATTAGATACATGGCTCGGCAAACAGTATCACACAGGATAGGATTAGATACACGGCTCAGCAGACTATCACACAGGATAGGATTTGATACATGGCTCAGCAGACAGTATCACACAGGATAGGATTAGATACACAGGTCAGCAGACAGTAACACACAGGATAGGATTAGATACACAGCTCAGCAGACAGTATCACACAGGATAGGATTAGATACACAGCTCAGCAGACAGTATCACACAGGACAGAATTAGATACACGGCTCAGCAGACGGTTTCACACAGGATAGGATTAGATACACAGCTCAGCAACAGGACGTGCCAAAGGAGGGGACATTTTTATGCCAAGAATTCCACTCATTCCATCTGATTTGTCTTTTGATTATAAACGCCTCCAGTTTCCAGTTTGACCGGCATTTGCAATGTCCATTAACAAGGCTAAGGGACAGTCCTTGAAAGTAGTAGGGATCAATTTGCAATCTCCATGCTTTTCTCATGGTCAACTTTACGTGGCCTGTTCAAGAGTTGGAACTGCCAAATATCTGTTCATCTTTGCACCGAAAGGAAAAACCGAAAATGTTGTTTATCAAAAGGCTCTTGAATGAGTTGAAAATAAATACTATCAATACTTGGGTAATTGTTTAGTTAATTTGTGTTGCAAATCTGTAGTGTTGAATATATGATGTGAAATGTTTTTATGTGCAATATGATCATTATAATTTGTTATAACTAACCACAGTTAGTTACTATGCCCGGGCAACGCCGGCCTCTTCAGCTAGTATATTATAAAAATGATATAATTTATATTATCCAACAACATAACTTACGCTAATGGAGTTTCATATGAAATCTGCTTCTTACCACTAAATAGCATCAGATGTTACCGCACCACACGTCTAATGTTCCCTATTCTCTGCTCTTGTACAAAACTTGAGACATGTTCACATGGGAATCAAATAAACAGATGGTAAAAACCCTGTTACGACGACCACCTTCTCTGTCATTGCAATGTATAGGAATCTCCTTTTGCCAGCGCTCATGTTCTGTCCATAGACAGGATAGGATGTGATGTGCAGAAACATTTAGGCAAAGCCAGGATTTCATCAATTAGATTGACACTGAAAAGATAAAGTTACTCTTTTGTGCAGACGGTATCTTCACTTGTCTACGCATTTCCCATAGTGAATGATGTCCTACTGTCTACATGTGTGACACAAATTGGTTTAGTAAAGTATCTGCTAAGAAGCTTCACCTGATCTCTGGAGGCTTTGAGGTGTCAAGTCATCGACTCTCTCCTTGTGCCCCAGGCTACGCTATCTGCTCTGGCTTTTCCAGCAGCTCTTAAGAACCTGCTTCCTGACCATTTCCTCTTCGGGAGACACTTAAGGTCTGGGAATCTATATGACCCCCTACGAGTCACAGTCACAGATACTGAGCTCTCACACAAATGATCTTGTTCTTAACATCGAGTGAGATTGCTGCCGTGGGAGGTCGTGCTAAAAGCAATAGATGAAGTACAAACAACCTGAGACTGATACCTCTGTTATGGCAGCGCTCCAATAACATCCAATAACATACTGCGCTGCTTCTGAGACTGACTGCAGATGGGTTACCCACCTTGGATCTGTAAGATAATATATACTATCATTAACTATAAAAAAAGTATGTAAAATGCCCAAAAGTAAAATAGAATGAGCTAAATGTTAATAAACTATACAAATTCACTCTTCAGAGAGGAAGAGGACTTGAACTTGAGTGCCACCAATTTGAAGTAGCAATCCTAAAAATCAATATCAATCCTTTAACGAGGCTTGCCAGTCACTTAGGTTAAAAGCAAAACCAGAAATTCCATTTGCAGACACGTGTATTGGGGTGCTTGCCCCTCATCAGTGCAAAGCAAGAGGTATAATTTGGCTGGGTGAAAAGCCTGTGATGGGGATCCTTGGGGAATGTGACATGCCTGACATACCAGCGTGAGGAGCCTTGTCAACAAACAAACTAATAAATAAATTTATAATATTCTACTAACCTTTACAGTATTTTTCATGGTCACCCCCTCTGCCTGTGCTTGAGTTTCATGTTGTATCCAGGGGTGTCACTTTAAGGTCTTGTGTCCTGATGCAAAATCTGTAACACTGCTCCCAGTCTCAAGATTTTTGGGCCTCCTTTGCCACCAGGGCCAAGGTGCAACAACTATCTCAGCAAGTCATGATAGGCAACGTTTAAGTGCATGTGACTGGAATGAGTGGAGGCAATGGTAAAAAATGTAAATTATTGTGATGTAAGGTAAGACATCGATACATCTTTTTTTGTCTTCAAATCCTACGCATTCTGATTGTCTCCATGATTAACTTTCCCTTCCTTTTTGTTAAATCCAGATTACGCAGTGTTGGCTTATATTTTGCAGATTCTATAAATTGTTCGATGCAGTCTCCATTCATTTCACTTGTTTTTCCAGCACAACCCACAGATTTTCCATTAGATTGAGATCTATGGAATATGGAGATCACTTATCACCACCTATGTCATTTTTTAGATATTCCTCAAATCGTTCCTAAACAATATACAATGGGGAAAAAAGTATTTAGTCAGCCACCAATTGTGCAAGCTCTCCCATTTAAAAAGATGAGAGAGGCATGTAATTGACATCATTGGTAGACCACAACTATGAGAGTCAAAATGAGAAAACAAATCCAGAAAATCACCTTGCCTGATTTGGCAAGATTTATTTTTCAAATTATGGTGGAAAATAAAATAAGTATTTGGTCACCAAAAACATGCAAGATTTCTGGCCCAGACCTGTAACTTCTTCTTTGAGAGGCTCCACTGTCCTCCACTCATTATGTGGCGCCCTGAGGGTCCAGTCGCCACAGAGGTACTGCACCTCAACCAGAGTGTGGTATTCCATCTTTCAGGTAAAATGGAGACACTGAACCTGGCTCTGACAACACTGCATCCATCACACACTAGCAGCAGTTCTACTCCATGTCTGCTGGCTAGGAAAGGGTGTCAGATGGTGGGTGGAGATGGAGGGTTAGAACAGGCGAATAGGGGGAAGTAAGAGTGAATCTTCCCATAGGGGAAAAAGGGGAAAGATGTGCATAGGCAACCTTCCCATAGGGGAAGGCGGGAAGAGATAGAACCGTGCAGCAGGCTCCTAGTCTGGAGGAGCTGCTGTCAGGCAGAAAGACAGAAAGAAGCTCCCTGGAGGAAAGGGACTTGGGACTCGTTCCAGGCTGACGGACGACAGCTGGGAGAATCCAGGTCGCAGAAGGGTCTCGGCCCTAGCCTAGTGGAGTGTACAACAGGACTCAGCTAGCAAGCCGACAGCTGTGGCAACTTTAGGGGCCACAGCCAACAACCACAATCATCTTCTGCGGGAAGGCAGCTATATAGAATCAAGGGAAAAAACTGGGTCACGTTGTCTGACAGGATTCACAGCTGCTGGACTGGGACACTGTTTGTGTGGTGCTGGGAAGGAAGAGGAGTTAGAAATCAGCACAGTGAGACGGCCAGGGAAGGGATATACTGACAGAGAGCTCTG
>JARQOD010000003.1:581178862-581287212 GCA_033576555.1 Oophaga sylvatica | reverse complement strand
AAGTAAGCGCGGTATCGGGTTTGTCCGCAGTGAAAGTTTGGACGGGCTGTAAAGAAATGGGTTTCCCCGGAAAACAGCGGTGCTGTGGGCTTTTTGTTCCCCCCCGGGAACGAAGCCATTTCCTGTGTCCCTGTGCCCCCCCCGCCAGCGGTAAAGGGGAAAGGGGGGGGGCCGCAATGGGAAGCGACCCCAAACCCCATGATGGTGGGAGAGAGTGGACCGGTATACCACCCTGGCCCGGGGGGGCCCGCGGTCGCTTGCGTTCCCCGTGGGAACACCGGGGGGTCCCCCCTCATTACGGAAACGTTGGGCGAATGCAGTCCCTGGTGATGTGACTTCCCCGTCCAGGGGGAAAGTGTTGGCACATCGTGAAAAAAGAGCGCGAGAGAAGGAAGAAAGAGAGGAGCAGCACCCCCTCAGCGTGTCTGGGTTTTAGCGAAAAGGGGAAAATGTCAGAAGGACAAAAGACGCGGAAGGAGCCGCGGGGGATGTGGTTTTAATTTTAAAACTCGCCAAGGGGGGGGTTCTTTAACGAGGGGGTTGTTCGGGGGTGTTTGTTAGCCGCGGGGGGGAGTGCACGCCATTGGTCCCCGGGGAAGAATTTAGTGACAGGGACCTTGTTTTTTCAGGGGGCTTTGGGGATTTAAAGGGGGGTATGCCTCACGTTCCCCATTTCGTGACCCCTCCCGTCCCCGTAAATTAGCTTTCCCGCAGCGTCCCGTCCCGGGCCCCACCCCAAAACCCGTGCCCCGCTTCGCCCCTGCTACCCTCTATAATTCGTCCTTCGCATGCCCCCAAAAGTTGATTCAATATCGCGGCAATGTCTATTCTGCACCAAAAACTGCGAACACCCGATGCAACAAGCGACCATTTTGGTTTTTTTCCGAGGTATAGGCAAAAAAACCGATGGTGGGCCCCTCTTTTGATGCGCTGAGTTTGCCCCAAGGGGTTTTTTGATTTGCAAGAGGTCCTTGGGCCTTGTGGAGATGAGAACTGTGCCACGCAAACACAATAGCGGCTATGATCTTCTAGTAATGCACTCTAGAGGACATCGCATCTCCCAGCCCCAGGGATGGAACAAGCAATTGTTATGTATGAAGAAGTAAAAGACCAGTAGGACCAGACAGGGGTTTACTGCACCTGAACGTGAATAAAGTTTGATGGAAGAAGTTTTATAAAGAGGAATCTGCACTTTATTAAGAATGTTTGATAACGTTTATATGCATAATGAGTATAGAGTACCCCAGTTGGGTAATAGGAGTTATTTCTCTTGATATTTCTTGATATGTGTTTTATCATGCATGGACTGCATGGCTGTGGACTGTGCCAGCCAAGAACTTTTAATGTAAATAGTTTGGCTTCGGTGCTACATCTTGGTTTTACACAAAACCATATCTACCTCTGAAAGAAAACCCGTATGGGTGTGGCCTAGAGTGAGGTCTGCAACAGAGAAGTCCTGCAGCCCACCCAGGACCCACGTGGGAGGTTTGGTGCGGGTCCTCCACAAGAATCTTGTCTTGTATTTATGAAGTGTTTTTGATACTTTTATATTTTTCTAATGTACAAATTGTAACGTTCCAGAGTCCTTACCTCCGCGCAAGGGAAGAGTTAAAACTGTTTGATGTTATATGCAAAACAAAATGTTTTCTTTTCTCTTTTACAGCCCGGTATTGCTGTGTTTAACCATGGGGGGATGTGTGGCCAGCTACGCCAGGCACACATTATTCCAGGAAAATGCAAAGAAGGTAACCATGAAGCTTGATATTCATTCACGCACACTTCTCAGCATTGCCATAGGGGCAAATCAGACTATTTAGTTGTGTGACGTAGCAAGCAAATGGGTTCAGTCAGTCAGTCTGTTTCCTGTCTTAGGACAGGGCAGTCAAGCTCGGGTGGCTCAGGAGTGAGTCATCCCATCCATCTTGAGATCAGTTTTCAGTCAGAGACAGACGGAGGGAGAGGAGAGAAGTCTGAATCCTGACAGAGCTTGTGTAGCTCATCTGCAAGAAGTGGAGGCTAGTACGGGTGAAGTGAATATCCTAGCTAGTCAGAGCTACCCTTAACCTGCTACTCAGAACAAGCTGCCGTGTTCCTAAGAAAGAAGGAGGAAAGGAATCAAAGCAGTTATACCAACGAGTCAACAGAGAACGGTCAGTGAGCACTGAAGGAAATTGACCTTGGCATGCTTGCTACAGTGTTTATGTTAAGAGCGAGAGCAGGGCGAAGGGCGAGTGGAGAAGTAAGAGTGACAAAGGGACAGACCACCTCACTCAGTTAACGGACACCGGGGTCCGAAGCGTTGCTGTGCTTCACGCCTAGTAATAAGAAAAACCGGAGGTTTCTGGACTACAAGTCGCAGAAGGTTGCCCTAAGCGCTGATACGTAACCGGAGTCAGGGAGAACAGGAGTCTAGCCTGATCAGCAAATATAGACTTAGTTCTCTCAACATTGATAATCAGAGACATAGAAGGCTCCACCACAATGTCGGCCGGGGGTTGCAGCTATTGAACAAGCTGGAGATTAGCAGAGTTAACTTGACTTCATGCAAGTTTGTACTCACACTATACAAGGTTAAAGGAGGCCTCTAACCTGCTCAGCGGTTATCCTGAATGTGCATTCTCCACCCCGACCAGCTTCCCGGGACCTGCCTGAAACATCTGCAAGTAAGGTATGGAAAGAGATTGCCTTGTGTGAGACTGTTTCATTTACTACACCCTGCACCACCATAGACTTCCAGGGACAGTCTCACTGTGGGAGACTTACCACCCCGCTGCCTCATACATCCCCTAGGAAGATCCATATAGCAGCGCTGGTCAAATTGATCAGAAACCACAGGTGGCGTCACGAACTATTCTAATCTACAATTCCCCTGTAAATATCCCCTATTGCATGACCGCCAGGGCCACGGACCGAGTCCCGCTGCCAGTGACATTCCATAGAAATCAATGGGCTCGGTTGCCGAGTACCCCATAGCCCTGGTACCACCAATGTGGTGCGCGTCACAGACACACAAAAGACAGTCTCTTTCTGTACCTTTATGGTGATGAAGTTGCAGGCACGTCCCGGGAGGCCGTCAGGGTGGAGGATGCACGTCCCGTAATCATGAGTAGGTGTAGGGGCCTCCTTACGTCTATATGTGTGTGAGTTTCTAACTTGCATGAAACAAAGTTTTAACTCCGTTTTCTTTGCTACGCCAGCTGATCTTGTGGTGGAGCCTTCTTTTGGACAGAACTAAGTCTCCAATGGTTGCGCTGACCAGACTCTGTTCTTCCTGACCCCGGTTCGTATCAGCATGTTGGCCCCTCTGTGACCTGAAGTCCAGCAGGGTCTCGGTTTTTTCCCACTAGCCGTGAAGGTTCTAGCAAGCTCGGACCCGGTGTCCGGTAGTGCAGAGTGGAGGTTTAAACCCTCATTGCTATTCATCTCAGTCACTCTCTCTTTCCCTTTTCCACTTGCCTGTCGTCCTACTCACACCTTTAACATAAGCACAAGCAACAGTAGATGTCAGCTTCCTTCTCTTCACCACTCTCCAAGCATTGGCACGCTCACTCTCTAACAATACCTCAGTTGACTCGGTCTTACAAATACTGCAGTTCCCTTTCCTTCACTTCCTTCTTAGGCTCTTTCCGAAGTAGCTATCAGGACCTTCCGTCAGACTGATCTATGCTCACTTCGAGAGTCACTTTCCACTTCCCTAGGGAACTATCAGTCTGCACGTTCTGAGGTAACTTTCTTCTCAGCTCTGACACAGACTAGTGTAATCTGAGCTCTGACAGAAATCCTCTCACTCCGGTGTTCTGAGGAGATCTGATCTGTCTGAGGTACAACCAACAACTAGCTAACAACAACTAGTATAACCAACAACTAGTTCAGCTAGACTGTCTGTCTGGAATGTCTACTGCTCTATCTCTCCACACCCTTATATATCTGCGTATTCTAAAGGGCTCCCTATGGTGGTACCAGGAAAATGTGAAGTGTGAATGAATATCAGGTGATTGTGAATTACCTTTCATGCATCCTCCTGGGTAACATGTGGCACCAAGCGCAGCTGGGCTACACACTACTTTCACACATCATTTTTTTTGCCGTCAGGCGCGATCCGGCTTCTTTTGAAAAAAACTGATCCATTTTTTTTTTTTACCATCGGATCCGTCTTTTTCTCATTGACATGCATTAGCACCGGATCGCGCCCCATGTCCTTCCGTTTCGTCCGGTTTCTGCCGGCGGCCGGACAGGACGCATCCCATAACTTTTTTTTTCCGCAGGAAACAACGGACAGCGCCTTGCAATACAGGTGTATGGGTGCCGAATCAGGCATAGTACTGATCCGGCCACCAGACTCCGTTTTCTTCATCTACGCATGCCTGGAAGGCTAACATCAAGGTCTCTCTCCCTCTCCCTCCATGCGCAGTGCATTTCTCAGGTTCAAAAGTTCACAACGGATCCAGCTAAAAAATGGATCCGTTGCATCAGTTTTTCCCCAATGTACGCTGGATCCGTCTTTTTACTTGTTGGCCGAATTGTGCCTGAAGGCCAAAAACGGATGTGTGAAAGAGGCCTTAGTGCAAGAGTGAGACTTCATGCCATTTTACTGCAAGACAGGCTGTGGGTTCCAAAACAGAAGTTCAGGCCCAACTTTTATTAGCAAGTTGAGCCCTTTCAAGGGACATTAGGGAGTGTTCAGTACATCTTGCTAGTTTGTAACTCTTCCAGATCTCACCCATCTGAGGCTGCACACTATATTTCATTTACATAAAAAGGCCAATCACAAACTGGTGATGGGCTCTTTTTTTGGGGGGAAACAGCGGTCCAAGGAGACTCAAATTATCTCCTCTTGGACCAGTGCCACTCTGTTGCTGCTTGTATCTTTCTGGTTGGTCTTCTAGTGGTGTGGTGGGCATTGCATAGCTTAGTACATTTTTTTTTTTTTTAGCCATCCTGGTTTGGGGCCCATTTAACACTTTCACAATCAGTGAATAACTCATCTTGGACTTCTACACCATGTTCTCAATTATTATGCAAATTATATTTTTCTCTGATTTTCCTAAGTGGTCGGTGCAAATGACAGTCAGTCTAATAAAAGTGTCACGCTGTATAGCAGATATATATATGTGATGTCAGTAATCTATATCAAAAGGGCAACATACTATATAACATGCGCATAGATATATGATAACATAGATTTACCTGACAGAATGTCCAGTGGGTTAAAACGGAATCCGTTATACGCTGTCTCCGGCTAGAGGGTGACCGGGGTCTAAGCTGACCCTAAACTGGGGTCCTAACTAATCCCTCAACCTGGAGGTACTGTTAAAGGTACAGAGGTCCAGGCCACCAGCGTAAACCTGTCTCCTATCAATCCCTGCCAACTGTATTCTAGTCCTAAGAAGGACCCTGAATACCACCAAAGGGAATGAACAGGTAACGGTTAATGAACAGAAAGACATACAAGAAAGACAAGAAAGAAAGTAAATAAAGTCTTACATACAACACTCACACACAGTAGGAACACCTAAGGTCTCAGAGAAAAACTATAAGCTGTAAGAGTAAAAAACAACTAAGGATCTCTTAGCTTAAGTATTCTCAGAACCGCTCCAGTCTGCTAGACTACATGAATGCTTTCACCGGCGTCTAACACCCAGACTGGCAGGAATATAAAGGAAACTAATTAGAACATAATCAAAAGCAGCCGGGCGAGGCTGGACCTAGTCTTAGCAAAGAGCTAGGTAAAATTAACTCTCTCATTACCAAACACAAAGAAACAGCAGCTCAGCTGTGAGAAGTCAGAATGTGCAATCGTGACGATCTTCGTGGCGATGCACCCATGACAGTACCCCCCCTTCTACGAGGGGCCTCCGGACCCTCATGACCAGGTCTGTCCGGGTAAGTTGTGTGAAAGGTCCGAACCAATCGATCTGCGTTAGCATCAGACGCAGGGACCCACGTCCTCTCCTCAGGACCATACCCCCTCCAAAGAACTAAGTACTGAGGGGATCGGCGACTGAGACGTGAGTCAATGATTTTCGACCCATGAAATTCCACGTTATTGACTACCACTGAAGGAGGAGGTAGAGGTGACGGTATGACTGGTGCCACATACTTTTTAAGTAATGACTTGTGAAACACATTATGATTTTTAAACGTAGGAGGGAGGTCCAGACGAAATGCCACAGGATTAATTATGGAACTGATCCTGTACGGCCCAATGAATCTGGGACCCAACCTCCAGGAGGGAACTTTAAGTTTTATATTCCTGGTAGACAACCACACCAGATCGTTCACCTTCAGATCTCGACCAGAAACTCTCCCCCTATCAGCCATCCGTTTGTAATGGTTCTCCGTAACCTTCAGTCTTAACCGATCTGGAACTATAAGTCTCCTTGGAAGTCCCACAGGGGCGTCCCCCTGAGCCCCCAATACCTCCCCCTCAAGCTCAGAGCATACAGCTGACACTACAACTCCCTCCTGAGGAATAGGAACCGGATCATCCATCCTCCCGGTCCCTGGGAAAGTACGAGATAAGGCATCAGGAAGCAACTTTATTGAGCAGTCATATGCGCGATGAGGAGGTAACTCTTTACACCCCTCCTCTGAGAACATCTCCCCAAAGTCCTCCAGAAAAGGAGGCAAAGTCCTAGGCACAACCGCACCGATGACCGTGCTCATGCAGTTATTCTTGCAAAATTCACCCCACTGGCTTATCTTTCTGGATTGCCAATCAATCACTGGGTTATGTTTAGCCAACCAAGGAAGTCCCAACACAATAGGAGTAGGTAGACCCTCCAACACATAACAAGACAATTGCTCTTTATGTATTGCCCCTACTCGAAGATCTATGTTATGAACAGCTTGTACCAAGCTACCTTGACCAAGAGGTCTAGAATCAATAGAGAGTATAGGGACCGGTTTGGCCAATACACTCAGTTGCATACCATGCACCTGGGCAAACCGAGCGTCCACCAGATTAGCCCCGGACCCACTATCAAGAAAAACAGAAATCCTCTCAGTTCTAGTACCAATCACCACCTCCGCAGGCACGAGAAACTGAGAGGGATTTGGGGACGAAATACACACACCCAGGTTAACTCCTTGGCTCAAAGAGGTCCGGGATGGACACCCCCCAACAAAATGTCCCTCTCTCCCGCAAAAGAAACACCTTCTAGTCTTGCGGCGCACCGCCGATTCCCTCCTACAAAATGATGTCCCTCCCAACTGCATGGGTTCCTCAGAACAGACCAGGGGAACCTCAGTAAAAGGGACTTTAGTAGTAGGTGGAGTCATCACGGGGGCGGAGTTACCTCGCGTCTTCCCCGAAGTCGTCTATCAATGCGAATAGCGAGGGCCATAGCAGCCTCCAGTGATGGAGGAGAATCATACTGAGCCAACACATCTTTTAATTTGTCAGACAACCCTTGACAAAACTGGCTCCTAAGAGCTGGGTCATTCCACTGAGTATCTGTTGCCCATCTACGGAACTCAGAAGAATATTCCTCCGCTGGACGATTTCCTTGCCGTATTTTACGTAACCTTGTTTCAGCAAGGGAAACTCGATCCGGATCATCATATACCAGACCTAGGGCAGTAAAAAATCGATCCACTGACTGGAGATCTGGGGAGCCTGGAGGAATAGAGAACGCCCAAGATTGAGGGTCCCCTTGTAAGAGCGATATAACAATTCCCACCCTCTGCTCTTCACTCCCAGATGACCGAGGCCGCAGCCGAAAGTACAATTTACATGCCTCCCGGAAAGTAAAAAATTTGTCCCGCCCACCAGTGAACCTATCCGGGAGAGCAACCTTAGGTTCAGATCTGGTTTGCTCCGGGGGGGACAAAACCTTGGACTTAATGTCTGCAAATTCCATGGACAACCCCTGCAACTGCCGGGCCAGCTGGGCTACTGGATCCATGACAGCTGGGGAGAATCTTTAGTTGGGCCGGTGAAAATGTCACGCTGTATAGCAGATATATATATGTGATGTCAGTAATCTATATCAAAAGGGCAACATACTATATAACATGCGCATAGATATATGATAACATAGATTTACCTGACAGAATGTCCAGTGGGTTAAAACGGAATCCGTTATACGCTGTCTCCGGCTAGAGGGTGACCGGGGTCTAAGCTGACCCTAAACTGGGGTCCTAACTAATCCCTCAACCTGGAGGTACTGTTAAAGGTACAGAGGTCCAGGCCACCAGCGTAAACCCTGTCTCCTATCAATCCCTGCCAACTGTATTCTAGTCCTAAGAAGGACCCTGAATACCACCAAAGGGAATGAACAGGTAACGGTTAATGAACAGAAAGACATACAAGAATGACAAGAAAGAAAGTAAATAAAGTCTTACATACAACACTCACACACAGTAGGAACACCTAAGGTCTCAGAGAAAAACTATAAGCTATAAGAGTAAAAACAACTAAAGATCTCTTAGCTTAAGTATTCTCAGAACCGCTCCAGTCTGCTAGACTACATGAATGCTTTCACCGGCGTCTAACACCCAGACTGGCAGGAATATAAAGGAAACTAATTAGAACATAATCAAAAGCAGCCGGGCGAGGCTGGACCTAGTCTTAAGGGTATGCCACACTAAACAATATCGCTAACGGGATCGCTAAAAAACGTCACTATTTAGCGATCCCGTTAGCGATATTGTTCAGTGCGGCAGCTTCCAGCGACGAGCTTCCTGCTGTGATCTCGCTCGTCGCTGGAATCGTTCCGGACCCTATTTCATCGCTGGCGCTCCCGCTGGGTAAGTATCTTATCGCTGTGTGGCACCTTTTCTTAGCGATTTAGCGGTACTTTTGTACCGCTAAAGTCGTTAAGAAGATCGCTAACGGCGATAGCGTCGTTAACTATATCGCTAAATGTGGCCGCATTTAGCGATATAGAAACGATCCTGCTAGCGATCTCATTAGTATGCAACGCTAACGAGATCGCTAGCGGGATTGTTTAGTGTGGCAGTACCTTTAGCAAAGAGCTAGGTAAAATTAACTCTCTCATTACCAAACACAAAGAAACAGCAGCTCAGCTGTGAGAAGTCAGAATGTGCAATCGCGACGATCTTCGTGGCGATGCACCCATGACAAAAAGTCATCACCCGTTAGAGTATACTTCGAATTTTATTGAAGAAACCTCCCAATGATAACAGTATAATCTCCAAAATGGAAAAAAACTCAAAATGCACTGTTCCAAATTATTAGGCACAGTAGAATTTCTGAACATTTGATCTGTTTTAAAGAACTGAAAATGCTCATTTGTGGAATTTGCAGCATTAGGAGGTCACATTCACTGAACAAAAAAGCTACTTAACACCAAAACATCCTAACAGGCCAAGTTACATGTTAACATAGGAACCCTTCTTTGATGTCACCTTCACAATTCTTTCATCCATTGAACTTGTGAGTTTTTGGAGAGTTTCTTCTTGTATTTCTTTGCATGAAGTCAGAATAGCCTCCCAGAGCTGCTGTTCTGATGTGAACTACCTCCCACCCTCATAGATCTTTTGCTTGATGATACTCCAAAGGTTCTCTTTAGGGTTGAGGTCAGAGGAAGATGGTGGCCACACCATGTGAGTCGCACAACACGGTACCAGGGCTTATGGGGCACTCGGCACCGAGCCCGTTGAAGTCTATGGGGAATGTCACAAGCAGCACAGCTCGGTCCGTTGCCCTGGGCGCTCATTCAAAGGGGGATATTTACAGGGGATTTTAGGAATAGTTTGTGACGCCACCTGTGGTTTCTGATCAAGGTGACCAGCGCTGCAGGGTGAATCCTCTGAGGGTTGGGGCAGCAAGGTGGTAAGTCTCCCACAGGTGAGACTAGATGGATCCCTCAGGGTGTAATGGCGGTGCAGGGTGCGGGCAATAAGTCAGTCACACACAAGTCAGTCTCTTTCCATACCTTTACTGGTGATGGTGTCAGGTATGTCCCAGGAGGCTGCTCAGGGTGGAGTATGTACATCCAGGTAATCGCCAAGTAGGTTTAAGGCCTCCTTTCCCTTTAAAGTGTATGAGTCCTAACCTGCGTGAAGTCAAGTTTAACTCTGAATAGCACAGCTTCGCCCGGCCAACATTGTGATGGAAGTCTTCTTGTGGCAAGAACTAAGTCTTCAATGCAGCGTCCCGCTAAACTCCTGTTCTGCCTGACCCCGGTTACGTATCGGCACTTAGGGCTGCCCTCTGTGACTTGAAGTCCAGCAGGGATTCCGGTGTTTCTCCTACTAGCCGTGAAGGTTCTAGCAAGTCTTCGGACCCGGTGTCCGGTTAGCAGAGTGGAGGTGCTATGTCACCTATGGCACTCCTTCCTTTAGTCACCACTCGCCCGTCGCCCTACTCTCACCCTTAACATAAGCACGGGTAGCAGTAGGTGTAGTCGTCAGCTTCCTCCCTTCCACAGCTCACTGACCGTTTCTCAGTTGACTCGTTGTTATAAAAACTGTAGTCCCCTTCCTTCTGTTCCTTCATAAACTCTGTCCAGAGCGGCTATCAGGACCTTCCGTCAGACTGATTTCATGCTCACTCCGAGAGTCACTTTCCACTTGCATAGGGTACTAACAGTCCGTCTGTACTGAGATAACAGCTTGCAATCTTCCTCCTCTGTCTCTGACTAGAATGTCTCTGACAGGAAATCCACAGAATGACTCACTCCTGAATCACTGCAACCACTGAACTACGACTGACCTAATTGCTACGTCTCTCACACCCTTAAATAGTCTAAGGTTCCCTCTAGTGGTAATCTAGGAAAGTGTGAGTGATGTGAATGAATATCAGGTTTTGCAATTACCTTTTAGTGCATACTCCTGGGAACATGTGTACCAAGCGCAGCTGGGCCACACACATGAGTTTATCTCCTTCTATGCCCATAGCAGCCAATGACTCAGAGGTATTCTTTGCAGCATGAGATGGTGCATTGTCATGCATGAAGATGATTTTGCTCCTG
Organism: Oophaga sylvatica; assembly: GCA_033576555.1. Classification (NCBI taxonomy): domain Eukaryota; kingdom Metazoa; phylum Chordata; class Amphibia; order Anura; family Dendrobatidae; genus Oophaga; species Oophaga sylvatica. Next base: position 581,276,272 of record JARQOD010000003.1, on the reverse strand, counting down.
AAGGCACGTTTCTGCTTTTTATACCATGGAAGAAAGTTGTCAGTCAGAAACTCTACATACTTTGCAGAGGTCATTTTCACACCTTCAGGAACCTTAAAGGGCCCTACCAGCTGTTTCCCCATGATTCCGGCCCAAAACATCACTCCTCCACCTCCTTGATTACGTCACAGCCTTTGTTGGGACATGGTGGCCATCCACCAACCATCCACTACTCCATCCATCTGGACTATCCAGGGTTGCTCAACACTCATCAGTAAACAAGACTGTTTGAAAATTAGTCTTCATGTATGTCTGGGCCCACTGCAACCGTTTCTGCTTGTGAGCACTGTTTAGGGGTGGCCGAATCGTAGTTTTATGCACAAGCACAGCAAGCCTTTGAAGGATTCTACACCTCGAGGTTCGAGGGACTCCAAAGGCACTAGCAGCTTCAAATATCTATTTGCTGGTTTGTAATGGCTTTTTAGCAGCTGCTCTCTTAATCCGATGAACTTGCCTGGCAGAAACCTTCCTCATTCTGCCTTTATCAGCACAAACACGTCTGTGCTCAGAATCAGCCACAAATCTCTTAACAGTACGATGATCACGCTTAAGTTTTCGGGAAATATCTAATGCTTTCATCCCTTTACCAAGGCATTGCACAATTTGATGCTTTTCAGCAGCAGAGAGATCCTTTTTCTTTCCCATGTTACTTAAAAACTCTGGCCTGCTTAATAGTGTGGAACATCCAGTTTTCCTTTTATTGGGCTCACATGGCAAACTAATTATCACAGGTATCTGAGATTGATTTCAGTGATCCAAAGAACCCTGAGACACAATACCATCAATGGGTTTCATTTACAAAAAAAAACCAAAAACCGCTATGACACTTAAAACCAATTTGCATGATAATTTGATCTGTGCTCAGATGTGCACGTTACTCGGCGAGCAATGAGCAGTGATCGATTTTTAAACTCAAATCCCCGCCCTGCATCTTTGGCGCCTGTAATACAGCCAATAAGAATGCAATAAGATTGCCTGTGAGTCACTGTAAAGCCGTAGCCATCTTGGTTGTGGCCTTATTGTGATTGGCTGGCCGTGTGACATCAGAGGTTATGAAAGAACAGACGCCATTGCACAGCTATGTGACAGTTAGTATTGGAGAGAGAGAACGCTTGTATAGGCCTGTGTGCACAGTATAATGAATCAGTCATGTAGTGTTGGTGCTGAAAAACCATCACACTAAAAGCTCTTGTCAGGGGTAATCCTTTGCTTTGCTATTTGTATCACATACATTACAGTGGACTTCCCAAAACAGCTTTGAATACTGCAGGTGACCATTTTTTTTTTCATATATTAAAAATAAACTTTGTTTTAAGAAACCTAGCAACTATAAAATGAGTAAAGTGTGCATTAAAGATGTTGGCATATGCAATAGATTAGGACTTATAAGGAAAAGGAGGACTTTATGCTGACCTGACAGTAGACGGCGATGTTGTGTAACGTTTCCTTCTGTTTAATGTATTGTATAAGAAATAATCTCACTTGTAGTTTCACTTTCGTTTTGTTCCTGTTTCCTGATGCAATGCTAAAATGACTGTGCATTTTTCTTTTACCTCATGTTTCAAGAAGTAAAAGCTTGTTATCCCATGCAGCCTTCTCTGTGAAGTTTTCTACTGCAAAAGTGTGGATTCAGAAGCTGTGCAACAAAAGAATGCTGCTGCTGCTGCTGATGCATTCAGATGATGTGGGGCAGGTGTGACTATGCCTGTTGCCTGAGGGCGGGACACATACCCATCTACGACACATAGGTTCTTGTCCCCCTTTGCTGGGAGGTACGGTACACCATTTCTGAAGTCAGAGCAGTGTGAAAAAGTGGTCAGTTGGATAGCAGATAATGCTTCGAGCAGGCTTGTCAGCATCACCCAGTCATCCACATGGTCCAGTTTCACCAGCCTAAAGTCTGGATCACTTAATCCTCACCCTGATCCTCCTTCCTCCCACCATGTTGAGTCCCAGGAAACTAGTGATCCCACACTAGGACACTCCAAGGAGCTCTTTACAACATAATTTCCTAATTGTGGCATCCAACCTACATGCTCCAAGAGGGATAGGAGGACATGCTGTTTAATGATGCACAAATATTAGAACAGCCACAGTCACAAGAACATGATGGTGGGGAATAGCAAATTTTGGATAAGGGGGAAAATGATGAGTCATAGTTAGACAGAAAGAGGCAGTGAGGTGACCAGAGGGAAGGCAGGAAACTGTTCCGCAGAGCACTAACACTCGTGAATTTCTCTGTTAAAAAATGTTCCCCAGTCTGAGACAAACAAAATGGCCATTTGCAACCTGTGCCATGCTAAGATCAGCAGGGGCATGATAACTAAGAACCTAAACACCACCAGCATGATCAGACATGTCATCTAAGCACCCGACTTGGTGGGCTGAATGCCTGGGTCCACGATTGGTAACAGCGGGAGACACCACTGTCTCTTCCCCTGTGTGAAGTGCAGGCCATCATATGCCTTCCCCTCTTTGAATAGTATTCACATTAAATGTGTGTGGTTCCATAGTGTTTGAATTTTAATGTATTCATGTAATGTTGCTGTAATGTGTAGGTACTTGACATGTGTTGTGTCTAGGATTAGGGATAGCATAGAATAGTGGGGGCACATTAGAGATAGAGAATGAGAGTGTTAGAAGCATAGTTAGCATAAAGGATTTTTCAGGCTGGGAGGAGTCACAGATGGGTGTAGTACAGTACAGTGGGATATAGTGATGGTGAGCTGCCCGCCAGGGCTGTGGGGTACTCGGACCTGAGCCCGTTGATCTCTATGGGGAATGTCACGGTGGCCACGGCTCTGTCCATGGCCCTGGGCGCTGACCCTGAAAAGGGGATATATTTACAGGGGATAATGTCAGTGAATCGTGACGCCACCTGTGGTGTCTGGTGAGGATCACCAGCACTGCAGCAGTCCACTGAGGCCGGTGTTGTGGCAGCTTAGGTGGTATCGCTCCCCACAGGTGGAGCAGGCCTTCAGGGCAGCGTAGGTGTAGGGATGCAGGACGGAGGGAACCCAGCCGGGTAAGAACAAGAAGGGGAGCACACACAAGTCACTTCTGTACCTTTACTGGAGTTAGTGCAGGAACATCCCGGAGCACTGTAGGGTGAAGGGTGCACATCGGATTCTCCCCAGTGAGCAGGTGTAGGGCCTCCTATTTCTTGCCTATCTGTAGTGAGTTTCTGACCTGCCTGTAGCTGGGCCTAACTTTGTCTCTGTCCTGCACCTGCTCACTTTGTGGTAGGGCCTTCTCCTGGAGTACACACTCCCTGCTTGTAGGGTCTCCGTGTCCCTGGCTCTGTTACGTATCAGCTGTTTGGTAATCCTGGGACCTGTAGTCCTCCAGGAATTCCGGTTGTCTCCTACTGGGTCGTAGAGATCCCTGTAAGCTCGGACCGGTGTCCGGTATGTGCTTTCTTGGGTGAGCTGGTAAAGCTCCTCTACCCCCTTGCTACTCTCTCTTCTAGCCTTCGGCCTACTCTGGCCCTCACAAGGCTATACACACTGGCAGTTAGTGGCCTGCCTCTTCTGCCGCGCTCTAGAGCGTCGGCACGCTCCTAGCTCGCTGACTTGAGCTAATTGAGTCTCACACTGCAGACTGAACTGAACCGAACTGTACTGAACTGTTCTCTGTACTGAGTCTGTTCTAGAGTGTTCTAACTTCCTGCCTCCACCCTCCTTTTATATCCCTATCAGGGCTCCCTCTGGTGGTCTGAGGATGGGTGAAGGTGTGTGTATGTTCTGGGGGCCTCTTGTGGATGAATCCTTTAATGCACCCTTCTAGGATTTGTGGCACCAAGCACATCTGGGCTCCACATTGGCACTTCCTGGTTAGAGAGCAGAGCCCGGGCTGCCATGCCCAGGGCAAGAAGTAGTGATGCAGCAGTGAAAGTAGTCAGATAGCCGTAGGGTTGATGTTGATGAGGCAAGAAGGGATCCCAGACTGAGCGGCGTACAAGTGGTCACCATCTTAAACAGTAACCATTCCAAGGAGGACCCGGGGCCTATGACCAGTATTAGGCAAAGCTGAGATGGCGAAGCTGTGATGACAAGGATTGTCCAGCAAGGCAGAGATTGCCAGGATGGGATAGGGATTGTCCAGTGAGGCAGGGAATGCCAGAATGAGGCAGAGATTGCAGGATAAACAGGGAAAGGTCCAGGAATGTCACTGCAAGAGAACTGTGCTGTATCTGTGTCAAGAAGCCTGTTAATAAGTAAAGTTGAACTGTTAAGCATGGACATAGATTCTGGAGTCGTTTGTGAGAACTGGGAATCTGGAGCCGGGATGGCTGACGCAGAAGGATCACTAGAATCTAAAGTGAATGTTCTACTTCATGTTTCCTTTGTGGGGAGCCCTGGTAATTCTGTAGGTTCTGAGTAGGTTCTGGGACTTCTGGGTCTGAGGAAGGATATACAACCTCTAGCAAAAATTATGGAATCACCGGCCTTGGGGAAAAATTATGGAATCACTCAAGTCTGAGGGAAAAAATTATGGAATCACCCTGTAAATTTTCACTCCCAAAACTAACACCTGCATCAAATTAGATCTGCTCAGTAGTCTGCATCTAAAAATGAGTAGTCACACCTTGGAGAGCTGTTGCACCAACTGGACTGACATGAATCATGGCTCCAACACGAGAGATGTCAATTGAAACAAAGGAGAGGATTATCAAACTCTTAAAAGAGGGTAAATCATCACGCAATGTTGCAAAAGATGTTGGTTGTTCACAATCAGTTGTGTCTAAAATCTGGACCAACATCGGAAGGTTGCTAAAGGCAAACATACTGGTAGACCCAGGAAGACATCAAAGCGTCAAGACCGGAAACTTAAAGCAATATGTCTCCAAAACATGACCGCGTATGGCCAATATGGGTTTTTCTGCATGTTATCTCCTCTCCCCACCATCCTGTACCCAAAAATATCCCCCTACTTATTAAACAATAAAAACAAAACACATTAAATTCTTTAGATAATTTGGCCACAGCAGCCAGTTTATTAACAAACAATGGCATAAATAACATGTATAACAATACATATCGACAAACGCAGAAAAACAGTCATTAAGTCCAAAAATTAATATGCAAATTTTTATTATAAGGTTTAAAATAACTTTTAAGTTAAAAATAAAATAAGTTTTCAAGCAGGCTGTGTCCGTGCAAGCAGATGCAGCAGTAATGCCCAGGACGTGCTCTCTCACATGAACCTTAAACTGTCTAGTAGTGAGCCCTACGTAAAAAAGACCACATGGGCAACTCGCACAGTAGACAACGTAACGAGTTGTACATGTAATACGTTGTCTGATGGCAAAATTCTTAGTGCCATTAGAGTTCGTGAAGGATCAACATCGTTCGATGTTAGGGCACGCCACACATCTGCCACACGGTACACCTATTCAATGTGGCTGTGTACCGTGTGGCAGATGTGTGGCGTGCCCTAACATCAAACGATGTTCATCCTTCACGAACTCTAATGGCACTAAGAATTTTGCCATCAGACAACGTATTACATGTACAACTCGTTACGTTTTCTACTGTGCGAGTTGCCCATGTGGTCTTTTTTACGTAGGGCTCACTACTAGACAGTTTAAGGTTCGTGTGAGAGAGCACGTCCTGTACTTTACTGCTGCATCTACTTGCACCGACACAGCCTCCTTGAAAACGTTGCCTCGTCACTTTTATGAATTTCATGATTGTGATGCTTCCTTATTAAGGGTGCGAGGCATTGATTCCTTACATATCAATATAAGAGGGGGTAATCTGTCTAAACGTTTGGCCCAGGCCGAGACTAGATGGATTTGGACCCTACAAACGATGCATCCAATGGGCTTAACGAAAATATATAATTTGCTCCCTTCTTGTGACCCTCCACTTCTGCAGTCATTTTATGTTTCTACTGTCCGCATGATAATTTTTATTTTTTGATTTTAACCTTTATTTGTCTTATATTTTAGTGTTCATTCATATAGTCGTTTGCCGTCCGGATTTTTTTCTTTGGAGAATATACCCTGGAAGATGTGATTCATCATGGACCCCATATATATATATGTGTCGACCCGCCACCACAATTGTGGGTTACCAGGGCAATGGGGTACTCAGAGCCGAGCCCATGGAAGTCTATGGGGATTTTGTCACAGGTAGCTGTGGCTCGGTCTGTGGCCCGGGCGGTCTGGCGTATGTTGGGATATATTTACAGGGGATTGATTTATGTACAGTTCGTGACGCCACCTGTAGTGTTCTGGTAATTAGTACCAGCGCTGCTGTAGATCTCTGAGGGGATGGTGATGCAGCTAGATGTCGGGTCCCCTACAGGTGGGACTGGTCCCTCAAAGTCTATGTGAGTTGTGAAGTCGAGTGCGGTTAAAGAACACAGTCTCACACGGTCAGCGTCTTTCCATACCTTTACTTGCAAGATGATAAGGCAGGTCCCAGGGAGGCTGATCCAAGGAGAGTGTATCTTGAGACGGCAGCTGGACAAGTTAGGGGCCTCCTTTATCTCCAATATGACGAGTGCAACTAGCATGAAGCGTAGTTCCCTCAATTCTCCAGCTTATCCAAAGCTGTACCTGCCCAGTCAGCTTAGTGTTAGGGGCCTTCCTATGAAGGAGCTGAATTCTTACGTGGTCCTGCAGAACTCTAAAGTCTTCACTCCCCCTGACCCAGTTACGTACTGACTATAAGGGGCTTGTCTGCCGCGACCTAGGGTCCGGTAGATTCCTGGTTTTCCTGTCACCGTGCCTGAAACAACAGTGACTCTTCGGTCCCCAGTGACCGGTAGCAATGTGCTGGACTTCTGCAATCCTGTAGCACTAATTCTATAATCCACTTGCCTTTCGCCTTGTCCACGCTGGTAACATAAGCACTCAAAACTAGCCAAGGGTCGAGCAGTCACTTCTTTCCTTTTTCCTTCCAATGAAGTTAGCCACAGATGCTCAGTTATCACAGGCAGGAGCACGTCTCTGAACCTGATACCGTCCTCTAGACAGGGATGCTGATGACTTTCCGTGCTAGTACTTCTCCTTTCCTCAGTATGTGTTGAGAAGGTGATACAGCTCTGACTAGACTAAGGTGTATTCCAAACACCTATACCAGACTCCACGATATGAACTGGGATGAAGCAGGCTAGACTCTTTCCTCCCTCCAAACGTCTTCTCACAGATGTCTAGGCTCTACTCCACACGTCCTCACTGTCCAAAGACAGGAAACTAGACTCATCACTCTAACACCTACTACCTTGACCACTCCCTCTAGAGTATACTCCACTACCCTAGGGGTGTGTCTAGTGTGTGTCGAGTGAATGGATATTTAGCATTAAGCTGCCGTCTCGCCATACACTCTCCAGGGTACTGCGTGTGCCTACCACCAGGGCTACACATTCCCCCATGGTAAACGACAGCACTCCCGGGCTGTAAAATACAAAAGACATTTTGTTTATGCAATAAACTTTTAACAATAACATCTTCCCATCCGGGAGGTGAGGAAATCTTGAACGTTACAAACTTTATAGAAAAATACAAATTTCAATTAGCATTCAATAAATATACAAGATACTTGTGAAGGACCCGCACCAAACCTTCAACGTGGGTCCTGGGTGGGCTGCAGGACGTCCGATTGCAGACCTCACTCAGTGCCACACCATACGGGTTTTGTTTTTCAGAGGTAGTTATGGATGGTTTTTGTAAAACCAAGATAGGGCGCCGAAGCGCAACTATGTACAAGAAAGTTCTGGGTTAGCATAGTCCTTAACCTCAAAAGTCCATTTACAAAGGAAGACATATCATATTAAATCACATTATAAAAGTGCAACTGTTTATCATCTATCATTTACCAATTATCAATTACCAATTACCCAGCCGGGCATTCTATAATTAGAAATATATATTCACTATATATAATACCTGTGCAAAACTTTTTCAAAACATTTTAAACTTTCTGCTTTTTTACTTGTGGTAGATCCGATAGGGATCTCACCAACTCTTTACTATTTATTCATCTTCTACTAATACACCTTCCACTACATCTTTCACCCCGGGGGCTGGAACGATGCAATGAGCCCTAGATCCCAAGACCAGCAAATCATGTGCTGCGATCAGGGTCTGAGTCGCGACAGTTCTGGTGCGAACCTCTAGGGGCGCAACGGGTATACTCTCTCCGCGTGACACCGATTGCGTCTCCATTACAGTCAACGATATAGACCGCGTCAGGGTTTGCGATCTAGACTGGGTCGCATGTGGCGATGTGGAGGTGGCTTTAACTTGCGATGAACTCTGGGTCGCTTGTTGCGATGACTTTGCAGGGGGCGATGCTGGGGCACGGCCGGATGCTGCTTGAACTGGGACCGGGGACGCGGCGGTAATGGTGACGGTACCTGCGTCTGGGACGGGGTCGCGGACGATGGCGACGTTCAGGGCATACCACCCCTTCATTCCCCAATGCCGCGTATAGGTGACTATATCTCCGTTCACTAAGTCCCTCCCGGGATGACCTTGCGGCAGGTGAGATTCCACGTCACGCCTGCTGACGAAGACCGCTGGGTAGAGGCCCGGTTCGCGGATAAAGCCCCAGCCCTTCCGGAGCTGGAACTCGGTCACACACCCCCGCCGCCGCGGTTCCGTAAGGTACCTTTGTCGCGACGGACAGTCTCCTTGTCGGCAATCAGCTCGGCATATTGTCGCTGGCGGTTCTTCTGAGCCTCCCGCTCTTCCTCCTGCTGGCGCCTCTTCGTCTCCTCACGACTCTGCCATTCTTGCTCCCACTGGGCGGTGTAGGCGACGTCATCCAGGCGCGCCATTTCGTCCCAGTCCACATCTGGTAGTGACGGACAGGACCCCTCCGGTGTCCCTGCCGGGGACCGATAATCTGCTGCGGCCTCTTGGCCGGGCGGGCGTTCCGGGATTGGCTGTACCTCCTCAACCTCCTCCGCCTCCACCGCTTCACCAGTGGGATCGGGAACGGTACTTTCGGGGGCAGCCTCCGGTTGCTCCTTCGCCTTGGGCAGCAGACTCTTCGGTTTTTGGAATCGTGGGGGTTCGTTGAGGGAGGGACGCCGTGTTCGTCATTTGCCACTTCAGCAGGTTACATCGGCGTCTCTCTATCTCCTCCAGTCCAGGTTGAAACTTCTTTAGGCGTGCGTTCTCCTCCTGAAGCTCTAACAACGCCTGTTGCAGGTGCAGGATTGCATAAGTCTCCGATGCCGAGGGCAGCTTGGCGGGGGCACGGGGCCTGCCTTCCTCCGCTGCCCCGCTCGGCTGCACAACTTCCTGCCTCCATCCTTTTCCTATAGGCTCCTCTTTTGCGGAGGTAGGTTGTGGAGTTGGGGGTTTGTGGTATCCTTAGCCCCTCTAGGAATGGTGAAAGGAGATCTGGACCTCCTTTGCCTTGTTAGGGCAAGGACCGCAAGATGTAGTAGCACAGTTGAAAGGTCAGATACCCTATTTTTTGCGCCAAGAGGGATCAGACTGCGCACAAGGGTACACCACTTCATTACCTTCCAAGGGGGCCTGAGGGCAGCGATATTAGGCAAAAATGGCAAATGTATGGATTGTCCGCAAAAGTTGCAAGATAGTTTGTCCAGTACAAAAAATACAAGATTAGGATACACAGGGACATCCGCAATTCCTGCGAGATTGCTGTATCTGTGTCAAGAAGCCAAAAGTAAGTTGAACTGTACCACACATATTTGGAGTGTTTAATGGGAATGGGGGATCTGACGCGAAGGACCATGAATCTAATGTGATTTTTTCAAGTTGCTTTGGCCGGTTCTGTGGTCGGGGTTCGGGGCTTTGTTGGGAGGATATACTTACATGGAGGATTGGGAAATTTAGGGTATCATTTCGTTGAGGTATGGCACCTGTAAATTTTCAGTCAAACTATGTCCAATGTCTGCTGTATGATCTAAAATGAGGGGATGGTTGAATGCATGACAGAATCATCGGGTCCCACAGTGGGATGTCAATTGAAACTATGTGAGTTATGAAGTCTAAGAGGGTTAAATCATCACGCAAGTTGCACACAGGTTGGTTTTCCAATCACTTTCTAACTGCAACATGGAAGGCAAGGCCATGGATGGTGATCCAGGAAGTACATCTAGCGTCAGCTGGAAATTAAGGCCATCTTTATCTCCAAAATGACGCGTATGGCAATAGGTCATGTTAACCGTACATCCTGTCAAAATATCCCACTTTTTAAACATTACAACACATTACTTAGTGTTAGGGGCCAGTTTATTACAAAATGGCATAATACTTTACATATTCACAGCAGAAACTCTTTAAGTCATAATTGCCCATTTTATCTCAAAGTTACATACTTTGAAATATAAGTAGCGGCTTGTCTGCCAGCGACGGGGCAGTAATCCTGGTTTCTCTTCACATGACCTAAACTGTCAGTTGACTCTACGTACCCATGGCACCGAGTAGACAATGTAGCGATTTCATGTAATCTGTTGTCAGGCAAATTCTATAATCCATTGCCTTCGTGTCCACGTTCATAGGGCACGCCAACATGCCAAGGGTCACATCAATTCTTTCCTTCTTTTCCTACATATAGATGTTCACCCACGATTGCCTAGATTATTCCATCAGACAACGTATCATGACACTGTTACGTTCTCTACAGTGCGATGATTTCCTGTGTACTTTTTTCGTGCTCAGTATGTAGTTTAAGGTTGTGAGAAGCATCTGACTTTACTAGGTGTATTCCAACAGCCCTATAAAACTCCTCGATTTATGAACATGAGGATGCAAGGCGAGGCTAGATCTTTTCATACTCCAAACGTTTCCGCTCACAGATGATTTGGACCTACTACACGTTGCATTCCCAAGGGCTAAGACTCATACTAAGCTCCATTTCTTGACCACTCCACTCTGCAGTATTATTCACTGTCCCAGGTAATTTAGTTTTTGATGTTTAACTTAGTATATTTTAGGTCATTAAGTCGTTGCCGTCTCGGATTTCTCTAGGAGAAACCTGGAGTGTGCCTACATCAGGACCCCATATATAACAGTTCTGCGATGGATCTAGAGATTTGCAATTTTTTTGTCCACTTATCAATTTTTTATGTTTTTTTCTGTTATTTTTGTTGTTATTATTCTTGTTATTTAGTGGACTACCTTCTTTAGTTATTAATGATGATATGTAATTCTGATGTCACTATATTATATCTGGGAATTTTCTGTCATTACCTTGTTCCTTTCTATAATTCTAATATATGCTTTATTATACTATGTCTCTTCTGTATGAATCTTTATGGTGGAACATGATGCGTCTTATTGTGGTTGGGTGATATACTTACCTAGAGTTGTGATGTATATTTTGTTGAATTATTGTATTGTTTTTTGATACTATTCTGCTATATATATATTGCTTCTATTATATACTTATTGGTTTTGGTGCCATATTCATTCTGTGTTATTACTTGTATATGTGCTCGTGTTAACATTGTTATTTGTTAATTATTCTGTATGCACATACACGATGATTCAATTATATGCTCATAACAGTTGTTATTCTGCTCCTGACGGCCTGGAGGAAGTGCGCGTGCGCAGTTCCGTCACAGCAGCCGACCATGTCACTTCCTGTGATGCCGGTGGCTGGATCACATGGGGCCCCATGTGCTTCCTGCTACGGCGTTCTCGGTAGACGCTGCTTGCCTGCGTTGCTGTGACAACGCGCGCCCACTTCCGTCCGCTCCTAATACAAATAGACGGCCACTGTGCTCATTTACTCCACGCCCCCTGAGGAAGGAGTGTTCTTTCACTCCGAAACGCGCGTCGGGGTGGGCTTGGAGACCGCTGCCCTCTGCTTTATTTGGTAATTATTTATTGCACACTTTATTTGCTGTCATGTATTTACTTTTGGGTGTGTTGGGAGGTTTGTGCCCTTCATTTCATGTGGCAATTATGCGCCCTAGATTATCTGGGATTGCTGTGTAATTAGTGGTAACCTTTCTAATATTCATATGTTATTGCCCACCTCATTTATAACATACCATATGGTCTATTGGTGGAGGTAAGCTGTGGCTTTGACATTATGATTCTAGCTAGATTCTAGCTTGATATTATCACCACTATTGTGCAGTATTATAACTATGATTTATTTAGGCATTACTTGACTTTTTCCAAATATTCAGAGGTCAATTGGTTCTCTTTGCCCCTTTGTTTATATTATGTGTACTTGTTGTTACAATTTCCCTCCTTACTATTGTACTGGTCATATTCTATTTTAAACTTTATAATAAAAATTTGCATATTAATTTTTGGACTTAATGACTGTTTTTCTGCGTTTTTTGCTATGCTATTTGCAGTTTGTCCTGCATAAATCCAGAGGCATCCATGTGTGGGGGTACTTTTTGTCTGTTTATCAGACATTATTTTATGGGTCACACATGTGTGTTGCTTCCTTCCCTGTATTTATGGTATAACAATACATATGCAAACAATTTGAGGGGAGGGTTCTTGGAGCTAAAAGATCTGCTTACTATTGGCCAAAACCACAACAAAATTGAACCAACACTTTTTACCCTCAGCCATATTCACTAGCTCGAGGGCACCATGTAACCCTTTCTGGGCAGACAAACACCAAAGCTCCCGAGGTAAATCCCCGTTCAGAGCCCGTAACCAAAAACCAGATCAACCCCCAGCCAATTAACTTATTGTAATTTAACGTACAATTCCTTCCCCAATAAATCATTGTCAACTCCAAGAACCCCACCCCCTGCCAACTTGCCACTGTGACAATGTAAGCCCAACACATACCCTACAAATGAAATCGTATCCTCAAAACTTAGCCATGACCCCAACACATAGCCAATCAAAAAGGGGGAGGGTGGGTGGCTCTTTCTTCTCCGGCTTCCTGAAGGATACTGGAAATCTTCCCGCACTTTTCTTAGCCCGAATCCCGCCCCCACCCCACTACTCCTCCCCCACACCATTCAGCCAATTCCAACCCCAGCTCTGCTTTATTTGAAAGAAAAACCCTCTTGCCAACGCAGTCATGGGGGCTTTCATCTAGCTGCGCCCATTCCTGCCCCCATCTGGAAATGCACAACAAAACAAATGAGGAACGAATGGGTGGAAACTGGAGTCAACGTCTGTGACCGAACTGTAAGAAACCACCTAAAGGAAATGGAATTTACAAACAGAAAGCTAAACAAAAGCCATCATTAACATCTAAACAGAAAAAACAATGTTACAATGGGCTAAAGAAAAAGCAATTGTGGACTGTGGATGACTGGATGAAAGCCATATTCAGTGATGAATGGCAAATCTGCATTAGGCAAGGTGATGATGCTGGAACTTTTTTTTTGGTGCCGTTCCAATGAGATTTATAAAGATGACTGCCTGAAGAGAACATACACATTTCCCCAGTCATTGATGATATGGGGCTGCATGTCAGGTAAAGGCACTGGGGAGATGGCTGTCATTACATCTTCAATAAATGCACAAGTTTATGTTGATATTTTGGACACTTTTCTTATCCTATCAATTGAAAGGATGTTTGAGGATGATGAAATCATGTTTCAAGATGATAATGCATCCTGCCATAGAGCAAAAACTGTGAAAACATTCCTTGAAAAAAGACACATAAGGTCAATGTCATGGCCTGCAAATAGTCTGGATCTCAATCCAATTGAAAATCTTTGGAGGAAGATGAAGAAAATGGTCCATGACAAGGATCCAACCTGCAAAGCTGATCTGGCAACAGCAATCAGAGAAAGTTGGAGCCAGATTGATGAAGAGTACAGTTTGACACTAATTAAGTCCATGCCTCAGAGACTGCAAGCTGTTGTAAAAGCCAGAGGTGGTGCAACAAAATACTAGTCATGTGTTGTAGTGTTTTGTGTAAATCAAGCTTTATTGAATAGCTGAGTAAGAATCATAAAGACAATCATGACTCTGAATAAGTATATGATCCAAAAAGCTTACAAGAAACAATATAACAATAAACAGACATGTCGTTTTTAATTATTAAATACTCAAATGTTATCTCTGTTAATGCATTTCGTTCGTAGATCTCAGAAAGGCAATAACACTTATAAAAAACTTGTGGTATTATATGATCCAAGGGTTTAGGGTCAATGATGGGAGTAAGATAGAGAAAAATACAACAAGGGGAAGAGCTTAAGTGATGGAAGTGAGAGGAAAAGTAAGGAGAAAGATGGAAGGGGAGATAGGGAGATAGAAAAGAGGTAGAGTAGAGAAGGGAAAGAGATAGAGATATCAATGTCCGAGACCCCCCGGGTGCACCTCAGTCCCCCCCCTCTGAAACAGAGAGGAAAACATATGAAAAATGGATGACTGAGCTTGGTTGTAAGTTTGACGACAAGTCTTTCCGGGAGCCCACTATTCATTTCAAAATTATCCAGGGCTACTTCAAGGGTTATTTAAGGTCCGGAGATCCAGGCCTCCAACTCTTGAGACTCCCTAAAAGCCAGCCACGGAATCCAAGTATTATATATTTTATCAGAGTCTCCTGTGGATTGTTGTATCAACTGTTCCATACGATATAGATCATTAAGTTCTGCTACAAACTCTGCCCTGGTAGGGGATTTTACCTGTTTCCAGTATCTAGGTATTAAATTCCTTGAAGCTGTGAGGAAATGTCTGAGTAGGTTCTTCTTGAATCTAGAGATTGACATGTCACATAATGACAAGAGAGCTAATTCCATGGTAGGTCTAATTTTGCGCAGAGATAGTCTGTTATATAGATCAAAAATAGATAGCCAAAAATTCTTTATAGGTGGACAGCTCCACCATATGTGTGTATACGATCCTTTATCTTTCAGACATTTCCAGCATGTATCTGGAATCACCGGAAACATAGTGTGTATCATGGACGGGCACCTGTACCACCTTGAGAGAACCTTGCAGCTCCTCTCCTGCGACACCGCATTCAGAGACGCCCTAAACGTGAATGAAAGGATTTTGTCTCTTTCCTCTTGGTCTAGAGATCTCCCCAGATCACACTCCCACTTAGCGAAGAATATTGGGAAGCCTCATGTCGGTAGTTGAGTTGTTTGAAACAAATTATACAGCAATGAGACCGAGTGGACAGGAGGATCCCCCCTGACACAAAGCTTCTCAAAGAGAGTTAATGGTCTAAAGAGATCTACTTGTTTGGAAACTGTACTGATGAAACTTTTTAATTGTTCATGGAAAAACCAGGCCCCTGCGGGTGGGTCCTCAGCCCGATATATTTCAGCTAGTGATTTTATATTAGACTGATTTATGTAATTGTATATGATAGGTCGCATGCTTCTGCATTTATTTAAGAATAACTCCCGTTGTAAGCCTGCTGGAAAGTCAGGGTTATCATAAACTGGAGATAATGGTCCAGGTGCTGTAGAGACCTGAAGCCCCCTCCCCTTCGCCTAATGAATAAGACCATATTTCTGGTAAAGAATGATAGGTTCCCAAGACCCCCCAGCCTCCCTCTGGCCGACCATAAGATTATTTGCGTATCATGACCGACGAGATCACTTTCTAGTTTTACCCATTTCTTGTAGTTTCTGTTATGGTAAAGGTCTAGAATACAGGTACCAATTGCCGCACAGCTGTACACTAAGAAGTCTGGTAGTCCAAGTCCCCCACTCCGTTTGGAACAACTGAGTAATAAATATGAATAGCGTGCCCGTATGTGTGACCAAACAAATCGAGTGATTGCCCTCTTGAGACGGGAGAAAAAAGAGGCTGGGAGAAGCATAGGGATTGTTTGAAAATAGTATAGGATACGTGGTAAGAGATCCATTTTGATCACGTTGTGTTGGAGTGTTTTTTTGATTGTTTGTTTTTCATGATTCCATAATTTTTTCCCTCAGAATTGAGTGATTCCATAATTTTTCCCCTATACTTGGTTAAAAAAAGTAACCATTACTGACTACCAAGTTTTGTGTTCTTGATTTCTTTTAGTGTTTCTTAAAGCCAGAAAGTTGCCATTTGAAATTACTTCAGTTTTGTGCAACGTCTGTGATCTGCTTTTTTTTAAACAAAATTAAATAACTGAATGAACATCCTCCAAGGCCGGTGATTCCATAATGTTTGCCAGGGGTTGTACACAGGAGATCTGTACTTAGTATGCAGTGTCTGTGTACAGGTAATACAATGATTACTGGTGACATTATACACAGGAGCTCTGTGTACAGTATCAGAGTACAGGTAATAGAGTGATCACTGGTGGTGACATTGTACACAGGACCACTCTGTATAGTATACAGTGTATAGTGTCAGTGTACAGGTAACACACTGACTCACCAGTGACGTCTCTAGGTGAAGTCCTTCATCGTCACTTTTCATCTTCATCCAGCACAGACCGCCATCACTTTTTCCAGCCAGGGGGGTTGTCTCTGCAGGAAATAACACAGTTATCTAGAGCACCGCTTGCAGAACACATTACTTAATTTTTTCCCAACTTCTAAACTACACCAGATGAAGAAAAAAAGGCGACATAGTGTCACTCTGCATAGTAACAGGACCGTCTCCATCATTTAAAACAGTATCCTGAAAAAATAAAATATATATATCACTGCAGTAATATCATCCCTTAATTAGCCCCAATGTAATAATATCCCCCATCCTGGCCCCTGTGTGTCTCATTCCTGGCTAGAGCCATATGTTCTCCCATCCTGCCCTCATGAGTATCCATTCTTCCCCATGTGATGTCCCATCCTGCCCCATCTGTCTCCATC
Source organism: Oophaga sylvatica (assembly GCA_033576555.1). Taxonomy (NCBI): domain Eukaryota; kingdom Metazoa; phylum Chordata; class Amphibia; order Anura; family Dendrobatidae; genus Oophaga; species Oophaga sylvatica. Next base: position 581,259,550 of record JARQOD010000003.1, on the reverse strand, counting down.
CTGCCTCATCTGTCCCATGATCTTGCCCCATAAGTCTCCATCATGCCCCATCTGTCCCATGATCCTGAACCATCTGTCTACATCCTGCCCCAAATTCCTGCCCGATCTGTCTCCATCCTGCACCCTGTGTCTCCATTCTGCCCCATATTTCTGCCCCATCTGTCTCCATCCTGCCCCTGTATCTCCCATCCTGCCCCGTGTCTCCATTCTGCCCCATGTCTCCATTCTGCCCCCGTGTCTCCCATCCTGCCCCCGTGTCTCCATTCTGCCTTGGGCCACTTTCAATAAATAAATGTAAAAAAAGAAAAAAAAAACAACTTTCTCCTTACCTGGCGAGTTCCTGCGGCGATGCTCCCTCCGGGCATTTTAAGCTCGTACTTGCCGGCGAATGACAATGACATCATACACCAACAACGTGCACGCTGACATCAGCTGCCAGCTCCCGCACGGTAATAGAGTTTAACTGAGCCTGCATCTGGGACGCAGGTCCAGTTACTGCACCGGCAGAAGCCTGCCAATGGGTAGATGAGATGGGGCCCGATCGGGCCCCCTCTGCCCATCGGTCCCCATATGCCAGTCAGGGCAGTAATGCCCTGATGGCAGCCCTGATGCTATGCCCTGCAGTTTCGGGCTTCTGCTGAATGTACCTCACTGCTACCACCCCCTCTAATATCTCCTCCTGTTTGGGTAAAAAGAAGTGGTAAATGGTTGATTTGGAGTGTGGTCATAATTTGCCACTACACACACACCGCCTAGTTTGTCCCTCTGTTATGTAAAAGTTGGGAGGTATGATGTAGCATTAAAAAATGGCTGACAGTACAGAGGATGCGTCCCGGTGAAGAGTCTTTGGTGTATTAGTACTTCCTGCAGTCTGATGGCGCTCTTCTGACTCACTATTTACCCAATACGTGTAGCTTCTGAGTCATTGCGCCTCACACGGACAGCAGATTGTCTCCTCTCACGTTCCTGAGGTGACCGACCAGCCCAAACAGGATCTGCCTAGTACCAGAACTGGCATGTGATTGGGTCTTTAGTCATCTTCCTGTATGAGAGCCCCCTATGCTTCTGGGACATGTAGTTCTCAAGCATTCTATGCTGTCTATAGTAAGTAGAACAGCAGCAATATTAGGATAAAAGCACATTATCCATTTTACATCAGCATGTGGGGAACCCACAGCGGTCAGTGCTACACTTACAGACCCTGAGTCATGAAGACTGGCTTTTTCTTTTTCATTAACATTGATGAGGGAGCATGGTGGAGTAAGATGCTGCTGATTCATTAATCTGGAGCGTCTGACGGGTGGCGTGCACCTGTAAAGATGGAAAATATAGTGTAACACCTCTCTGAAGATCCCGTTTTAATTTGTGCAAAATGTACTGTATTGCATGTTTCTGGCCTCCTGAGAATGCAGTTCCTGTTAGTCAGGGGTGACAGGGTTAACTGTTGGGGAGGAATATTGGGGTCAATTAGTTAGGACATGTGCACACGTGTATTTATTACCCACTCCTGGTTTTGGCTTACAAATACTGAGGTAAAAAACTCACCAAATGCTCAACGTGTGCATATGGCCATAGAAGCAGAAGTCCAAGAAAGGACACCCTCAGAGGAAGGTTATCATCATTGGGTGTCAAACAAGACAAGAAAAAGGAGAAAGTCTTAAGAATTTTACAGTGACGGCAGTTCCTAATAGCACGCAAGTGGGGGAGCACTTAAGAAATGGAGAAGCTAAAGGAAGTGGTGGTGTTGGCTGAACCAGGAGGTTAGCCGTGAAGGATTACAATGTCAACCAGGCTGGGGCAGATCAGTAAGGTGGTAGCTAGTGTAGGCTAACCTAGGCTACACTCCCAATGATGAGCTATTGCTGCTTTATGACCCTGCATATTTTTGCTGAGTCAAAAAGCGCAGCGTCTTACAGTTCTTACAAAGTGGATGAGATTTATAGAATTCTCATGCCCTCTGTGCTTTTTAACGCTGCGTAAACTCACCTGCCGTGTGTGTTTCATATCCATGTCAATTTTTCTAGCTGGTACTCTGAAGATTCTGTGCAGATTTTTCTCATAGAATTGCATTACATGTGGAAAATCCACAGCGAAAAAAAAAACGCATATGTAATCAATACAAGTATATCAAAGTTTTTTCAAAGCAAAAAAACAGGAAGAGTCAAAAACACAGCAGCTTTATTTACAGTGTAACACCAAAAAGAGGCAAAAAATGCAGTCAAAAACGTGATAAAAACGCACGCAAAAATGCAATTTTAAAATGCAAGTAACCTAATTTAAATAGATACAGAAATTCTGCAACATCAGAAGCTCATCTTGGCAAATTAGCCTTTCACATGAGTGTAGTTAGGGTGCGGTAGTGACAGTGAAGCACATTGACCCGTGTGGTCCTGTACCAGGAAGATGGAGCTACCCAATTTGTCCTGTTGTTCATCTGTATTGTTTCTAACAAGTAATGTGCCGCCGTCCATAAAAACGTTTTATTCCTGCTACCTTCTGTACAAAAGATTTATTGTCCAGAAGTCCGCTGCTTCGGAGTAACCCTTGACTCTGCCCTGTCCTTCAAACCGCACATCCAAGCTCTTTCTACCTCCTGTCGCCTTCAGCTCAAAAATATTTCAAGAATCTGTCCTTTCCTCAACCCTCAATCTACTAAAATGATTGTGCACGTCCTCATCATCTCCCGCCTCGACTACTGCAACACCCTTTTCTCTGGCCTCCCTGCTAACACTGTGTAGCCCAGCTGCGCTTGGTGCCACATGTTACCCTGGAGGATGCATGAAAGGTAATTCACAATCACCCAATATTCATTCACACTTCACATTTCCCTGGTGCCACCAGAGGGAGCCCTTGCAGAGTACGCAGGTATATAAGGGTGTGGAGATAGAGCAGTAGATCAGATTACAGCAGTGTTCAGAGTGTTCAGAGTTCAGTTTTAGCCTGAGGGCTGAGCAGATCAGATTACACTAGTCTGTGTCAGAGTGTGTTGCAGAGCAGACAAGCTAGTTACCTCAGACGAGCTGAAAAGGAAAGACTAGCCAGAGAAAGACTTATCTGAAAGCCTGAGGACTTCAGCATTCACTCAGCTTACATCGTGGAGTCCAGTAGTAGTGGAAAGGATTGCCACTTAGTCTGGTCAAAGTTGAGTCCACTGAGAGTGCTTCAGCGAGCGTTTCAGAAAGTAAGCGTACCGACGCTTGGAGAGCGGTGAAGACAAAGAAAGCTGACATCTACTGCTTGTGCTTATGTTAAAGGTGTGAGTAGGATGACAGGCAAGTGGAAAAGAGAAAGAGAGAGTGACAGAGGTCGACAGCATTGATAGCTTACCTCCACTCTGCACCACTGGACACTGGGTCCGAGCTTGCTAGCTTCTTCAGGACTAGTAGGAAAAACTGGAGACCCTGCTGGACTACAGGTCACAGAGGGGCCCAACAGTGCTGATACGTAACCGGGGTCAGGAGAACAGGAGTCTAGCAGTGCACTGCATATAGAGACTTAGTTCTGTCCACAAGAAGGCTCCACCACAAGGTCAGCCGGGTGTAGCAAAGAGAACGGAGTTAAACTTTGTTTTATGCAAGTTAGAAACTCACACATATAAAGACGTAAGGAGGCCTTACACCTACTCAGTGGATTACTGGTCGTGCATCCTCCACCCTGAACAGCTTCCCGGGACGTGCCTGAATCTACCACCAGTAAAGGTACAGAAAGAGACTCTTTTTGTGTGTCTGCCTTATTGATCCTGCACCCCTACACCGCCATATACCCTGAGGGATCAGTCTCGCCTGTGGGAGACTTAACACCTTGCTGCCCCAAAACCCTCAGAGGATCTACCCTGCAGCGCTGGTCACCCTGACCAGGAACCACAGGTGGCGTCAGGAACATTTCTATCATCCCCTGTAAATATCCCCTTTTTAGTGAGCGCCCAGGGCAACGGACCGAGTAGTGCTACCCGTGACATCCCAAGTAAAGTGAACGGGCTCGGTGCCGAGTACCCCAAAGCCCTGGTACGTGCGACTCAACACCCTCGCACCTCTCCAGTCCATTCTTAACTCTGCTGCCCGATTAATTCACCTCTCTCCTCGCTACTCCTCCGCTTCTCCCCTCTGCAGATCTCTTCACTGACTCCCATTCCCTCAGCGTATCCAGTTCAAATTACTAATACTGACCTACAAGGCCATCTATAATCTGTCTCCTCCATATATCTCTGAACTAATATCCCGATATCTTCCCTCACATAATCTCCGATCCTCCCAAGACATTCTTCTCTCCTCCACACTTATTCACTCCTTACCCAACCTCCTCCAAGACTTCTCCCGAATATCCCCCATCCTCTGGAATTCTTTGCCCCAACACGTCTGGCTATCAAACACATTCGGATCCTTCAGACGGAACCTGAAAACCCATTCTTCAGGAAAGCTTACAGCCTGCAATGCCCTGCTACCTCCTCACCACTACCGGAGATATCGCCTCAACCAACACCGGAACTGCTGCGACCCCCAACCTGCTGTCTCCTTCCCCACCACCTGTAGAATGTAAGCCCGAAAGGGCAGGGTCCTCTCCCCTCTGTATCAATCTGTCATTGTTAGTTTGTTTACTGTAAGTGATACCTGTAATCTGTATGTAACCCCTTCTCATGTACAGCACCATGGAATCAATGGTGCTATAGAAATAAATAATAATAATAAATTGTCGGTAAAAGGACTTTATTTTTGCAAACTCCGGAGGGGTCTGGAGCTGCACAAATAATGCCAGAACTAATCCTGAAGGTGTCCACCGCAGAACCACTCGCACACACCAGGGACCCCTATGTAAGGTGTTAAGGGGCACTGATTCAGATGTTGGAGTATCCGTCCTTAAATGCCTAAAATTGCCATGCCAAAAATTTGACTGGCGTGAGAATTCTGGAGTAGGGAACGCCACAGCTCATCATGAATTAGACCTGTTGTGGCACCATGTTCGGTTCCGCTCATTTTGGCGGAGCTGGGAAAGACTGGTGTAAAAATGCAAAAAGTCACAAAATGTTGGCACTAAAGTTTTCAAACTTTTCAAAGCTTTTATGCCACTTTTTTGAGTCTGTATTGTCTGTATATATTGCATACAACAGCTATAATCAGCAATACTTCTAAAGTGGAAAAGTTATATGATTATCTTCATACTTCACACTCAACCGGGGCAGAGAAAGCCTTGATGATTCGTTACCCAGCAGAAGAGAAGTTTTTTGTCCACTGACATTTGAGGGCTTGTATTTTGCCGGACGAGTTGTACTTTTGAATAACACCATGCTATTTACCACATAGTGTACTGGAAAAAGGGAAGAAAAATTCAAAGAAATTACCAGAAAAAATCAAAAATGCAATCCTGACATTGTTTTTTGGGAATTGTTTTTATGGTGTACATTGTGTGGTAAAATTGACATTGCAATATGATTCTCCTCATCAGTACGATTACAGCAATACCAAATGTCCAGTTTTTTTTATAAACATAAAAATATGTTTTGATTGCTTGTTACAGCTGTTTTTGTGGTATTGCTGCGACCAAAAAACCCATAATTTTGTTGTTCTTTATTTTTTTCTGTTTACCGCTTAATTTTATATTTTTATCGGACTTTTCTGAACTCGGCGAAATCACGTGTTTTTTTTATTCTCTTAATTTTTAATTGGGGGGAAAGAACGGTGATTTGAACCTTTATGTATTTTGATTGATTTTTTTTTATGGCAAGTGTTCGCTCACAGCAGCGTATACATCGGACGAGTGTTATCCGATTCTTTGTTGTATCGTATATCACTCGGACCAATGTTATTCAGCGGGTGAGTGCTGCTGATACAATGATCAAACTCTTTCCAGAGTTTGATCAGAGCGTCATTCGGGTAAGGCCGGGATCACACTTGCAAGAAACTTGCACAATTCTCGTGCGAGTCTCTCGCATCAACACCCGGCACTGCCGCCAGCATTCGGACTGGAGCGTGCGGCTGCAAATTTCTCCCAAGTGTGATCCCGGCCTAATTGTCCCGATTCTCTTGGGTGACAAACTCTACGGCCGTCTGACCGCACCCTAAGGCTGGTTTCACACGTCAGTGGCTCCGGTACGTGTAGTGACGGTTTCCTCACGTACCGGAGACACTGACACACGTAGACACATTAAAATCAATGTGTCTCTGCACATGTCAGCGTGTTTTCAAAAATGCTGAACACGTGCACGCGGAGAACTGTTCACACAGTCCTCCGTGCACACGGCTAGCATGGACAGCTACAGTAAGCGCTGTCCACTGCCTGTGGTGCTGAAGCTCCCTGACATGATTCTCCCTGCTCTGCCGGCAACAGCGAGCAGGGAGAATCAATGAAAAACCCGACGTGGGGACCCTTAGGTTTTCAACCAACCCGGCAAAACAATACAGCTTTGGGCTGCTGTTTTTAGGCTGATGGGGGCCATAATCATGGCCCCTTTCCATCCTGAGAATAGCAGCCCGCAGCTGTATAGTTTTGCCGGGTTGGTTGAAAACCTAAGGGTCCCCACGTCGGGTTTTTCATTGATTCTCCCTGCTCGCTGTTGCCGGCAGAGCAGGGAGAATTATGTCAGGGAGCTTCAGCACCACAGGCAGTGGGACAGCGCTTACTGTAGCTGGCCGTGTGGTCCTGATGTGGCACATGTGTGCCACACAGATATACCACGTTTTTACACGGACACACGCAATGGATCTCTCCGGTACCGGAAATATCTGGACGTGTGAGACTGGCCTAATACTCATTTTTGATTATCCACTCCCGTAAATATGACAATTATCGCCTGACAAATGAGCAGCACTAGATTGTTTATGCTGGGTCAACAATCGCTATTATCTTGCCAGTCGTTTAAAAAAAAAATCACTTGTTTTCTAATAAATGAGAAAAAAATTTTTTTTTTACTGCAGGCAGGGACTGAAGTGAGTTGCGCCCCTCCCCCTTAAAAAAAAAAAAAGACTTTTGGTTACAGAGGCATTCCATTCATTTGTCTAAATCATCTGGAGAAGCAAAGTTGTGGAAGAAAAATGTAAAAAAGAAAATCCTAAAGAAAAACGTAAAAAGGACAAAGCAGGATTTGGATCTGACGTCCGCAGCACGTCAATTTTTCATCTCAAAGTTGACCGGAAAATATCCATATAGTACAATGGAGACGATTTATTAATATGAGAATTCCTTAAGGGCTCGTTCACACTGGCGTATAATACGGCTGAGTGCTATGCGATGTTTTATCAGATAACACTGGGCTCAATGTTATACTTTCGGGCAGTGCTGACTGGCACTTTTTTTCTGATGCCGAATCACAGCATGCTGCGAGCGCATCCGATAATCGCCCCATTCACACCCATATAAGTCTATGACTATTTGTAAAACATCGGACTGCACTCGGATGTCATCTGAGTGCAGTCCGATTTACACAGACAAAGAAAATGGAGAAGACTGAGAAATTGTCTGTTGTCTGTCTTCTCCACACCTGCAAAACGATTCTCATGCGAGAGAATCGGATCACAATAAACCGACAGTCGGATCAAACGCTCCGAGTGTCATAAGCCTAATCTGCCCGATTCTCTCACATGAGAGGACATACGACCGTCTGACTGCAGCCATAATCACATCCACTTAGATTTTACGTTTTAATTTCAATGGAAAAACTAAATTTGGAACTTAAACCTCTGCCCTGGTGTTTGGTTACGTTTCCGCAAAAAAAGACACACATGAAAATGCGTGGATCGATGTGGAAAATGTGCGTGTTCTTTAGATGGAGAAATAGTAAAATTCCCATCAAATACTCAATGTAAGAACTCAGCCTTACAAATAAGCTGTGTCGCCCCACTTTCTCCACTGTGCTTGCACGTGTTCATACGGAGGATTGCGTAAACATGGCGCTCAGTCTGAAAACTAGCGCAATGACATTGTTGACTTTAACTGTAAGCATCAAGTAGAAGATCCTTATAGACGATGACTATGGTCGGGTTCACATTAGCGTATGTGTGCGCAGCGTATACCTGCGTACCGATCCGCATGCGTCTTGCGTACATATCTTTAACATTATGTACGCAGAGACATGAAAACGCAAGCCTCGTTTCGCGGTGTGCGGCGAACGCAACATGTTGCATTTTTTTGAACGTCAAAAATCCGTCAAATATGCGCAGTTAGGCGCGTGCGGATGAGTGCGTCAAAAAACGCATTACTGTCTATGGGAACGCGTGGATGCATTCGATACCCATGCGGACTTCAGACTGCTTATGTCCAGGAACTGATTACTGCACCTGGAAATATTGAACGCATGACATAAACAACGCAAACACATGCCAAAACCCATACACACGCAGCGTTTTTTTGGCGTCATGTGTAAGATGAAGCAGAAAAAAAGCGCTGCGTAAACATGTGTTTGCATGCATTTGCGTATGTGGATAATACGCTGCGCTCAGAGATGCTAATGTGGACGTAGCCTACAGGAGACGTGTCCTGATAAGGGGAGGGCAGGGGCAGCACTGGCTTCATTACTATAACCTCTTACAGCTTCTTTGGGGCGTGATTGGAAATTGACGTCAAGTTGTGCAGAAGGTCATTACTCCAATGCAACCTTCCCAGCTTAGAGATCAATTAGGAGGCTGAGGACGAGCCCTTGTCAGCAGCACTTGGGACTTAGCATGGACACCTTTGGGCAGTTTGCATCCAGTTCCCAGCTGGGATACTCCTATCTGCAGGATTTATTGGACATTGAGTTCTTCTCTGTAGATGACTTTAATCTTCATCAGCAGAACTTGCACCAGCCTGAGAGGCCATCATCCGTGTATGATATAACTGACTATGAAGAGTCAAATGCTGATCCAAACTGGTGGCTAGATGGCTTTACCATTAGCCCTTCATACCTCAATGGGAACGGCACTAATGACTATGCCGACAGTGAAGCCCAAGTTTTGACTCCTGCTGGGCATGAAGAGCCAGAGATGCCCTGTTTGCCTAGTCTAAGCCATGATGACATAATTGAAATGGTGAAACCAAATTACTCCTACTCGGCTTTAATAGCCATGGCTCTTCAGAATGCACCTGAGAAGAAGCTGACCCTCCGCCAGATCTGTAACTATGTGGTCGATAACTTTACCTATTTTACAAGAAATACTAACTGGCAGAAATCCATCAAAGACAATTTGTCATACATTAACTGCTTCAAGAAGGTGGCCAGGGGGGCTGGCGACACAAGTGAGTTGTCCTGTAGGGGTCCCAGCATCTATTAAGCATTTTGGAGATTATCTGTGAATTATTGTTGCTTCTGTATCATGACTTTCATTATCCAAATGTTTTTGTTGAAGTCATCATTTCATTTTTTTTGTACACATTTAAAGATAGGTTTGAAAATGTCAGTCTAAAGGATGGTGCATTTTTTTTTCCTAAATTTAGCTTTTTTTTTTTTCTCCTTGCAGCTTTCTAAACATTTTTAAAATTTTGCTAATGCATTAATTACAGCATATTGTAAACTATTGCACAAAATAGGAAAAAAATTAAATTAGGGAAAATGCTGCAGTATTTCATTTATAAGGGCCTGTGCACACGTTGCGGATTCCTAGCGGTTTTTTCCGCGAAACCGCGGCAAAACCGCTTACACAATACAACTCATTAAGGCCTATGGGATTCCGCAATGCTGTGCACATGCTGCGGGTTTTTCCGCCGCCATAGGAATGCATTGAACCGATTACTTTCCGCACGTGGCTGTGCCCACCATGTGCAAAGTAAGCGGTTCATGTGCGGATGGTACCCAGGGTCTGGAGGAGAGGAGACTCTCCTCCAGACCCTGGGTAACATATACATGTAAAAACAATAATTAAAATAAAAAATAATGATATTCTCACCTGCCGGCGGCCCCCGCAGCTTTCCCGCCTCTCAGCGACGCTCCCGGCCAATCCCGTTCCCAGTAATGCATTGCGAGAATCGCCCCAGATGACGTAGCAGTCTCGCGTGATGCTACGTCATTGGGGTGATTGTCGCAAAGGACGCCTGGGAACGCGATTGGCCGGGAGCGTCGCTGAGAGGCGGGAAGGCTGCGGGGGCCGCCGGAAGGTGAGAATATCATTATTTTTTTTATTATTTTTACATTAGATCTTTTTACTATTGATGCGACATAGGCGGCATCAATAGTAAAAAGTTGGTCACACGAGTCAAACACTTGTTTGACTCGTGTGACCAACCTGACAGATCGCTTGCAAAACGCTAGTTTTTAGCGGGAATACGCATACCTATGATATGCGTATTTCCCGCGGCAGGGAGGTGCGAAATTGCCGCGGAAATTTCCATGGCAATTCCGCAACGTGTGCACATAGCCTAAAGGTTGTCCCCTAATTTTGCTAAATACTAGAAAACCTAAACTTATCAGTTAATAAATAACTTAAAAACAAAGAGCAGGTACAATCAAACCTGGGAGCTGTAGTATCCTGCATATGTTCTGCTTTGACAGGGAGGTCCACCTTGACAAAGACCTGAAAGGGCCGAAACGTTGCATCATGGCAGAATAAAGTCTTTGTGAAACTTTCAATTACCTGGATGGGATGCTGTTCTTTTTCTTCTTTGAGGGAGGTCCACCTTGGTATGTTACATAGCTCTGTGGCGCCCCTTCAGGAGAGATCAAACATAGCATGTTAGACATTAAAATCAAAGGTTGTCTGTAAAATGCATGGACCTATGTGGGGGTCACAAAGACAAGAGGTTATTTTAAACCTTTTTATCTTGTCAGTCAGTCAGTGAGATTAAGGGCAGGGCAAAAGCCTCACTGTTCAACCATCTATCCATGAGAAGTTATATAACTAAAATGCCTAGTTCAGAAATGGGGGGGGGAATGCTCCTGTTTGTATAAAGTACAAGAAACTACAGCAAAACCAAAGAAATGAGCCGGAGTGTAAGTTGGTATACGTGCAATGTAAGAGCACATTCACACTGCAGCCGTTTCCGAGACAAAACCCTAGAAGAAAATGAAATGACGGTGTGGTGGCTCTTGCCCTTTGTTCAAAATAGTGTTTTTCTAAGTATCCTATGTTTACATGTACTACTATTCACTTACTATAGAGTATATGCTCATTTTGTTTTTGCATTTTCAGCAAATTTTTAAATTTGGGATTTTTTTGTTTTTTTTCTTTTCTTCCACTAAATGTTTTTTTTTTTTTTAAAACTTGAGGGTGGGGGGGGAAATAATTTATAGACTTGTATTGTTGTTCTCACAAAGTTCTTTCACTTCTCTTTCCACAGGGAAAGGGGCTTACTGGACTATCAATCCAAGCTGCTCCAATATCTTCAAAAACAATTTAAAAGGAAAGTGGAAAAAGTGTAACAAATGTACTAAACATTCTAAAATGCTGGATAACAAAGAGAATGTGAAGTCTCTGAGTTCTGACAGCCTTGCAGGATCTCCAGCAAGTAAAACTACATGTTCTTCAGTGAGCTCTCCAGCTTTGGACACGAGCCCTTATTTCGCCAACTTCACATCCACAGTAATTGAAATGAGTCATGGGGCGTCCACTCAGCTCATGGAAGACTTCTCACCCTTCACAGCCTATTTCACCAAACTGTCTACTTACCTCAGAGACTACCACCCCATCTCCTCGCTGCCGGGAGAATCTACGCAAGTCAACCTACCTGAAGCCTTGACATTACCCAACCAGATGGAGGAGGATGCGTTCTTCTCTCATCAGCCCTCTACATGGGAACCAAATGCCTCCTAACCAGGAAGCCGAGTTGTAATGAGGTTTTTCTTTTAACCTGCTGGGTCCTGTTTTTATGCTTTATTGTAAATTGTTTAAATCAATGGACTCGACCAATGGTGAATCGCCACTAACCTCAATCCTAGAAAAGGAGATGCTTGTTTGGAAGCTGCTTTCTTCTAGCCATTACATGTGTTTGGATAATCTGCGGATGTGGTTGATGGGTTTTCATGACCATGTCGTAAGCAGTATTTTATATCATTTTTTTTTCTTTGTTTATACACTTACACACACCTCTAATTCTATATTAGCAAAACTGTGCAGAACCCTGACTAAAGCCACCTGAAAATGCCTGACTTTTAAAGGAACCGTTGAACGTGAACTTCCAGGTTGTGAGAAACCACCATGTAAAGTAGTATCCCACAACCCACTTTGGCCCCTATTGCAGAGAAGACCTTGGTTATCGCCCATCGTTTACGAAGTGGTGACCGAACGGTAACTTCATTATAGCGATCACTGCTTGGTACAGGATAAGGCACCTCTGATTTAATACAAGAGTAAGCTCTTATGCTGTTTCACTGAGGGCTGTCTTGGGAGGTTGTGGGATCCCAACCTGTAAAAAAAGATTGGGGGATCTTGCTCTACATGCTGAAATCCCACAACCCAGGAAGTTCGGGCCTGATTTATACTAGAAAGTTAGGCTCTGTCAGGAGACATAAGTGAGTGTTTCGCTTGCTTTGAATTTGCAACTTGGCTAAATATCGCTCAACTGGGGTTAATTACTCTGAATCCTTTACAAAATTACAGTGGGCTGAGCATATCTGTAAATGTAATGATCAAAAATTTCCAGGACTCTGTTCTAAACTGACTGCATACATTGTAGGCTTGATGAGAATTTTCTACTGCATAAATGTAGCATTTCATCATAGAAATCCACTTCTGACATGCAGGTTTTATTGATAATTTCACCTTATGCATTGCGAGGTGTGAAGACTGAAATAAACTCTGCACAAAGAATAATAATGTGTGTTTCTTTAAATGGAAAACTGCAAACGTGTTAGCATTTAAAACCATATTATCTAATCAAGAAAATCTCAAAATCTCACAGGATTGCATCACTTGTGTCCTAGTTCCCTACTTGGCCCATGAGCCTTGGGAAAGGTGTAAACTGTCAGGTGCATGTATATTCCTTTGCATTGTTCCTCTGTATAAGGGCTTTTTATTCGGACTCCCATGACAGCACCACGAGAGAGGGGAACCACCCTTCCGGAACAGGAAACCTACAGATACAAAAAGGGTGGCGCCTCTCCCACGCATCAGTTGGTTTCCTGTTCCTGAAGGACAGAATCCTACGGATGTGCTGCAGGAGTCAGGAAGACCTTGGCCGGCCGGACTGACTCACGTAGCGGGGGGGTCTCGTCTACCTCGGCAGGTGCAGATAGTCCTGGAGACGCCATGGTGGTCCTGGATGGGCTGCACGGCGGTGGCGTTCGGAGCAGGGAGCGAAGTGACCAGTCCAGTCGCAGGAGCTCCTCCAGGCAGAGGTCTGGAGCGTCAGCTGAGAATAACCCCCCTCGTGATCCGGTACATATTCACCACGGCCGCTGGTAAGTGATCTACATGAATGTTCACTCAGTGATGTGGTTGACCCTTTGTTTTCCTTTATTAGGGGAAGAAATGCAGTACTAAGGCGAAACACAGGGAATGCGGCCCCTACCAGATGCGTGCCACAAAAAGTTGTGTAACCCCTGCATCCAGCAGACGGTGAGGTCTCAGGAAGGGGGAGAGGTATTAGGTCTAGATAGACAATGTTCCTCTTACTATCCTCCCTCAGGTGGCAGAAGAATCACCTAATGTGGCGGCAAGCCTGAAGGATTTAGTCAGGGATGAAATAAGGGAGTCCCTGAAGTCCCTGTCCCAGGAGGGAAGTTCTAGATATAGAGCCCCTATGGAATCGGACTACTCGGCGGAAAGGGAGGAGGAGGACGACTCCTCGGAACCAGGTTCCTCATCTTCTTCTTCAGAGGAAGATTCTGCTCGTTTCTGCCTACCCCTGGACCAGGTAGATAAGCTGGTAAAGACGGTCAGGGGAACAATGGGTATCACTGAACCCAAGCCGCAGCTATCCAGGCAGGACGTTATGTTTAGAGGGCTGGAGCACAGGAGACGAAGATCCTTTCCCCTAAATAAAAATATCCAGGAACTGATCTGTATGGTGTGGAAGTAGCCGGAAAAAAGAGGCTCTTTACCTCCGGCTCTTAAATGCAGGTACCCCTTTGAAGATCCGGCAGTCAGCACCTGGGATAAAGCCCCGAAATTAGATGCGGCAGTGGCCAAGGCATCAAAAAGTGCCTCACTACCCTTTGAGGACATGGGATCCCTTAAAGATCTCCTACATAGAAGGGCAAATACCTTTCTTAAAGGGACCTGGGAGATGGCGGATGGCTCTCATTTAGACCAGCGTGGGCAGCGACGTTTTTACGGCCAGACATGGAACCCAGATTTGGTATGAGGTGGAATACTTGGCTGGTAGGCTCGGTCCTAAAAGCGGTGCAGCGAATTCGTTCCAGCTGGTCCATGAAGTTGAAGCTGGCAGGGTAGCAGACAGGTTTTGGGCATTTCAGAGGGGAATCCTAGAGATACCATTTTGGGGGCCTTACCAGTGATCCAGGAGGCAGCGGCTTTCCTCTCGGATGCCTCGGTGGACTCTGTGAAAATGGCGGCCAGAGCAGCGGGTCTTTCCAACGTGGCCTGCAGAGCCCTGTGGTTGAAATGCTGGCCGGGAGATATCCAGACCAGGTCAAAACTCTGTGCCATCCCCTGCGAAGGAGAATATTTGTTTGGGCCTGTCCTGGATGAGTTGCTGGACAATGCAGGGGACGAGAAAAAGAAATTCTTTAATTTACCATTGACGCCCTACAGACGCTCTTTCAGTAGAAAGAAGTTTGGTCAAGGAAGGAGACACATGGCTTCACCCACTAGAGACCGGTTCAGATGTGAAGATAAGAGAAGGCGATGTACGGGCTTTATGTTCAGGCGTTCTTCAAGAGAATGGAAGAAGCCGGGCCAATGACTAGAGATTCCCGTAGGGGAAAGATTGTCAGCCTTCTTCCCAGCCTGGCTGGGAATCACAAATAGCATCTGGGTGCGAAGTGTGGTAACCAGCGGACTCAAACTTGAGTTTCGGTACATCCCGCAAGGCAGTTTCAAATTAACTCCCATGCGTGCTTCTCATCTAGAACAATCTGCATTGGAGGCAGAGATGCTGAATTTGTGCCTTAGAAAATGTCCTAGCGGAGGGCCTGGAATCAGAAAGAGGTAGAGGTTTTTACTCTCCCCTTTTTCTGATTCAAAAGCCAGATAAATCATTTAGAACCATTATCAATCTGAAGTTCCTTTAATGAATATCTGGTTAGCCAATCCTTTAAAATGGAGTTAATTGGGTCCGCAATAAAGATGCTGTTTAAAAATTGTTTCATGGCAGTCATGGATTTGTAAGATGCGTACTATCATGTCCCTATTCATGCAGATTTCCAATGGTTTCTGAGGGTGGCGGTGTCCGTAGGGGGGAGAGTCCGGCATTTTCAGTTAAGAGCGCTCCCCTTCGGTCTATCTGTAGCCCTCGGGTATTTACAAAAATTGTGATCGAAGTAATGGCTCATCTACGGGAGTCGGATATGCTTATTGTCCCTTATTTAGATGACTTCCTAATCGTGGGGAATTCGGCAGATCATTGCCGGTTGCAAATAGAAAGGGCTAAGTCCAGGTTGGAACACTTAGGCTGGATGATAAATTCTGAAAAATCCCGGTTGCAGCCCTTAAAAGTACAAAAGTTCCTAGGCCTACTATTAGATTCAGTGGTGCAACGATGCTACTTACCACCTGATAAGCTAATTCATGTTCAACAGCAAGCATTACAGGCAATTGACAAACTCTCAATGTCCCTCAGACAAGCCATGTCCTTATTGGGAACCCTAACATCATGTATCCCAGCGGTGAAGTGGGCCCAGATTCACACTAGACCCTTACAGAGGGACGTCTTACTTAGTGACAGGATCCTGAGGAGATCACTTGCAAAGCCAATTAGTGTTGAGCCCGTCAACCCTTAAATCACTAGAGTGGTGGCTGGACAGCGGTAACTTATCCTCGGAAGTTCCCTGGGTGTCACGAATAACGCATATAATAACCACAGACGCTAGCCCCTCGGGGTGGGGGGCCCATATGGGAGATGTGGTAGTTCAGGGTCAATGGGTTTCCCGGACAGAAGTCTCATCCAACCAGAGGGAACTGTTGGCAATAGAGCTATCGGTTAAAAAACTCCTCCTATACCTACAGGGTCACCATGTCAAGATTCTTTCGAAAAACCGAGTGGTGGTGGCTTACATCAACCACGAAGGAGGAACCCGGTCCGAAGCCCTGATGCAGGTAGCGGAACGCATTTTTCATACAGCCGAAGGGCATTTTCAATCGTTAACAACCCTCCATATCAGAGGAAAGGACAACGTAAAAGTGGACTTCCTAAGCCGCAACATTCTAAGGCAGGGGGAATGGTCTCTGAACAGGGACATCTTCAATCGAATTGTCCACAGATGGGGCCAGCCCGAAGTAGACCTCATTGCCAACAGAGAGAACAGTAAAGTAAGGAATTTCTGTTTATTGAATCCCAGAGAAAATCCTCTGGTAGTGGATGCTTTCCTAATAAAATAGGACTTCTCCCTGGCCTATGCCTTGACACGATTAGCCCTGTTACCTCTGGTAGTGAGGAAGATCAGAGAGGATCAGGCAAGGGTCATACTAACTGCCCCGTTTTGGCCCAGGAGGGCCTGGTTCACATGGCTCAGAACTATGTCGGTATGCGATCCTTGGGTACTTCCGGACCTTCCGGATTTGCTCTACCAAGGGCCGATCAATCACCCGCAGGTGAAAGGGCTGCATTTGATGGCGTGGCATTTGAAAGGTCATTGCTGACCAACACAGGCTTCTCCCTGAATTTAATTGACACCCTCTTGAAAAGTAGGAAGCAGATTACGACAAAGATCTATGCTAGGACCTGGAGGCGATTCCTAGCCACTTCAGAATTTAGTCTTGAAGAGGGGGTACCGGTGCAACAGATTCTAGAATTCCTTCAGAGAGGTCTAGAATTGGGGCTTGCCACAAGCACTCTAAAAGTGCAGGTCTCAGCTCTAGGGGCCCTGTTTTCCTGTGATATCGCTAGTAATTACTGGATTGCTAGATTTATTAGGGCAGTGGGTAGGTCTAGATCCATACAAAGGGATAGAAGTATGCCGTGGGATTTGAATCTGGTCCTTTCAGCTTTGACAGACGCCCCGTTTGAACCCCTGGAATCAGCCTCAATTAAGATTGTATCCCTGAAAATAGCGTTTCTGGTAGGAATAACATCTGCACGTAGAATAGGGGATATTCAGGCCCTTTCCAGGTTACCACCTTACACAGAATTCTTACAGGACAGGGTGATCCCGAGGCCAGACCCAGCCTACTTGCCCAAAGTATCATCACACTTCCACAGGTCACAGGAGATAGTCCTACCTTCCTTTCTCCCTAATCCCGATAATGCTAAAGAGCAGAAATTGCATATGCTAGATGTTAGGAGAGGTCTTCTAGAATATATATCAGTTACTAACTCCTGGAAGAAGGATAATGCATTATTTTTATGCTTCCAAGAGTCTAGCAAAGGGCTTAGAGTGTCAAAATGCACGTTAGCTAGGTGGGTTAGGGAGGCTATCTCTTTGGCTTACACAACAGGTGGCCGTCCAGCTCCGCAGAATCTGAGGGTGCATTCCACCCAGGCCATGGCATCATCTTGGGCAGAGAGATCTGGAGAGTCAATCGACCAGATATGTAAGGCGGCCACATGGTCATCTCCATCTACCTTTTTTAAGCACTATCGGTTAGATATAGGGGCCTCGTCGGAGCTCACCTTCGGGTTAAGGGTGCTGCAGGCTATAGTCCCTCCCTAGGTTAGCTTACATCTCTGTAATTCTCTTGTGGTGCTGTCATGGGAGTCCGAAAAAAGTATTAAGTTACCTACCGGTAACCGTATTTTTCGGAAGCCCATGACCGCACCCTTAGTTCCCTACCCTTCACATGACAGCTGCACATCCTCTGGTAGATTTCACGGATGTAGATTATGTTTAGAACATGTGTAGTTTGTATAGAGAGTATTTATAGTGTATATATTGTATTTAGTGTATATATTTGTGTCATTAACCGTGGTAGTCCTCTCAAGCTCTGAAATACAACTGATGCGTGGAGGCAGGAGGTAGAAGCATGGACGAGGGTGCAGGCATTTGCTGTGATTGTTGTGTTTCTGGTCCAGGGTTGGCCTCTGAAGATAGTGTATCTACATTTTATGTGTGTGTTATGTTGGTAGAAGATGGCATCTGTATTGGATGCTGGGCAACTCGCCATTGTTCAATGGGTCCTAGCACCGGGTTTGGGTCCTGCTCTCCTTGGCTTGCAGCAATGATGGTCAATATTGCAGCCCGTACCCATTCCTGCCATTCATCAGGAACTTTGGCTAGGGAAGGAGAGAGGGAGCGACAAAACCGATCTGATGAATTTTCAGGTGTCATGGAATTTAGCATGGATAAAACTCGAGCATCAATGAGCTCGGGCAGCATACGCGGCTCTTCATGTCGCCTGGTTCGTCTCTCGGAGAGTGTGTGAAAGATACTGAGGTAGATTGGATGTTGATGCTGCCTGTGGTGCTGGGCCTGCCGCTTGTGATGTGTAGCGCCGGCGTCCCTGCCCTCTGCCAGGCAGGGACGCTGTTCCCCTGCGCCAGCGTCCTCTGCCAGGCAGGGACGTCGCCCCCCTTACCCACGCTCGGCGTCCTCCTTCCGCCCTGCTGGGGTCGCGCGCTCCTTCCCTGCTGCTGGACTTAGGGCGCGCGCCCGCGCGCTCCCCCGCTCTTAAAGGGGCCGCGCGCATCTTTCAAAAAAGGTCCCCGGCCAATGCCGGAGGACTCCACCCTATATAAAGCACTCCCTCCTTAATGGAGGTGCCCGAGCAATGTTGTTGCACTGTTTACTCTGCTTCAGCCCTCAGGTTCCGTTACCAGTTACCTGCCTGTCTCCTGCCAGTTTGCTGTCTGCTACCTGTCCGCAAGCCTACCTGGAGGTTCGGCCGTCACCGGTGGTGACCATCGGCTATTCCAGAGAATCTCGCCTGCTCACTTGGGGGCGCTCATCTGCCATCTGCCTGCAGACCTACCCGGAGGTTCGGACGTCACATGCGGTGACCATCGTCTATTCCAGAGACTCTCGCCTGCTCACTTGGGGGCGTTCATCTGCCATCTGCCTGCAGACCTACCCGGAGGTTCGGACGTCACATGCGGTGACCATCGTCTATTCCAGAGACTCTCGCCTGCTCACTTGGGGGCGTTCATCTGTCATCTGCCTGCTAGCCTACCGGGAGGCTCCACCATCTCAGGTCGTATATACCTGTCCATCCAGAGACTGCCCCGGTCACTTGCCGTGACTACCTGCCTGTCTATCCAGAGACTGCCCCGGTCACTTGCCGTGACTACCTGCCTGTCTACCCAGAGACTGCCCCGGTCACTTGCCGTGACTACCTGCCTGTCTACCCAGAGACTGCCCCGGTCACTTGCCGTGACTACCTGCCTGTCTATCCAGAGACTGCCCCGGTCACTTGCTGTGACTACCTGCCTGTCTATCCAGAGACTGCCCCGGTCACTTGCCGTGACCTCTTTCCCGTCTGTCCAAAGACTGTCCCTGTCACTTGCCGTGACTTCCTGTCCGTCTCCCCGGGCGCCACCCGCTCCTTTACAAGGAAAGCCTCCTTGTATAATAAAGCTCAGAGGTTCCGCCTCCCTGACCCGTTACATGATGTTGTTGGGGCTGTTGTTTGGGTGCTTCCAAGACCAGCATCAGTGGAGAGTTCAGCAGCATTAGGCTGGGGTCACACACAACGTCTAAAAAATCTGACCGTTTTAGTCGGTCAATAATCGGATTAAAATTTCATGAACATTGATGCGACTGGCATCCGATTTTTTGTAGTTGATGCGATTTTGTAGCATGTACGCTTACGTTTCACATCCGATTACCCACCGACTACCGATTTTTAGTGGCATCATAGCAAAATGGACATTTAACGTTTTTGAGGCCTTCAAATAATTTGAATAATGAGCCAGACCCATATTTAAGCGTGGTTTGACTGTTCTTACCCTCCCACCCTTGCCGTTGAGTGTTTTGCTTCTTAGTGGTTCCTGTTGTGTTGCTGCAAAGTTAAAATTATGAGTCACAGACTAACTTTTAATACAACTGAGCGTGTGCTGTACTATTGGCTGATATCCAGAACTTTTGGGGAGCCATATCCTGTAGTTGTTTCTCACAGAATCCGCAGAAGAATGTGGGTGCATCCCCTTGTGAAGCGAAGGATCAGCAAAGGCCATTTTGAGCGCCTGTATTCAACACTGCGTAGGAATCCTGACAAGTTTTTTGCCTACTGTCGCATGAGTGTTGCCACCTTTGATATTTTGCTGGACATATTGCGCCCTGGAATCACCTTTCAGAACACCAGGATGCGTCCTTCAATTTCTGCTGAGGAAAGGCTTCTTCTAACATTACGGTATGTGTGTCAACGATATGTTGATGATGTTTTGCAGAATTTACCATCTTTCACATTCTTCTTACTTTCTTCATCTTAACATACTCAACCTCATGGCATTCTTAAATTGTCTTATTTTACCTATATGCTTGTGTGTAGCAGTCATAATGGTTTGTAACTCATAAAATTAATAGAATGGGTGAGTATACAAATGTCCACTGTTTAAATTTTCTTAATGCATTTTTCATATCTATTTTTTTTCTGATGTGTACATGTTTGTTGTTGTTTGTGTATTGCAGGTTCCTTTCCACTGGGCTCTCATACGCTGCTCTGCATTTAGAGTTTTTAATTGGAAAATCCACCATTTCCGGAATAGTCAGCTCTACTTGTGGAGAAATTTGGTCCAGACTAAATAAAGAAGTGATGCCAGAGCCCAAAATGGAAGATTGGTTGAGGATTTCACATGGATTTCAACAAAACTGTCATTTTCCACACTGTATTGGAGCCCTGGACGGGAAGCACATACGTGTGCGTAAGCCGCCGAAGTCAGGTACCCAATTCTACAATTATAAGCAATATTTTTCTATAGTTTTGTTGGGCTTGGTCGACAGTAACTACCGCTTCATAATTGTAGACATTGGGGCCTATGGAAGGACTGGAGACTCCAGAGTCTTCAATTCTTCCATTATGGGTCGGCGGCTACGCAATAATCAATTGGACTTACCACCACCATGTCAACTTCCACACTCCAATATGGATGCAGTGCCATATGTTGTAGTAGCGGATGAGGCCTTCCAATTAAGTTGTAATGTTATGAGGCCATATCCTCGGCGCAATCTCAACCATCAGAGACGCATCTTTAATTATCGCCTTTCTCGTGCACGACGCCTGGTGGAGTGCACGTTTGGTATTCTTACAGCCAAATGGCGAGTCCTACAATCAGCCATTCAGCTAAGTGCATCAAATGTAAATCTTGTAGTGCAAGCATGTGTGGTACTACATAATTTTACAAGAATGCATGAATGCTCATCAGCTGATATGCCTGACCTTCAGGCTTATAATATGATGAGGCCTATGAGACCAGTCATCCATCCTCGTCGTCCCCCTTCTGGTCTGAAAGTGCGTGAATTATTGACAAATTATTTTGTTTCCCGTGGTGGTTCTATTCCTTGGCAAGATGAGGCCATAGGTATGTAGTGTGTTTTATGTGATATCATAACATAAAGTTACATTTGATGAATCTATTCATGGTACACTCTCTTTTTTTGTCAAATACTTTACCATACTTACTACACTACCTAACATATAACAATAAACACAGACAACCAATGTAACTTCACTAATTTTAATCATTAGTGTTTTGTGTTGAAGCCTTTTAAAGGCTGATATATTTTTTGGTAACCAGGACCAACATGTCCAAACCGAACAAAAATATATGTATAACATTATTACTCATAAAATAAAAAAATATATCACTTATTAAAAAAAAAAAAATTATTCCAGCTACAATTGCTGGTAGCTTGGTGGTGGTGTTGGAGAGGATGGAGGGCCAGGTTGTGGATTCTGCCTCACACAATCTGCAACCTGTGTTTGAGAAAGACCAGGTGCAGATCCTACAGTAGCAGCTGGGTTACTTGCTGCATCATGAAGGCCTTGTGGGTAGGGGTACATAGGGAATTGATGCTCATAGTCATATAGATATGACTGAGCACTAGCAGAGTGACCCCCAATATGCCCATGTCTAACATATCCATGTTGTGGCCAGCCAACAACATTGGGTATGTTAGAGTGGGCATATTGTGCATGGCCACTCTGTCCCATTGTTTGGAGCTGGGAAGCTCCATACAAAGAATGAGCTGCAGTAGTAGGAGGAGGAGGAGTTGGGTTTTGTTGCAAAGAAGGAGGAGGTGGAGGAGGAGGATTGATGATAAGGAGGAGGAGGAGGAGGATCAGAGGCAGAAGCAGATTGTGCTGGATTTGGTGCTACCAACCTCCCTAAATTTTCTGGACCAACCACCCATCTATGAAGATAATCTAGTAGGTTGGTGGGATCATTAGGGCCTGATCCAGCTTCCAACACAATCTGCAGTCCACTTCTGATCCTCAGTCTGTGCTGTATTTGAGTAGCCCGGAGATAAGGGGCCAGACTGCGGCAAAATGCCTCCTCACCATCATCTTTACCTACACTGGACAAATAGTCCAGAACTCCTCGGTCCACCTGCCTCCTTGATACAGAACCCACTCCTTCTCGTCGCCGCCTACCTCGCCTTGTGAGTTGGGAAGGAGGAGGAGATACATCTTGAGCCCTATTAGGGCTGCTGCTCTGAGGTAGATCCTCAGTTTCCAGATGCAGTGTCTGGGAATCCTCAGCTCCTGCAGCTGTTGTTGGTGCTTTTTGGGTGGACCCACATGCTGCTGAGGAAGGGCCTGCCTCCTCTTCTCCATCACCAACTGGGTCGATAACCACTTCTGAGTCAGACCCCGTCTCCCTCTCAGTTAGGTTTGACTCAGTTCTAGGAATGAAAAAAACAATAAAAAAAATTAATTATAAAAAAAAAAAAAATAGAAACATCAAAGTGCTTCAACACACATGCACTTACGGTCGCAGATCCAACACTGGCTCAAGGAAGTTTAGTCTATCAAAATAGAGGTACTTCCTCTTCTTAGATGCTGAAGCCCCACTCCGATCTCTAAACTGCCTCTCCTCCGGTAGCAGTCACGACAACTACGCCATCGCCTTGTCACATCAGTCACTACAAATTTAAGAAGAGCATAACGCTTTTAATGACTGATATCTATTTAATAAGGCAAAAACAAAAATAGCCAACACTGAACATTAAAATACTGGTAATGTGGGATGTGAATTACAATATTAAAACACATCAACATACAACCAGAAGTATCCATGTTATAAGCACTAACATACATTTTAAAAAATGCTTGGCCCTTGACCAAACGCCTCAATCAGTTAGAATTTTATCACAAAAACACTACATCTGAGGTGAAGATAACTACAAAATGTGGTAGTCAATAGATGCCGAAGCATCGATGATATTTAAATATACATGGATATTTTTGGACTACACACACAGCAATGTGTACTTCTAAATAGTAAAAGGTCGATAATGCTGCGTTTTAAATAGCATTTCAACACATAAGGCTAGATTCTTATTAGCAAAAATAAATTTTTTTAACATTTTGAAAACCGTTACATGTGGTACTTACTAAGTCGCTCTTGGTCCTCCCTGGATCTCTCATTATAGTCCGGAAAAATGTGCACACATATAGTTTTCCATGCCGCCTCTTTGCGCGTCCGATTGCTGTAGTTGGAATCGCGCTGGTCCCACAATTCAGGCCTCTCCTGCACCAATACAATGAGGAGTTCCACATTGATGTGGCTAGATGCCATGTTTCTGGACTCCGTGTAGGCGTTCTTCCTGTTGTTTTTTAAGATGTGCTTAGCTAATTAGCATGTAAAGGCTTCCTGAGAAATTCAAAGCAGTTTCCTGTCACCTGGAAAAGTTGTGCGATTTAAGCGCAAGTCACACAGTGTGGTCCGTTTGTAATCCCACTTTTCATCGCTCCCATAGACTTGCATTGGTGATAGTCGACCCACAATCGGTGACAATCGCAGCATGCTGCGATTGCACTCGGACGTTTAAAACGGACCACAAAAAATCAGATACTGGGAGCTGCTCCATAGATTAACATAGGGCAGACTGCATTGCGATATTTCATCGCATTGCAGTCGTCCGATTTTGTCGCCAGTGTGACCCCGGCCTTATACACCTGTTCATCAGGCTGTGTTGCTGTGGTCGGGTCCGCTGGGGCTTTGGTCTCCGATGCAGAGGTACATGGCCCTGATCTTGCTGTTGTTGGCGATTCATCAGAGTCTTCAAGGTTGTCATCAGTCCTAGGATAAATAACATTGTGACATAAACTGTTGATTTTATCATAAGTAATCCAAAAGCCAAGAAAAAAGCTAGTTTTTGAGAACAAATGAAGCTATGTCTCCAACATGTTGCTTTTTGGTAATTGAACATATAAGAATGAGTATTATTTAAAACATAAATTTACTTATGAAAGATAACTATTGATCACAGATTTACATGAATGTTTCCAAATGTTTAATATTAGGAAATATGGTAAAATACAGTGTAGTTAGTTTAATATGTTGGGAAAATCATACAGAGTGCCACTTACGGATTTAGCTCCAGGATTGGGCGAAGAAAGGCTAAGTTTCTGTAGAACACATATTGATGCTTTTTGGAAGCACCTGACGTGGAGGGGAAGGGATTAAATTCCCGTCTAAACTGGTCCCTCGCTGAGCGTCATCGCCGTTTAACCAAATCAACTGTTGGGAAAGTTTAAAAACAACAAGTTACATTCCGCAGATAAAAAAATATTCATTAAACAACAACACAATGTGTTCAGCTATGTTAGATTTAAAAAGTAATTTGATTTTGATCATCATGCCTGGTCCAAAAAAAAATAAATAAAAAAAATTGGTTATCCCTTGCCATTGAGACTAAGAAGTGTGTGACCACTTAGCGCCATGGTGTAATTACAAAAATTAAGGACTGTCCACCATGAGCACTATTCTAAAACGTTTGAACAAACACAGCCTGCAGGACTATGACTGGGTCCAACAACACAAACATTACCACAATTACCAATGAGCATTAGGCTGCTTTCACACATCAGGCTTTTTGAATCAGGCGCGATCCGGCCTTTTTTTTAAACACCGGATGCGGCGAACGGACACGCCGGATCTGGTGTTTTTAACATTGACTAAATATAGCGCCGGATCGCGCCGCATGTACCTGCGTTCTGTCCGTTTTCTGCCGGATGCGGTGTCTGGTTTATTTCCGGCGTCTAGAAAAGACGCCAACTGTAACGGTTTTTGTCTCTGGCCAAAAAGCCGGAAGGGCCGGATCCAGCGCTTCCGGCGTTTGTCTACAATGAAAGTCTATGAGCGCCGCATAGCGCCGCATCCGGCAAAAACCTGATCCGGTGGCCTGATCCGTTTTTTTTGTCTGGGAATGTTAATTAGCCCAGACAGAAGCCGACATATATATACCACGCCTGTGGGACACTCTGCCACATGCAATCAAAGCATCAAGAGAGACACATCACGAATTTGGGAAGGATTTTGGAGCCAGCAACACCACCATCAAAATGGATTCTGGGGACCACCAGGATGTGGGCGCGGAGGAGACGGGAGAAAATGGCAGACGGTAAATATCACCCACCCCATGATACTATGCATGTATTTTATGTGTTTGCATTGTTGTATACTTTAATGCTTGTGCTTTAATACAATGTGGGTATTGCTTCTGTTTTGGCGTACTTGTATAATATGTGGGTATTGCTCTATTCTGTTTTGGCGTACTTGTATACTATGTGTAGTGCTTACTACAATGTGGTTATAGCTATATTATGTTTTGGCGTACTTGTATACTTTGTGGGTTGTTGTGGTTATTGCTCAATTCTGTTTTGGTGTACTTGTATACTATGTGGGTATTGCTTTATTATTTTTTGGCGTACTTGTATACTATGTGTACTGTTTAATACAATGTGGTTATTTTTTTTTATTTTTTTCTGGCCAAATTTTATACTATGTGTAGTGCTTACTACAATGTGGTTATAGCTATAATCTGTTTTGGCGTACTTGTATACTATGTGTAGTGGTTAATACAATGTGGTTATAGCTATATTCTGTTTTGTTGTACTTGTATACTATGCGTGTATTGCTATATACTGTGTTGGCATAGTAGTGTACAATGTGGGTAGTGCTATATACTGTTGGCATCGATGTATACAAGTCGTGTATTGCTATACACTGTGTTGGCATAGTAGTATACAATGTGGCTAGTGCTATATACTTTTGGCATCGATGTATACTAGTTGTGTATTGCTATATACTGTGTTGGCATAGTTCTATATTATGGTTAATGATATATACAGTGTTGCCTCTTTTCTCTATTATGTTGTTATTGCTGTATGCTATGAGGATAGTGCTATACTGTGAAAATATCATAATTAATCATGATTAGAGTTGAGCGATACTTTCCGATATCCTAAAGTATCGGAATCGGAATGGTATCGCCGATATCACTAAAATATCGGCGATACCCGATACCGATACCGGAAGTCCCATGTAAGTCTATGGGAACAAAATATCGAAATTAAAAAAAACCATTCTTGCCTTGTTGGTTAATTGTACATGAAGGAAAACAAGAAAGAGTAATGTAGAATGTATTGGGGAAGGTTGAGGAGACATTAAAGGCATAGATGTTTAACCCAATCAAATGGAATAGCATAAATATTTTTTTTTTTAAAGATGTTCGGATTGACGAAGAAATTGACAATGTTAACGTTTTTTTATATTTTGGCAAATATGTATATTACACAACTTCCATGCTCTTCATCTTCACCTTTTTAACTTTTCACACACTTTCTCCTTCATAATCTTCTGCAGCATCATCTTTTTCATCAAATTATTCTTCATCTTCACCTTCTTTATCTTCTTCTTAAACTTCTTGCTATTCATCTTTGTTAACATTACTCATATTCTTCTTATTAAACTATTATTCTTATTCATATTCTGCTTCATCTTCTTCATCATATTCTTATTTGTGACAGAGAATCCTGTACTTGTAATCTGTCAAAGTATGAATTTTTCATCCTTCCGTTCTTGCTGTCACAAAAGATTTAAATTACAACAGTATTTGTCCGTGTTCAGTTTAGCCTGCAGCAGCAGGCATTTTCCAGGGGCACCACGAGGAGGAACGGACTCACCCCCATACACTGCTTAGTCTTCTTCTGCTTAGAATTTAGAGCATATATTTTGCTCTTCATTTTGGTCTTATACTTCATGTTCTTCTGCTTTTAGATCTTCTGCTTATTGTTCTTGTGTCTCTTGTTCCGTATCTTGTATTTGTAGCACAATCTTGTACCAGCTGATGTTACTGGGACACGGTTACTAAGCAGGAGGTACCTGTGCTCCAAAGCACTACCAAGGACCAGCAGACGTTGCTGGAACTCGGATACCGAGATGGAGGCACCTAGGCCAAAGGCACTGCGGAGAACCAGTTGACGGTACTGGAACCCGGAGGGGCAGCAGAAGGAAAAGAGCCAATGGCACAACCGAGGACCAGCTGACGTTACTGGGACACGGTTACTAAGCAGGAGGTACCTGTGCTCCAAAGCACTACCAAGGACCAGCAGACGTTGCTGGAACTCGGATACCGAGATGGAGGCACCTAGGCCAAAGGCACTGCGGAGAACCAGTTGACGGTACTGGAACCCGGACGGGTAGCAGAAGGTACAAGAGCCAATGCAAGTAACGAGGACCAGCTGACTGTGCTGGAACCGGAGGGGCAGCAGAAGGAAAAGAGCCAATGGCACAACCGAGGACCAGCTGACGTTACTGAACCCCAGTAACACAGGAGCAAGTGTTGACTGTGCTAACAGCACTTCCGAGCAACAACTGGCGGTGTTGGAGCCCAGGGTCAAGGAGGATGTTTAAATACTAGATCAAGTAATTTCCTTGTTACCTGTCAATTTTAAATGTCTATACTTCAAACAAGAGAAAGATAACCTTTACTACCATAAGATGATGATTTCATTTAAACTAATATCTAGATAAATAAAGAATTGACAAACATAAACACATACATTAACATGTTGAACAGCAATGCAAACCACAAAATAAATTAGTTAAGGAATCTGCTATACGGTTGTACATAAAAGCATACAAGTACATATCTGAATCCATTAATGATGGATAATTAACAGTATGTACACCATTTTTATTGTATAGACAATGAATGTCTGACTTCAAAACATCATCAGCATTACAAGTTATCTGTGACATTACTAAAATGTTACATTTGCTGAATAATGTCACTAAACAGTTTATACAAAATTATACAATTTCCATCATGTAATACTCATAATATGTGGCAATAATCATGTTTATTAACAAACATAACCTTTAAAAAGTGCATAGTGCATAGTGAAAATTGCTATTTATGCCTGACTGTCGACTTGCAAGCATGACAACGGATAGATAAGGTATATATAGATGAGACTGCATAGCCACAGATGGTGAATGGCGATGTAATACTGTACCTCAATAAAGTGTGCGTCACTACTACATAATTTTTTTTATATAGCTTTATAAACAGGGTACGTGGATGTATGCTTGCGCCTTTGTTTTGACGCACAGACTGCCTTCCTGCTGAGACGCGTTGGGTAGTGAACAGTTGTGTGCAGTGTTCACTGTAGTCTGAGGTTTTCCTTTTTGGAGTGCAGATCACGCTCCAGTTAGTTCTTCAACCACTGCTGGTTGTAGTCTGCTGAGCGTGTGTCCTGGCACATCCTTGAAATTTTTCTCTAATTGTTGCTGCTCCATTCTATTACAAATAAATAAAATCTATTAGTGTGACGCGCTTCCATCCGTATACAATACATTGGTTGCAAACACTATAGAAGTACACAAAGGGGCCTTTCACACCTACTGAACAGTTGTGTGCAGTGTTCACTGCAGTCTCTGCGGAATAACCACACTTAGGCCTTATAACTTTTCAGACTTTCTTTATCAATCTACCAAGATGAAGAAGGCAGGGAGTAAGGCACGTGGTCGTGGAGTTTCTTCAGGGAGAGGACGTGGGGATTCTGTGGCTGCTGCGGCCCCCAGTGACACAGCATCCACCAGTTTTCCCCGGGCCGTGAGCGTTCCTTTATGCGCACTTTTGTAGGAGCTCGGAGTACCCCCCTGCTGCGGGAAGAACAAATTGAAGCCGTTGTTGTTTGGATCTCAGCCAATGCATCGACTTCAATTGCTTCCACCTCCTCTCAGGACCACAGCACTGTTGGGCAACCATCTGTCTCTTCACCGCCTGGCAAATTGCCCAGGCAGTCAGAGAGTTCTGTACAGGAGCCAGCTGAGTGTCTGCTTCTGTTCTCAGAATCTATTGGCTTGCAAACAGGGGCCCAGCCAAGCAGCATTCTGTAATGTGAAGAAGAGGGAGTATGCAGTGATGCGCAACAGCTGTGTCTCTCTGAATCTGAAGAGGCGGGTGAGACAGTGCCGATGGTCAGCACACCGCAGAACGCATCTGATGATGATGATGAGACCCAGGTGCCAGTTTCTGTTGAGCATGGTGCTGGCCAGACCACCCAACAGCAGGTGTTGGAAGAGGGTAGTGGAGATGATGAGGTCCAATACCAACATGGCATGAAGAACAGGAAGGTGGTGGGAGCAGCTCAGAGGAATAATAATAATATTTATTTATATAGCGCCATCATATTCCGCAGCGCTTTACAGTTTAGCAGTTTCAGAACACAAGTCATAAGTAACAACGTTAACAATACAATAATTTAAGCTAAATAAGTCGCCCCTGCTCGTGACAGCTTACAATGTACAATGAGATGGGGGAGATACAAAGTATAGGTGTTTATATACAATGGTGCATTTACAATGATGTTCCAGCCATCTTAAGGGACTGAGGGATGGAGATAGTGAATGGGCTAGAGACACACACACACTTACACAGAATACATAGAATGACTTTGATTAGTGAATGTGATAGGCCGCTCTGAACAAATGTGTTTTGAGGGAGCGCCTGAAACCATGCAAATTGTGGATAGTCCTAATTTCTTGGGGTACAGCATTCCAGAGGATTGGCGTAGAGCAGGAGAAGTCTTGGAGTCGGGAGTGGGAGGTACGTATTAGTGCAGAGGTTAGTCGAAAGTCGTTTGCAGAGCGCAGCAGTCGGTTAGGCCGATAGATAGAAATATGAGGAGGAGATGTAGGAGGGGTGCTGCACTGTGGAGAGCTTTGTGGGTGAGAACCAGTACTTTGGTTGAAAGCTGGGAGAGGCCTAGAGAAATGGTTAGTGATAGAAGGAAGATAGAGGAAGACATTGCCCCAACGGTACAAACAGGAGGGAGAGTTAGGCTGCAGACTCGGTTGCCTGTAGCCTCCAGTTTGGCACCTGTTCGGAGCAGTTGTCTTCCAAAAGTCAAAACGTGCGCTCCCAGGACTTGCACTGCGTGGTCCTTTTTTCACACACTTGCACATGATATTTGCTATGTGAAATGCAAGCTGTGTAATCAAAAATTAAAAATAGCTAAAAGTGTCAGTCACCTCAATACCACAAATATGTGGAAACATGTGCGGACAAAGCACGTAGTTGAGTTACAAAGACACACTGGAGATTGTAGGCCAACCTACAGCAGCACCTACATCTTCAGGTTGTGTTGAAGCCTCTTCATCGAGCTCACACACAGCTGGTTATGCTTCCTCACAGGATCGCCATGGAAGAACCTCGGCCACTGTTGTCCAGAGACAAACTGTTATTCCACACACAGCAGCAAGTTCCCTGTCATCCTCACACTCCCAGGCCACAAAACAGCCAGCGGTAGCACAGGCATGGGATAAAAGACGGCCATACTCCGCAAAACCATGCACGAGCACAGGCTCTGAATGCTGGCATTGCAAAACTCCTGTCCCTTGAAATGCTGTGATTCAGGCTGGTGGAGACAGACAGTTTCCGTAACTGAATATCATTGTCAATCCCACAATACAATGTGCCAAGCCGATTTCATTTCAGCAGGCAAGCCGTCCCTGGTCTGCAAAAGCATGTTGAGGGAAAATTAAACATGCGCTACTAAAAGCCCTCAGTAGCAAGGTCCACCTGACCACCGATGCGTGGACCAGTACCCATTGTTATGATCTGCTACAACCAGTAAGGAAAGAAGGGAATTCTGTCCCTACAATACAACTAAGCTGAATCCTACGATGTAACGGGGAACCTGATCCTGCGACCAGACCCGCTAAAGTCCTCATCTAGTGTGAACGAAGACCTATAGTTGCGAGGGAGTAATCCCTACAAGATCTAGGGACTGGGAGAAAAGGTGGACACCTCCTAACATAAATTGTAGCATGGATAATTAAACAGAAAAATAAATACTTTGTGATCCTAACATCAAGCAAAACTCACAGATTAAGGCACCTAAGCACCCGGCTAGCTTAACAGTAGATAATACAATGAAGTCAAGCAAAGCCAGAAGGGCGGAGCCAGACTAAATAGGGAAAAAAGGTCATGTGACCAGCAAACTGAAACAAAACCTAACAAGAGGGTTCTAACACCCATGGCCAGGGACAATACCTTTCCCTCACTGCCCATTGGGTCAATGTTGTGCAGCCGGGTACTGATCTTGCGAGTGGCGCTGTACGTGTTCTGCCAACTCCAAGGATTGCAGGAATCAAGTCTGTACACATTGATTCCTCCTCCTATTCCAGTTCCTCAGAATCATCGCTGCAGGAGCCGTCACGGTCTACCTCCACATGGACCCGTGAACGTTTTACCTGTTGCGACCGATATGAGCACAGCCATGTCCAAATGTCAACAGGCCATCCTGAAATTAATTTCCATGGGGAATCTTAGCCACACAGCGCAGGAGCTCTGTAATGCCATAAAGCAGGAGAGCGACGTGTGGTTTTTGGAAGAGAATCTACAGGCAGGCTTGGTAGTGTGTGACAATGGCCGAAAATCTGGTGTCAGCTCTGGGCCTTGGCAACCTCAGTCACATACCATGTCTGTCATATGTGCTCAACTTGGTCGTGCAGAGTTTTTTGAGGGACTATCCGGATCTTGATGCACTGCTGCACAAGGTCCGCCTAGAGTGCGCTCACTTGCGACGTTCCAGCATGGCCAGATCGCTGATTGCAGCTCTGCAACGCAGATTTCACCTTCATGAACATCGCATTATATGTGACGTACCCACCAGGTGGAATTCCTCGTTATATGTTGGAGCGGTTGTGTGAGCAGCAGCCAACAGTAATGGAGTATCAGCTGCATCAGGCGCAGTCAACTCGCAATTTGCGGCGTTCACACTTCACCACTACTGAGTGGGCCTCTATAATAAGAATAATAATATTATTTATTTATATAGCGCCATAATATTCCGCAGTGCTTTACAGTTTAACAGTTTCAAAACACAAGTCATAAGTAACAACGTTAACAATACAATAATTAAAGCAAAATAAGCGCCCCTGCTGGTGAAAGCTTACAATCTACAATGAGGTGTGGGAGATACAAAGTACAGGTGTTTATATACAATGGTGTTTTTACAATGATGGTCCAGCCATTTTAAGGAAGTGAGGGATGCATGGAGATAGTGAATGGGCTACACACACAGAATTACACATAGAATGACTTTGATTAGTGAATGTGATAGGCCACTGTGAACAAATGTGTTTTGAGGGCGCCTGAAACCATCCAAATTGCGGATAGTCCTAATTTCTTGGGGTAGAGCATTCCAGAGGATTGGCGCAGCGCGGGTGAAGTCTTGGAGTTGGGAGTGGGAGGTACGGATTAGTGCAGAGGTTAGTCGAAGGTCGTTTGCAGAGTGCAGCAGTCGGTTAGGCCGATAAATATAAATAAGGGAGGAGATGTAGGGGGGTGCTGCGCTGTGGAGAGCTATGTTGGTGAGAACCAGTAATTAGAATTGGATCCTATAATGAATGGGCAGCCACTGCCAGTGTAATGAGTGGCGAATAACTCTATGAAGGATATCTGCCACGTTTTGCGTGCGTTTGATGAGTCAACGCGGATGGCGAGTGCAGATGATGCACTAGTCAGCCTGACTGTCCCCCTTATCTGCCTGCTTCAAAAAACACTGCAAGCACTAAGGCATGAGGTTTTGGAAGAGGTGGAGGATGAGGAGTCACAAATTCCATCACCTTCTGGACAGTCAGCGCAACGTGGTTCCTCACAAAGGGCTGGAGGACTTTCAAGTACCATGCTGTATCAACAATTGAACCTCCAGAGTCGCTGTCTATATTTTCATAACATTACAAACTTTTAATGTATTTACAAAGCACATAATGTACATTTTTTGTCTATCCTTTTGTAATGCTATTGTGTTTCCATAAAACTGATGTTACAGAATTATGATACAAAGTTTTTAAATTTTGAGTTTTAAATTTTGTAAATTTATATGTATTTGAAGGACTTTGTGAGGAGGATGAGGAGGAGTCAATGGAGGAGGAAGACATCGCTCCAGAGGGAGGTAGACAATGCTCTAGTCAGTATGTAGACCAAGGGTGGGGTGATGCACAGCAGGCGGAGATGACGCCTCTTGCAGGGGACAACGTTTCTTGGCCAGTTGGGAGTCTGCAGCACATGGTTGTTTTCATGCTGCAGTGGCTGAGAAACGACCGCCGCATCGAACACATTCACACCACGTCTGATTATTGGGTGTACACCCTCCTAGACCCTCGCTACCGGGACAACTTACAAAGCCTCATCACACCGTTGAACCGGGAGCGTAAAATGCGGAAAGTACCAAGACACACTGGTTGCAATCCATAATGTTCTCCATTCCAGCCGAGAGCACTGCTGCTGCTACTGATTTACAAAGCAGCTCTGTGCGTCGAGGCAGTGGAGACGCTCTGCAACAAGAGGGAGCACAAGCAGACGCCTCTGCACAGGGCAGAACAGTATGTTCCAATGTGTCGAAGTTTTGTGGCGCGCCACCAATGTCTACACCATCCGAGACGGCTCCAGTCAGCAGGAGGCAAACATTTCCGTAAGATGGTGACAGACTACATGTCTTGCCTCTCAGTGTACTCCAGATGGCTCTTCCCCATTCAAGTTTTGTGTCTCTAAGCTGGATACATGGCCAGAGCTTAGCCAGTATGCATTTGGAGGTGTGGCTTGATCTGCTGGCAGTGTTTATCGGAGCGCGTCTTTACTGCTGCAGGTGGTGTACTAACAGACCGTTGCATGCGACTATCTACGATTAATGTAGAACGGCTTACTTTTTGAAAATGAACTAGGCATGGATCTCGCCTGAATTTGCCTGTCGGTTTCAGATTAACTAAACTGGTTGACAACGTTTTCCATGTCTCCTGTTATGTTCATCTTTCTACCACCTGAGCTATACTCCCTGGGCTACAACACTGCCAGTTGCTGCTCAGAAGTGTCGTGTCCACAGACCAATACACAAGCTATAGTGATAGTGGGGTTCAGTAACGCCTGCTGTTCCCCTGCTGTGTGTCCGGCAAAAATTACTGCTACCTAGCTACACATGTTTAAAAAAACATGACATGTTAAAGTGGCTAGTGCTACACATAGATATCAGGCTACACCCTTATTTCTAAGCTGTAAACAAGTGAAAACGTCAAAATTTAAAACCATTCAATGATTAGTGTTGGTAACAAATCTGTAACTAAATAATTGTGACATATTATGGCAGATATCCACATGTCTAACAAATGCTAACACAAAAGCATACTTATGCTATAGGGTACTGATGGTGAACCTTCTCACTCCATAACTTTGACAATCCAACTCACATCATGCCTCAATTGCTGCAATGTTGGAAGTGCATAATGTGGGTTGAAACTTTGACAACAGCTGCAGTGCGAAGGTTATCCTTCTGTGTTCTTGGCTTTTAAATAAAAGCATACAAGTAAATATAATAATACATTGTTGATTAAGGGACATGTTGTAACCTGTAATATTGTGCAAACAATGGATGTAGGACTATTCCTCTTCAACATTACTTATATTTGTGTCATTTGAAAAAAATACTATTTTAGTTAAAAATTAAAAACCATGTTCAGTAGCTGTGAAAGGCCCGTTTGTGTACTTCTTATTGTTTGCAACCAATGTTATTGTATACGGATGGAAGCGCGTCACACTAATAGATTAGATTTATTTTAAATGGAATGTAGCAGAACCAATTGGAGATAAATGAAAAGGATGAGCCACTGAGACACGCTCAGCAGGTACAAGCAGCATGTGCTTGAAACATGTAACTGGAGCGTGATCTGCACTAAAAAAGTAAAAAACACAGACTGAAGTGAACACTGAAACACAACTGTCCACAATCTGTGAAAAAGCTCCTTTCTGTATTCTATAGTGTTTGCAACCAATTGTATTGTATACGGAGGGAAGCGCGTCACACTAATAGATAGATTTATTTTAAATGGAATGTAGCAGAACCAATTGGAGATAAATGAAAAGGATGAGCCACTGAGACCGCTCAGCAGAGTACAAGCAGCAGTGCTTGAACATGTAACTGGAGCGTGATCTGCACTCAAAAAAGTAAAAAAACACAGACTGAAGTGAACACTGAAAACACAACTGTCCACAATCTGTGAAAAGCTCCTTTCTGTACTTCTATAGTGTTTGCAACCAATGTATTGTATACGGATGGAAGCGCGTCACACTAATAGATTAGATTTATTTTAAATGGAATGTAGCAGAACCAATTGGAGATAAATGAAAAAGGATGAGCCACTGAGACACGCTCAGCAGAGTACAAGCAGCAGTGCTTGAACATGTAACTGGAGCGTGTTCTGCACTAAAAAAAGTAAAAAACACAGACTGAAGTGAACACTGAAACACAACTGTCCACAATCTGTGAAAAGCTTCCTTTCTGTATTCTTTAGTGTTTGCAACCAATGTATTGTATACGGATGGAAGGCGTCACACTAATAGATTAGATTTTTTTTAAATGGAATGTGCAGAACCAATTGGAGATAAATGAAAAAGGATGAGCCACTGAGACACGCTCAGCAGAGTACAGCAGCGTGCTTGAACATGTAACTGGAGCGTGTATCTGCACTCAAAAAAGTAAAAAAACCCGACTGAAGTGAACACTGAAAACACAACTGTCCACAATCTGTGAAAAGCTCCTTTCTGTATTTATGTGTTTGCAACCAATGTATTGTATACGGATGGAAGCGCGTCACAACTAATAGATTAGATTTATTTTAAATGGAATGTAGCAGAACAATTGGAGATAAATTTAAAAGGATGAGCACTGAGACACGCTCAGCAGAGTACAAGCAGCAGTGCTTGAAATGTAACTGGAGCGTGATCTGCACTAAAAAAGTAAAAAACCAGACTGAAGTGAACACTGAAACACAACTGTCCACAATCTGTGAAAAGCTCCTTTCTGTACTTCTATGTGTTTGCAACCAATGTATTGTATACGGATGGAAGGCGTCACACTAATAGTTTTGATTTATTTTAATGGAATGTTAGCAGACAATTGGAGATAAATGAAAGGATGAGCCACTGAGACCGTCAGCAGAGTAAAGCAGCAGTGCTTGAACATGTAACTGGAGCGTGATCTGCACTAAAAAAGTAAAAAACACCGACTGAAGTGAACACTGAAACACAACTGTCACAATCTGTGAAAAGTCCTTTCAGTTTTTCCTCTAGCAGTATATCATTAATTTTAAAATTCCTGGTTGCAGTCATTGAAAAACATTCTAGATTGTATCGAGAGGCTAAAATCTGTTTTAAAAAAAAAAAAAATGCAACTTTTTTAAAGAGTTTTTTTCACATCATGTTTGGTGACACTACAAGTTCAAGCATCTCCAGACAGACCCTTGGAGCTGTAGTCCTGTTTGTCAGGTGCTGGACACTATTGTGCTAATGGCTAAATTTCAGTGAATGCTGAAAGTTTTTGAGATATATAACATATAATTTTTTTTTTTTTTTTTTTTCAGTGCTGTTGATCACTAGCAGCTTTTTGGGGTTAGGAAAGGTTTTGAAATCAAGGTCCACCTTGAGGTGTTAATTTGCTCTACAGCGCCACCACATGGGAGATTAAATATGACATGCATAGACCTATGTGGGGTCACAGAGTAAGGCTGGAGTCACACTACCGTATAACACGGCCGAGTGCTATGCGATAAAACGGCACATGATTCAGCAGGAGAGAATAATCGCAGTGTGCTGCGATTTGCAACGAGACTCCGCTTACTCGCTCCCATACAAGTCTATGGGTGCCAGTGAAATATCGCACTACACACAGATGTCACCCCAGTGCAGTGCGCTACACAGCCGAGACGGGTAATAAAGGAGATGGAGAAATTTACTTCACACCTGTGCTGCAATCCTCTCCTGTGAGAGGATCGGAGCACTGACACTCGGCTCCCGCTCGCAGAATAGCTGGAGTCAAGGGTCATTACCATATCACTTCGGATGCTCTTGCATTGGATGCCTTACGCTGCTGCGATTCCAGCCTTAGAGGCATTCGTGAGTCTGTGCACACACACAGCTAACAGTTTCCCATTTGGGACACTTGACTATATTAAAGGGGTAATCCAATCCCATGCTCTTCTGCGTCCAGTCCCAGTGATAAATGACTGATTCAGTAAGGGTCCCAATGGTCAATCCTTTAGATTTTTGAGTGAAAACTTCCTTTATGACACAAATCCCAACAATCATTACTTTCTCTTATACAATGTTGTATTTCTTAAAACATATGGTTGTTTTAATTTGTGCATTTTGAGTAATTATAATTGGGTTTTGTTTTTTTGCGCACTTGATAACAAATTTATTGGCGACACATTGAGTAAGTCAAAAGAAAAATGTGTAGTCAATAGTGTATAGTTCTTGTTTTTACTTTTTTTTTTTTTTTTTTTCCCTTGTCTCTGTCCCCCCTCAACTTCTTACACATGCATGACTTTTTCTTTTTTCTCCCATAGGTATGTGAAAAAATAAATTACAAAAACACCTGAAACTCATGGCCTTTTTTTTTTTTTTTTTTTTTTTTTTTTTTAAATGCAAACTAGTTAGAAACTAACCACCAAGAGTAAACTCTGAAGGAAGTCTCAGGCTGTGATCACGTTTTTCAATATTTATTTTTCTTTTTTTTTTTTTTTTTCCTTCTGTTTTGGTCTTCAGACTTTTGCTATGATGGTGAAAATGACTAAACATTTTCTCCTTTCCTGCTACCATCCTCCCCTTTTTTATTTCAACCAGGGTATGCGTTAATCACAGTTTACAGTATTACTAGAAATTTGTGATGTATTATATGATCTGGCCAGCAGAGGTCAGTGGTGAAAGGCTGGAGTTGGGGAGGGGGTGGGGACTCAAAACTCCTTGTAGCAAAGCGGATTTTTCATTGAAATAAACCAGGCAGTGTTCTTTTTTTTTTTTTTTTTTTTTTTTTTTTTTATAAGCTTTAACATGATATGCTGAAACTCTTGTAACATGTTGCTTTATGTTTTTTCACTTGTTTCCACAAAGGAAAGGAAACTACTGGACTCCGATCCAAGCTGCACATTTATGTTTCGTAAAGCATTTCCAAGCGAAAGGCGACAGAAAGTGTGACAATGGAAGGCCCAAACGTCTAAAAGTAGGGAGAAATAAAGTGGGCTCTCTTAGAGTCTGACAGCCTTGATTGGAACTCCAGACAAAAAAACGAAACGCTTCTCCAGCATCTTCACCAGCTTTGGACACGAGCCCTTGCTTTGCCAACTTCATGTCCGCCGTAACTGCAGTGAGTGGTAATGGGTCGTCCTCCAAGCCCAGTGATTACTTCTCGCCCTCCAACTATTATTTCACAGAAATTGCTCCACTTACTTACCCCACTGACAACCCCCACATCTCCTCACTGCCTGGAGAACCTATCGCTCAAGCCAACGTCAAGCCTTGGCATTGCCCAACCAATCGGAGTAGCCTGTGCTCATCCCTCATCAACCCTATACATGGGAATTACATGCTTTATAACCAGAAAGCGGAGGTGTGATGAAGGCTTTATTTTGTTTTTGCCTGCTCAGGCCTGTTTTTACTCTGTACTCTACCTTCTCTTGGAGAACCACTTTAATCTCATGTTGTGAACAGTCATAAAGTAGACTTGTTTGGAAGCTGCTCTCTTCCAGCCAACACTTTAGGGGGTGGTTGGCCCAACTGCAGACATGTTTCGGTTTTCATGACCATACCTCATCATAAGCTGGTTATTGGTACAAGTGGCATGAAATTTATAGTGTAGGGTCAACTGGTGTCCACCTTATTTGTAGTGGTTTTTAGAATGGGGGTGCTCACATTAACAAACTGTTTTACTCATGTTTATTGGTAAAATATGGTTCTGTGTGCACTCAGAGGTGTAATATGGCTCCTATATATCCTGAAATAATTCCCAATTGGCCCTACAAGGCTTTTCTCTAACAAGGACAATCTATGAGAACAGACCCAGACATGGACTGTCTGCCAGAGCTCTGGTCTCATGGTGTTTCTGCAAAGTTTGTAGTTCATCTGTTGTAGTTTTTTTTTTTTTTTTTCTGTATGTTTAGAGATTTTTAGCTTTTGTAAGCGACTGTATTCTAAAGACATATTTTTGCATTTTATGGAAGATAAAGTAGATTGTTACTTAATGGATCATTGTATTTCTTTAATTGAGAGATTTTATTCTTTTAAGAAATGTTTTTTTCATGAAAAATTACAACATTGTCCACAATGTCCATCCTATCGATTCAAGATCAAAGTTTGAAACTTTTGCATAGGACTCCATCACTGATTGCCCTGTCTCCTCATCCCACGAACCTTAAGGGTACTTCACAAATAGCAAGATCCTTAGCGAGAGTCACAGGTTTTGTGACGCAACAGCGACCTCGCCAGCGATCTTGCCACCTGTGACACATACTGGCGACCGCCCCCCCCGCTGCGATATCGCTGATCGTGCTGGAATGTCCTAGGCCATTTTTTGATCGTTGGTGTCCTACTGGCCAGCATTCATCTCTGTGTTTGAAGCCTTAACCACTTAAGGACCGCCGATATGCCTTTTAACTGCGGTCATTAACCCCTTCACCCCCAAGGGTGGTTTGCACGTTAATGACCGGGCCAATTTTTACAATTCTGACCACTGTCTCTTTATGAGGTTATAACTCTGGAACGCTTCAACGAATCTTCGCGATTCTGAGATTGTTTTCTCGTGACATATTGTACTTCATGTTAGTGGTAAAATTTCTTCGATATAACTTGCGTTTATTTTTGAAAAAACGCAAATATGGCGAAAATTTTCAAAATTTTGCAATTTTCAAACTTTGAATTTTTATTCCCTTAAAACAGAGAAATATATCACACAAAATAGTTAATAAATAACATTTCCCACATGTCTACTTTAGATCAGCACAATTTTGGAACCAAAATTTTTTTTTGTTAGGAAGTTATAAAGGTTAAAAGTTGACCAGCGACTTCTCATTTTTACAACAAAATTTACAAAGCAATTTTTTTTAGGGACCACCTCACATTTGAAGTCACTTTGAGTGGTCTATATGGCAGAAAATACCCAAAAGTGACACCATTCTAAAAACTGCACCCCTCAAGGTACTCAAAACCACATTCAAGAAGTTTATTAACCCTTCAGGTGCTTCACAGTAACTAAAGCAACGTGGAAGGAAAAAATGAATATTTAACTTTTTAGCCACAAAAATGATCTTTTACAAACTTTTTTTTTATTTTCACAAGGGTAAAAGGAGAAAATGGACAGATAAGGTTGTTATGCAATTTCTCCTGAGTACGCCAATACCCCATATGTGGGGAAAACCACTGTTTGGGCACACGGCAGAGCTCGTAAGGGAAGGAGCGACGTTTGACTTTTTCAAACTAAAATTGGCTGGAATTTAGATTGGATGCCATGTCGCGTTTGGAGAGCCCCTGATGCGCCTAAACAGTGGAAACCCCCCACAAGTGACACCATTTTGGAAACTAGACCCCCCTAAGGTACTTATCTAGATCTGTTGTGAGCACTTTGAACCCTCAAATGTTTCACAAAAGTTTATAAAGCCTGGGTGTGAAAAAAAAAAAAATCAATTTTCCACAAAAATGATTTTTTAGTCCCAAATTTTTGAATTTTCCCAAGGAAATTGGACCCCAAAAGTTGTTGTCCAATTTGTCCTGAGTACGCTGATACCCCATATGTGGGGGGGGGAAACTGTTTGGGCGCACGGCAGGGCTTGGAAAGGAAGTAGTAAAGTTTTGGAATGCAGACGTTAATGGGGTCATGTTCCGTTTGCAGTGCCCCAGATGAGCCTAAACAGTGGAAACCCCCCACAAGTGACCCCATTTTGGAAACTAGACCCCCTAAGGAACTTATCTAGATCTTTGGTGAGCACTTTGAACCCCCAAGTGCTTCACACAAGTTTATAATGCCCGGGCATGAAAATAAAAAATCCTATTTTTTTCCCACAAAAATTATCTTTTAGTCACTAATTTTTTTATTTTCCCAAGGGTAACAGGAGAAATTGGACCACATAAGTTGTTGTACAATTTGTCCTGAGTATGCTGATACCCCATATGTGGGGGGGAACCACTGTTTGGGTGCATGGCAGAGTTTGGAAGGGAAGGAGCGCCGTCTGACTTTTTCAACGCAGAATTGGCTGGACGCCATGTCGTGTTTGGAGAGCTCCTGATCTGCCTAAACAGTGAAAACCCCCATAAATGACACCATTTTGGAAACTAGACCCCTCAAGGAACTTATCTAGATGTGTGGTGCGAACTTTGAACCCCCAGGTGTTTCACTAAAGTTTATAACGTACAGCCGTAAAATAAAAAATCTTTTTTTTTTTTTTTTACAAAAATGATTTTTTCGCCCCCAATATTTTATTTTCACAAGGGTAACAGAAGAAATTGGAACACAAAAGTTGTTGTCCAATTTGTCCTGAGTACACTGATACCCAATATGTGGGCGAAAACTACTGTATGGGCACACGTCGGGGCTCGGAAGGGAAGTAGTGACGTTTTGGATTGCAGACTTTGATGGAATGGTCTGGGGGCGTCATGCCACATTTGGAGAGCCCCTGATGCACCTAAACAGTGGAAACCCCCCAAGTGACCCCATTTTGGCAAATAGACCCCACAAGGAACTTATCTAGATGTGTGGTGAGCACTTTGAACCCCGAAGTGCTTCACAGAAGTTTATAACGCACAGCCGTAAAAATAAAAAATCCTTTTTTTTTTTACAAAAATGATTTTTTCGCCCCCAATATTTTATTTTCACAAGGGTAACAGGAGTAAATTGGACCCCAAAAGTTGTTGTCCAATTTGTCCTGAGTACGCTGATACCCAATATGTGGGAGAAAACTACTGTATGGGCGCACGTCAGGGCTCGGAAGGGAAGTAGTGACGTTTTGGATTGCAGACTTTGATGGAATGGTCTGGGTGCGTCATGTCGCATTTGGAGAGCCCCTGATGCGCCTAAACAGTGGAAATCCCCAACAAGTAACCCCATTTTGGAAAATAGACCCCACAAGGAACTTATCTAGGTGTGTGGTGAGCGCTATGAAGCCC
Organism: Oophaga sylvatica; assembly: GCA_033576555.1. Lineage (NCBI taxonomy): Eukaryota > Metazoa > Chordata > Amphibia > Anura > Dendrobatidae > Oophaga > Oophaga sylvatica. The sequence continues at coordinate 581,217,159 of JARQOD010000003.1, read as the reverse complement.
CAAGTGCTTCACAGAAGTTTATAATGTACAGCCGTAAAAACAAAAAAATAATTTTTTTTGTACAAAAATGATATTTTCGCCCCCAGTTTTTTATTTTCCCAAGGGTAACAGAAGAAATAGGACAAATTGCACAATAACTATTGGGGTCCAGAGTACGCTGATACCCCATATGTGGGGATAAACTACTGTTTGGACGCATGGCAGAGCTCAGAAGTGAAGGAGCACCGTTTGACTTTTTCAACGCAGAATTGGCTGGAATTGAGATCAGACGCCATGTCACATTTGGAGAGCCCCTGATGTGCCTAAACAGCGGAAACCCCCCAATTCTAACTCCACCCCTAACCCTAGTCCCAACCCTAACCACAAACCTAACCCTAACACACCCCTAATCCCTAACCCTAATCCTAACTTTAGCGCCAACCCTAACCCTAACTTTAGCCGCAACCCTAACCCTAATGGGAAAATGGAAATAAATACATTTTTTTAATTTTATTATTTTTCCCTAACTAAGGGGGTGATAAAGGGGGGTTTGATTTACTATTTATAGCGGGTTTTTATGATTGGCAGCTGTCACGCTAAAAGACGCTTTTTATTGCAAAAATAGTTTTTTGCATCGCCACATTTTGAGAGCTATAATTTTTGCATATTTTGGCCCACAGAGTCATGTGAGGTCTTATTTTTTGCGGGATGAGTTGACGTTTTTATTGGTACCATTTTTGAGCAGGTGACATTTTTTGATCGCTTTTTATTTCGATTTTTGGGAGGTTAGAATGAACAAAAATCAGCAATTCATGAATTTCTTTTGGGGGAGGCGTTTTTATTGTTCCGCGTGTGGTAAAATTGATAAAGCAGTTTTATTCTTCGGGTCCGTACGATTATGGAGATACCTCATTTATATCATTTTTTTATGTTTTGGCGCTTTTATAGAATAAAAACAATTTTATATAAAAAATAATTATTTTTGCATCGCTTTATTCTGCGAGCTATAACTTTTTTATTTTTTCGCTGATGATGCTGTATGGCAGCTCGTTTTTTGCGGGACAAGATGACGTTTTCAGCGGTACCATGTTTATTTATATCGGTCTTTTTGATCGCGCGTTATTCCACTTTTTGTTCGGCAGTATGATGATAAAGCATTGATTTTTTTGCTTCGTTTTTTTTTTTTAAGGGGTTCACTAAAGGGGTTAACTAGTGGACAGTTTTATAGGGGGGTCGTTACGGACGCGGCGATACCAAATATGTGTACTTTTATTGTTTTGTTTTTTTTATTTACAGGAAGAAATGAATTTATTGGGGAATATTTTTTTTTTTTTAATTTATTTTGGATTTTTTTTTATAACATGTTTATTTTTATTTTTTTAACTTTTTTACTTTGTCCCAGGGTGGGACATCACTGTATTTTATCAAATCGCTGGTGTGACAGTGTGCACAGCACTGTCACACCAGCGATCGCTCAGGCATAGCTGCAGGCTTCTCAGTGCCTGCTCTTAGCAGGCACTGAGGAAGCCGCCTCCCTCCAGGACCCCGGCGCCATCTTGGATCCGGGTCCTGGGAGGGAGGAAGCCCTCAGAACAGCGCGATCACATCGCGCTGGTCTGAGGGTCTCAGGGGGGCGCGCAGGGAGCCCCCACCCTGCGCGATCCTCCCTTGTGCCCCCAGTACACCGCGATCATGTTTGATCGCGGTGTGCTAGGGGTTAATGTGCCGGGAGCGGTCCGTGACCGCTCCTGACACACAGTCATGGGTGTCAGCTGTGATAATCACTGACACCGCGGCGATAGCGCGCTCCCCTCAGAGGCAGCTGATCCCTATGACGTACTACCCGTCCATGGGCAGATGGCACGGTTTTATGGACGGATAGTACGTCAATTCAGAGAGGTTAGGGTACTTAAACCACAGCCCGTTAATTAACGCGCTTGGAAAAGTGAAGCGACCCCAGAGGACATTCTCTGGGTCTCCGCTACGGGTAGCCGAGACCCCAAACATGATCGTGTCAGTTTTTACCGACCCCCGATGTTGCGATCGCCGTTATAACAGTAGAAAATGGCGGACACATGCTCAGTGCGCCCGCCGCGATGTGCTGGGAGGGCTTGGGCAATTTTCTCTGGGGTCTCGGCTGCCGAGGGTAGCCGAGACCCCAGAGAACATGATCCGGCTCGGTATTTACTGACCCCGGTGTTGCGATCGCCGTTTTAAACAGTATAACGGCGACCGCAACAAAAAAAAATGATTTCTCTCCCCTCTGATGTGATCGCACATCAGAGGGGAGAGAACTAGGGTCCCCAGGTCCCCCGAACCTCCCCTCGGTGTCCTCTTGTCCCCCTGTCCTCCGATCCTCCCGGGTCTTCTTCCTGTAAAAAAAAAAAAAAAAATGGCAGGCGCAAATTCAAAAAATGTTTCATTCATTCTCCTAAAAGTGCATTTTGATCACTGTGATAAACTATCACCGTGACCAAAATAAAAAAAACAGTACATAAACCCCCCTTTTATCACCCCCAATCACATATAATAAAATATAGCAATTATATTTATTTTCATTTTTTCGTTAGGGTGGGTTCACATTGCGTTGCGGGCAATGCACTGACAGCATCCGTCACATAGCGGCACTAACGCTATGTAACGGATGCGTTAACGCCGCCATAGCAGTAACGCATCCTAACGCATGCCGAAATCGGCATGCGTCAGCGATGTGCCGTCATTCTGTGACGGACCCTCGGACGCAGTCTGCAGCATTCGGGGGTCCGTCACTGCTAACTCAGATAGAGACACTGCGCTAGCGTGATCGCATAACGCGATCACAAAATGATAGTGGCGTTAATGCAGTCCGTCAACACTATGCGTTGAACGGACTGCATTAACGCTATGTGACTCTAGCCTTAGGGTTAGGGCTAGGGTTAGGGTTCTAATTAGGGTTAGGGTTAGCATTAGGGTTAGGCTGGGTTCATACTGCGTTATGGCAGTCCGTTAGATGGACTGCGTTACACCGCTGTATAACGCGGTGTAACGCAGTCCGTTAACGCTGCCATTCACCCCCATTTGAGGGCGCATTGCGACGCATGCCGTAAAGCGGCATGCGTTCGCGACGTGCCATCATTCAGTGACGGAGCCTCGGACGCGGCCTGCAGCGTCTGGGCTCCGTCACTGCCAGCGCAGATGAATCATCTGCTGATTCCTCTGCGCTAGCGGGTATAGCATAACGCGATCGCGTTATGCTATACCGTTACCAGCCCGTCAACGCTATGTGTTGAACGAGCTGTTAAAACGTAAAATGAACCTAGTCTTAGGGTTATATTTAGGGTTAGGGTTTGAATTAGGGTAAGGGTTACAATTAGGGTTAGGGTTGGGGTTAGGGTTAGGGGTGTGTTGGGGTTAGGGTTGGAGCTAGAATTGAGGTGTTTCCACTATTTAGGCACATCAGGGGGTCTCCAAACACGACGTGGCATTCAAAAAGTCAAATGGCGCTCCCTCCCTTCTGAGCCCGGCCGTGCGCCCAAACAGTGGTTTACCCCAACATATGGGGTATCGGCGTACTCAGGACAAATTGCACACCAATTTTGGGGTTCTAATTTCTCCTGTTACCCTTGGGAAAATAAAAAATAGTTGGCTAAAAAAAATCATTTTTGAGGAAAAAAATGATTTTTTTTGTTTTCACGGGTCTGCGTTTATAAACTTCTGTGAAGCACTTGGGGGTTCAAAGTGGTCACCACACATCTAGATAAGCTCCTTGGGGGGTCTGGTTTCCAAAATGGTGTCACTTGCAGGGGGTTTCTACTGTTTAGGCACATCAAGGGCTCTGCAAACACAACATGACGCCCGCAGAACATTCCATCAAAGTCTGCATTACAAAATGGCGCTCCTTCCCTTCCAAGCTCTCCCATGCGCCCAAACAGTGGTTTCACCCCACATATTGAGTATCAGTGTACTCAGGAAAAATTGCACAACAACTATTGGGGTCCAATTTCTCCTGTTACCCTTGGGAAAATAAAAAAATAGCAGGCTAAAGAATCATTTTTGAGGAAAAAATGATTTATTTTCACAGCTATGCGTTTATAAATTTCTGTGAAGCACTTGGGGGTTCAAAGTGCTCACCACACATCTAGATAAGCTCTTTGGGGGGGCTAGTTTCCAAAATGGTGTCACTTGCAGGGGGTTTCTACTGTTTAGGCACATCAAGGGCTCTGCAAACACAACATGACGCCCGGAGAACATTCCATCAAAGTCTGCATTACAAAATGGCGCTCCTTCCCTTCCAAGCACTCCCATGCGCCCAAACAGTGGTTTCACCCCACATGTGGAGTATCCGCGTACTCAGGAAAAATTGCACAACAACTTTTGGGTCCAATTTCTCCTGTTACCCTTGGAAAATAAAAAATTGGGGACTAAACGATCAGGTTTGTGGAAAAAATATGATTTTTTATTTTCACGGTTCTATGTTATAAACTTCTGTGAAGCACTTGGAGGTTCAAAGTACTCACCACACATCTAGATAAGTTCCTTAGGGGGTCTAGTTTCCAAAATGGGGTCACTTGTGGGGGGTTTCCACTGTTTAGACACATCAAGGCCTCTACAAACGCGACATGGCGTCCAGCCAATTCTGCGTTGAAAAAGTCAAACGGCGCTCCTTCCCTTCCAAGCTCTGCCATGCACCCAAACAGTGGATTACCACCACATATGGGGTATCAGCATGCTCAGGACAAATTGCACAAAAAACTTTTGTGGTCTTGTTACCCTTGGGAAAATAAAAATTGGGGTGAAAAGATCATTTTTGTAGAAAAAATATGATTTTTTTATTTTCACAGTTCTATGTTATAAACTTCTGTGAAGCACTTGGGGGTTCATAGTGCTCACCACACATCTAGATAAGTTCCTTAGGGGGTCTAGTTTCCAAAATGGGGTCATTTGTGGGGGTTTCCACTGTTTAGACTCTACAAATGCGACATGGAGTCCAGCCAATTCTGCGTTGAAAAAGTCAAACGGCGCTCCTTCCCTTCCAAGCTCTGCCATGCACCCAAACAGTGGATTATCCCCACATATGGGGTATCAGCGTATTCAGGAGAAATTGAACAAGGAATTTTGTGGTTCATTTTTTCTTTTAACAGTTGTGAAAATAAAAAAAAATTGGTTCCGAAGTTTTTGCAAAAAAAGTTAAATGTTATTTTTTTTCCTTCCACATTGCTTCAGTTCCTGTGAAGCACGTAAAGGGTTAATAAACTTCTTGAATGTGGTTTTGAACACCTTGAGGGGTGCAGTTTTTAGAATGGTGTCACTTTTGGGTATTTTCTATCATATAGACCCCTCAAAGTGACTTCAAATGTAATGTTGTCCCTAAAAAAAAAATGGTGTTGTAAAAATGAGAAATCGCTGGTCAACTTTTAACCCTTATAACTTTGTAAAAAAAAATAATTTTGTTCCCAAAATTGTGCTGATGTAAAGTAGACATGTGGGAAATGTTATTTATTAAGAAACTTGTGTGACATATCTCTCTGATTTAAGGGCATAAAAGTTTAAAGTTTGAAAATTGCTGAATTTTCAAAATTTTCGCCATATTTCCATTTTTTTCATAAATAAAAGCAAGTCATATAAAAATTTTTTTTTACCACTAATGTGAAGTACAATATGTCACGAAAAAACAATCTCAGAATCAGCGGGATTTGTTAAAGCGTTCCAGAGTTATAACCTCATAAAGTGACAGTGGTCAGACTTGTAAAAATTGGCCTGGTCATTAAGCTGCAAAATGGCTGTCACTAAGGGGTTAAAAACGACGAGCGACCTGATTGGTGACTCCGAACTCAGCGACGCATTCGTAATTTTGTTTTGTCTTTGTCAGAATCGCTGCTGTGACAAGGTCCCAACAACCGCCAAGGTCGTTATACGGATCGCCGTGTCGTTGCTGCGTCGTTGAGTAGATCTGCCTGTTTGACAACTTACTAGCGACCATGTAGCGACGTACCAGCGATCCTTACCAGGTCGTATCGCTGTTGGGATCGCTGGAGCGTCGCTATGTGTAACGGGGGCCTTTAGCCTAGGCACTGTACATACTGTTTTTGTTTGCTGTCAGATGCATACACTCAGTAGGTGCGACTGGCATCAATGCCTAGGCATCTGTCCACCAAGAAGACCCACTGTAAAAGATGAACTGGAGAAATGCAACATGAAACTGGCTGGTCACTAACTATTTTGGAATAACTTTTTGTCAGTGATCAATTGGATAGAGAGTAACTTGTTGATCGCTGGGGGTCTAACAACTGGGACCATGGCAAACCCAAGAAGATGGCTTCGGAACATGCTGAAAGTAGCAGATGTGGGCATAAGCGGCTCTTGGCTATTCCCATAGACAATGAATGGAGTGGAGATTAAGCAGGTGCACCTTAACAGAATCCCTGTTCTCAGGTCCCAGAGGTCAGACCCCTAGTGATCAGAAGAAAGTTATTCCCAATCCAATGAATAGGGGATAACTTGTTTTTTTGGGGAATAACTCCTTGCAGGGGTTAAGGAGAACCTGTAGTTCCCCCAAATTATACACCTTTTAGGCCACGTTTCAGACTCGGAACATCCAGTCTCTCACTGTCCGCCGGTAGCACACTCGTTTGTTCGTGGCTGCAGTCCCTCACTGACCATCTGTGACACCAATAACTGGTTGCGTTACAGTTAATTATCCACCGATCATAATATTTACCCCGCTTTCTTTGATACTTGCACCAGACCCCATGATGTAATTCATTGCGTGTAGAAGCTCCCCAGTCTCCGTGTTCTCACATTGTGTTGTTGTTTTGTGTTCTCCATCCCCCCCGGAAAAGAAAATTATAATAATTCTTTGTGTTTCTCTGTAAGAAGATGTCAGCGATTGTGATGTAAGAAAAAAAAATGGGATTTAATGGAGCATCTCAATAAATCCGGATCCCTGCAGGGGAGCTCTGTAATTGCTGCCGTCCTGAATGCTGAGGTTTACAACCGGTTATTGTCAGGGGCAGTCGCAGTGCCATGGATTGGTAGTGGCATGACAGGCTGGCACATTCTTTTCTGACTTTTTTTTTTTTAAGCAATATGCCAGCTGCAGCCGCCTCGTACTGAAAATATAGACCTCAGCCATGTAACCGGTCTGTATCAGTAACTGCTGTTCTTTACTGAACACAAATATCCATTGTGCTAATTATATCATTTACTAAATGCAAACAAATCTCTGATAACTGTACTATAGAGCTAGGTTTTCATTCACCCAGAGCAAAATTTTCAGTTTGCCACGCTATCCCTCTTTCTAAATACAATGGGCAAGGCCAAGTGCCACCCTGGCACTTAACACCCAGAGCTCGTGACCTGGTTGCCCCACTCTAACTGCTCCCCTGCTACACTGTAAAGATTTACATAGACAAAGCATTTTTTAAGTTTATTTTTTTTTAGTAGATCTGCTCCAACAAAAAATGATAAAAATCGTCTTTAAAAAACAAATTAAAGGCTCTTCCTATTTCAATGATTAATCTTCTTTCCTGTTCATATACACTGACAAGCAAAAGGGTAACAATGTTTTGAACTTTTGGCTCTCAGGCTCCATATCTTGCCATACACTTCAACTTTGAACGTGAGACTACGATCATTTTATAGACCATCATCTTGGCTATCTCATAACGTAAATTTGATTTGTAACTATTCAGCCTATAATTAATTTTGTAAATTCTTGACATGTTACTGTTTTTCTCCTAAAGATCTACATTTTAGTTATTTTTAGTATTTTATAAAATCCACCTTTTGCCTTTCAACACTTTCTGAATCCTTCTGGACATGCACTCTATTAGATTCACGCGTGTCTCGAACGAAATCTGATCCCAGGTCTCTTCTAAATGTTCCCAAAGTTGGTGCATGCTGTTCAATTCTCTTGGGTATGTATGGAGCATTCCCCCCCCCCAACTGTACCCACAAGTGTTCAATTACGTTGAGGTCTGGGGACTGTGGGGGCCAATCCAACACCTCTACTTCATTGTCATTGAACCATTTCTTTGAAGATCTAGAAGTATGTGAGTCGCCCACCAGGGCCGTGGGGTACTCTGTACTGTACCGGTTGACTTCTATGGGGGATGTCACAGCAGCGATGACCCAGTCCTTGACACTGGGCACTTACCAAAAAGGGGAATATATTTACAGGGGAATGACAAGTTTGTCATATTGCTCAGTATCTGGTCAGGGTGACCAGCGCTGCGGTAAAGCTCCTCTGGGACAGATGGTATTTGGCAGCTGTGTTGGTAAACCTCCTACAGGCGATGCTGTGTTATCCCAGGGCAGGTAGATGTTGCAATTGAGAATGCTAGTGGATGCAGCAGAGAGAAATGTGCACCGCTGGAAGAAATCTAAGAGACAGTCCAGGTGCAGTTTCAAAGTTTACTCAGTCTATGGCCAACTAGACAGATGCCCGCCTGGCACTGTGTCCTCTGGGTGAGGGATCCAGCAACCCCCAGGTATATCGGTCGCACTTGCCCAGGACTGCCGTTCTGTGTGTTCCTTTCCTGGCCTTCTCTCTCAGTGCTATTCCACTCCTCTCTTCCTAGCACCTCACCACGCAGTCTTTCAGTCCAGAAGCTGCGGACCCTGTCGAGTAACAGATTAATTCTGTGCGTCCTTGGCCCTATTTAGCTTCCTTCCTGGAGATGGTGCTGGTGGTTGGTAGTAATGACCCATAAAGTGATCACCGCCGTCAGCTTGCTAGCGGGGCCTGAAGGTTTCCAACTAGTCTAGGGGCCGATTCCCCGATGGCCTGGTCCTTCCGATCCCGGATAGGGCACGGATGGAATATTCACTGTCCGTGCCCAAGGACCCCTTCGCTTACTTCTCCAGAAGCTCCTCAATCTCTGTCTCACGTCAGGGGCCGAGCTCCTATCAGCTTGAGCTCCCCTCACAAACTCTTACTTCACCAGAAGTGCTGCTGCTTGCTTAACTTCTCTCCTCCTCCTCAGCTACTGCTAACTCCACCCACCCATACACCCCTTGCTAACCAGCCTATAATGAGACCATCCTCCCGTAGGGTACGTCCATATGACCAGCTGATATGGTGTGTGTTGGATGCAGGTGTTGGAGTCCTAGGGGTGCTCCCTCCTTACCTGGGAGTGGGTTGTCACACCTCTGGATGAGGTGCAACACCTCTGTGGCTACTGGACCCTCAGGGGCGCCACATATGCTTCGGGTCGTTGCCCTCCTGAAACACTGTTGTCCTTTTCATACCTATAGTACTCGAGTGTACAAAGTAACTTGTCTTGTAGGAATCTCGCAAATGCCTCCGCATTGAGACCACCATCAATCCTGGTCAAATATCCAATGTCTTTTGGCTATGGAACAACCCCATATCATCAGGCTTCCTCTACAGAACTTGACAGTTCCTTCAATTTCTCTATCCATATTAGTAACATAGTTATTAAGGTTGAAGGAAGACTTTAAGTCCATCTAGTTCAACCCATATCCTATCCTAACCTGCTCTAACATGTTGATCCAGAGGAAGGCAAAAAAAAACCCAAGTGGCAAACAGTAAGCTTCACATTGGGGAAAAAATTCCTTCCCGACTCCACATACGGCAATCAGACTAGCTCCCTGGATCAACGCAATATCTAGGAAACTAGTGAATATAGCCTGTAATATTATACTTTTCAAGAAAGGCATCCAGTCCCTTCTTAAATTTTAGTAGGGAATCACTCATTACAACATTAGACGGCAGAGAGTTCCATAGTCTCACTGCTCTTACAGTAAAGAATCTGCGTCTGTGATTATGGCTAAACCTTCTTTCCTCCAGACGTAGAGGATGCCCCCTTGTCCCCGTCACAGGTCTAAGAGTAAAAAGATCATTAGAAAGGTCTTTGTACTGTCCCTTCATATTTTATACATCGTAATAAGATCACCCCTAAGCCTTTGTTTTTCCAAACTAAATAACCCCAAGTGTAATAACTTGTCTTGGTATTGCAGACCCCCCAGTTCTCTAATAACCTTGAAAAATATTTAGACTTGAGAGTCCTCAGTGGTTGATACCTTTTAATGGCTAACTGAAAAGATGGTAACAAATTGCAAGCTTTCGAGACTACGCAGGTCTCTTCATCAGGCAAAGACTAAAACGAAAGCTGAAGATTCACATATTTATACACAAGAGGACACAGGAATAATGCAATAGGTAAGACAGGTGACGTGAAGCAGAACTGTCATTATGGCAGAAGGATGAACATAAATATGACTAGTTCATAGATAAGGAGTGAAAGTTTTATTACCCTCTGATTGGGGTCTGGTATTGTGTTGTGATGACCCTAAAAGGTCAGGGAAGCAGATTCCTTAATTGTTGTAGAAAGACATAAAACTCTGGGATATATTCATCCCAGCACTAAGAGTGTCAAAGGTCATCATAAGTTTATATTCCCAGACTTTTCTATCCTTCTCAGATTTGAAGTTAGATTTTAATATAAGTAATTCCATATCCGTCATGCTATGACCGGGCATACAAAAGTGTTTTGCCACAGGTAAATCCATTCTCCTTTCTCTTATTGTGTGGCGATGAGAATTCATCCTTGTTCTCAGTTTTTGCCCGGTCTCCCCCACATACAGACCCCCAGTTGGACATTTAGTACATATAATTAGGTACACCACATTAGATGTGATGCAGCTGAAAGTACCTGGTATCTTGTAGTCCTGATGGGAGTTGGGGATCTTTATCCTGTCCGTGGTCATTATAGATGTACAGGTTTTGCATTTCTTTTGTTTGCAAGGAAAGGTACCTGCAGCTGTTGGGGAGGACAGGGAGCTTCTGACAATGATGCTTCTTAGATTTGGGGGCTGCCTAAAACATAGTAGTGGGGGGTCTGAAAATATGGATTGTAATCGGGCATCTTTTTGTAGTAAAGGTTGTAGTTTCCGTGCAGCTCCCCTTAGCACCTCCAGACTTGGATTGTAGGTGACCACTAGAGGCACCCGGTTATTTTCTTCTTTAGCTTTGTAATGTAGCAGGTGATTCCTTGATATTCTGGTGGCTCTTGTAATTTGGTTTTCAATTGTTCTTGGATGGTAGCCCTGGTTCAAAAAAGTCTTTCTGAGGCGACCAGGTGTTCATCTCTATCCATGGGGTTGGAACATATACGGTTGTATCTGATGGCTTGGCTGTAGACAATAGAGTTTTTTATGTGTTTTGGATGGAAACTGTCCCATTTAAGATATGTTGGTATGTATCGACCGTCCAACATATCCTAAATGGGACAGTTTCCATCCAAAACAATTGCACAGAGCAAAAATTACAACAATAGTATAACAAACTACGGACCTTTCTGATTCAAAACAAGGAAAAGAAACTACACAGATTGCGCCTCCATTCCGGACTCTATACAAACAGATACAAAACAAAACCAAAACCTGACAACTCTGACAACCACTCCATTCCAGACACAAAAGCATCTAACTGTGTCATCAATCTCTCAGATTACAAACCTAACAAAGTGGAGCTTGCCGTGCTTTCTAGAGGACTCTCATTTTGTCCTACTAAGGCCCTGGATAAAACCGAACTCTGCAGTGATATGGAACATTTTTTCAGGAGACTGCGCCTGAGGGAATACTTCAATGATACAGAAGATTCAGAAAACACTCGGACTGAAGGAAGAGGGATCCTAATAACCAAGAAGAGGTCAGACTGGACACCTCCACCTGGACGTAACCCTCATTTGGATAAATATATAGACTCATTCAGACATTTGATAAAATCCACCATCATAGCCACCAACAAGAGACAAGCCTCCAACATCAGTGCCCAGGAGAGAAAGGCCATACAGTCTCTGAAAACCAACAAAGAAATCATCATTAAATCTGCTGACAAGGGAGGTGCAATAGTCATGATGAACACATCAGACTATATGAAGGAAGCAAACAGACAACTTACGGACACACGCTACTACAGAAAACTGGAGTCGGACCCTACACAGGACTATTACAAGGAACTAAACAAGTTGGTATCTTGTCTGTCTGACAAATCCATAAGAGCTGATGACCTGATACCAGAAAGTCCAAGAACAGGGACATTCTACATGCTTCCCAAAATCCACAAAGCCGGAAATCCAGGGAGGCCGATTATTTCATGTGTGGACACCCTTACTGAGCAAATATCTGGATGGGTAGAGGGTGTTCTTAAACCCCTGGTAAAGGATACACCCAGCTACATTCAGGACACAACTGACCTACTGAATAAACTAGCAGCAATAGGTTCTCTACCAGAAGGAACCATCCTGGCCACCATGGATGTGGAATCTTTGTACTCTAATATCCCACACCAGGATGGATTAAATGCCTGCAAAGTCTTCATGGGAAACACCGGGAATGATGCTGATTCTGTGGTGAAACTCACAAAATTCATCCTCACCCACAATTACTTCGAATTTGACAACAAGATCTATCTTCAGGAGACAGGCACAGCTATGGGAAGTAAAATGGCTCCACAGTATGCAAATCTTTTCATGGCCAAGCTTGAAAGCGAATTTTTGTCCTCATGCCCCATCAAGCCTCGGGCCTACTACCGCTACATTGATGACATTTTAATCATCTGGACGGAGTCTGAACAACAGCTAAAGACGTTCCATGAACAGTTCAATCAATTTCATCCCACCATCAACTTAACACTTAACTACTCCAGCACTGAAATTAACTTTTTAGACACCACCATTAAGCTAAAGAACAATGAAATAGAGACATCCCTGTATCAGAAGCCAATCGACCGTCCAACATATCTTAAATGGGACAGTTTCCATCCAAAACACATAAAAAACTCTATTGTCTACAGCCAAGCCATCAGATACAACCGTATATGTTCCAACCCCATGGATAGAGATGAACACCTTGGTCGCCTCAGAAAGACTTTTTTGAACCAGGGCTACCATCCAAGAACAATTGAAAACCAAATTACAAGAGCCACCAGAATATCAAGGAATCACCTGCTACATTACAAAGATAAAGAAGAAAATAACCGGGTGCCTCTAGTGGTCACCTACAATCCAAGTCTGGAGATGCTAAGGGGAGCTGCACGGAAACTACAACCTTTACTACAAAAAGATGCCCGATTACAATCCATATTTCCAGACCCCCACTACTATGCTTTAGGCAGCCCCCAAATCTAAGAAGCATCATTGTCAGAAGCTCCCTGTCCTCCCCAACAGCTGCAGGTACCTTTCCTTGCAAACAAAAGAAATGCAAAACCTGTACATCTATAATGACCACGGACAGGATAAAGATCCCCAACTCCCATCAGGACTACAAGATACCAGGTACTTTCAGCTGCATCACATCTAATGTGGTGTACCTAATTATATGTACTAAATGTCCAACTGGGGGTCTGTATGTGGGGGAGACCGGGCAAAAACTGAGAACAAGGATGAATTCTCATCGCCACACAATAAGAGAAAGGAGAATGGATTTACCTGTGGCAAAACACTTTTGTATGCCCGGTCATAGCATGACGGATATGGAATTACTTATATTAAAATCTAACTTCAAATCTGAGAAGGATAGAAAAGTCTGGGAATATAAACTTATGATGACCTTTGACACTCTTAGTGCTGGGATGAATATATCCCAGAGTTTTATGACTTTCTACAACAATTAAGGAATCTGCTTCCCTGACCTTTTAGGGTCATCACAACACAATACCAGACCCCAATCAGAGGGTAATAAAACTTTCACTCCTTATCTATGAACTAGTCATATTTATGTTCATCCCTCGGCCATAATGACAGTTCTGCTTCACGTCACATGTCTTACCTATTGCATTATTCCTGTGTCCTCTTGTGTATAAATATGTGATTCTTCAGATTTTGTATTAGTTCAGCCTGATGAAGAGACCTGCATAGTCTCGAAAGCTTGCAATTTGTTACCATCTTTTCAGTTAGCCATTAAAAGGTATCAACCACTGAGGACTCTCAAGTCTAAATATTTTTCTATCTACTGGCTAACACGGTACGAAGATACACATCTTTCCTATATACAACAATTAAGGAATCTGCTTCCCTGACCTTTTAGGGTCATCACAACACAATACCAGACCCCAATCAGAGGGTAATAAAACTTTCACTCCTTATCTATGAACTAGTCATATTTATGTTCATCCTTCTGCCATAATGACAGTTCTGCTTCACGTCACCTGTCTTACCTATTGCATTATTCCTGTGTCCTCTTGTGTATAAATATGTGATTCTTCAGCTTTCGTTTTAGTCTTTGCCTGATGAAGAGACCTGCGTAGTCTCGAAAGCTTGCAATTTGTTACCATCTTTTCAGTTAGCCATTAAAAGGTATCAACCACTGAGGACTCTCAAGTCTAAATATTTTTCTATCTACTGGCTAACACGGTACGAAGATACACATCTTTCCTATATCTAATAACCTTGGTCACTCTTCTCTGCACCTGCTCCAGTTCAGCTATGTCTTTCTTATACACGGGAGACCAGAACTGTACACAGAATTCTAACTGTGGTCGCACCAGTGACTTATATAGGGGTAAAATTGTCCTCCTCTGTATTTATTACCCTGCAGAGTTTAGTGTCATCTGCAAATATTGAAATACTACTCTGTATGCCCCCTACAAGGTCATTAATAAATATGTTAAAGAGAAGCGGCCCCAATACTGACCCCTGTGGTACCCCACTGCTAACCGTGACCCAGTCCGAGTGTGCTCCATTAATAACCACCCTTTGTTTTCTATCCATGAGCCAGTTCTTAACCCACTTACACATATTTTCCCCTATCCCCATTGTTCTCATTTTATGTATTAATCTTTTGTGTGGCACTGTATCAAAAGCTTTTGAGAAGTCCATGTACACCACGTCCACTGCGCTCCCTTGGTCCAGTCCGGAACTTACCCCTTCATAAAAGCTTATCAGATTAGTCTGACAAGAACGGTCTCTCGTAAACCCATGCTGATACTGTGTCATGAGGTTATTCAGCCTCAGATACTCCAATATAGTATCCCTTAAAAAACCCTCCAGGATTTTACCCACAGTAGATGTTAAGCTCACTGGCCTATAATTTCCAGGTTCAGTTTTTGCCCCCTTTTTGAATATTGGCACCACATTTGCTATACGCCAGTCCTGTGGTACAGACCCCGTTATTATGGAATCTTTAAAGATTAAAAATAATGGTCTATCTATGACTGTACTTAATTACTGCAGTACTCGGGGGTGTATCCCATCCGGGCCCGGGGATTTGTCAACTTTAGTGATTTTTATACGCCGCCGTACTTCCTGCTGGGTTAAGCAGGTGACATTTAATGGAGAAATTTTTTTATCACTGATCATGTTATCTGTCATGGGATTTTCTTGTGTAAATACAGTTGAAAAAAAGTAATAATAATAATAATAACTATAATAACTAATTTCTCTATCCGTTAGCCCCTTTTTCCCTTGTTTCTTCCAGACCCATTTGCTTCCAACAGAGCCTAGTCTATTGACTCTCATCTCTCCAAATCACCCGTTTCCAATCTTCTACTATCCACTTTGTACTATTTTGAAACTGGAGCCGACGCTTCTTATTGAAGTTGAGGCTTCTTCACCTTTTTTTGAGCCACCATTCCAGACGTGTGTAATGTGCATCACACGGTGTTTGCATGGACATCTGTGATCTCACTATTACGAAGCATATGAGCCACCTCCACACCCGTGTTTGTTGCGACAGAACTTAGACCTTGTGATTAGAGCTGAGCGAATTTTGCAAAGTTCGATTCCGATCGGTGGCGAATATTGTTTTTGCAATATTCTTCAGAACTACAAAAGAATATATCACAATAAGTATACATAAAAGCATAAATGTCACAAGTAGTAGTCTATCATAGCAACAGTAAAACAAACAACACAAACGGAAAAATCATTCTCATTATGTCATCATGAGCCTAAAATTATAGAATAATAGTGCCAAAATTAACTGTGTGACAGATTATAGAAAAAGGACTGTAGAGGATATAGTCAGAGAGACACATGTATACATGTATGTAGCTCCATTCAGTAGTTTTTTTTAAATTAACTTTTTTTTTAATTTACCAAATGGCTGCAATGAAACAAAGTGAAAAATTTAAAGGGGTTTGAATACTTTCCGTATAAACTGTATTTGGAGTGGATTCCTATTTGAGCACCTGTAATAAGTGGGTGTGCTGCATATGCTTCTTTCATATCTATCTATTAACCCTTTAGGTGCCTCACATGAATTTTGGAATGTGGAAGGAAAAAATTAACTTTTTGTCACAAATTTTACTTTAGACTCTAATTTTTTATTTTTGCAAGGGTAATAGAAAAAAAGGACCGCAAAATTTGCTGTGTAATTGCTTGTGAGCAAGTCGATATCCCATATAGAGCGGATTCCTTTCTGAGACCTGTTGCGTGCCCAAACAGTGGTTTTCTCGCACATGTGGGCCATATGTGCGAGAAAACCACTGTTTAGGCACTTGACAGGTCTTAGAAAGGAAAGAGCGCTATTTGACTTTTTGAATGTAAATTTGCTGGACTAATTAGCGGACACCATGTTGTGTTTGAAGAGCCCCTGATGTGCCTAAACAGTGAAAACCGCCCACAAGTGACACCATTTTGGAAACTAGACCCCTCAAGGAACTTATCTAGATGTTTGGTGAGCAACTTGAACCCTCAGGTGCTTCACAGAAGTTTAAAATGTGATAATAAAAAAATCTAATTTTTCCCACAAATCTTATCCTCATTTTATTATATTTTCACAAGATGGCAGTAGAAAATGGACCCAAAAATTTGTTGTGCAATATCTACGGAGTACACAGATGCCTAATATGTTGTCGAAAACTACTCCATTTTACAAACTACACCTCTCAATTAATTCATGTAGAGGTACAGTGATCATATTGACAGCACATGTGGGTCACAGAATTTTATACCACTGGACAATGAAAAAAAATTACATTTTTACCACCAAAATTTTGTTTTATCCTCAGATTTTACATTTTCACACTGGGAAATGGGTAAAAATGGCGCTAAATGAATGTAGCTGTATAGGACTGGCCGAGGTGTGGACTCCCCAGCGCTAGCTGTATTCTTTACGCTGGCAGCTGCTTTGTCCCTAGGGTAATTCTCACCCGTTTCAGAGCTTGAATAATTACAGTCAGAGTCCAGAACGTCAAACAGTTCAGCTTTATTTTCCTCCGAACACAGCACATCCAAGACACCATTAAGCACGTCTGACACGGTACCAGCAATACATATTCTACAACTCCGCTTCACTTCTTCTACTACACCAGAGTGGACCACAAAGTAAACTGCGGGACGAGGAGCCGGGTGAAAACGGCACTTCGATCTCTTTCCCTGGAGACACTTCAATCCAGTCACAGAAATACACATCTACTAGGTCGATCACCCCCTTCTGGTTATCCTTGGACCATATTTATCTGGTGCTTTACTCTGAGCACTTACATTGGGGTTTCCTTTTAATTCCTGCAGCCACACGCTTCGGTCCGAGTGTCTGCGGCAGTGCCGGGTGTTGATGCGAGAAACTCGTGCGAGTTTCTCGCATCACTCTCGCAAGTGTGAAACCAGCCTAAGAGTATGTTTCCACGTTCAGTATTTGCTGCGAATTGGATGCTGCGTACAGACGCAGCCGCCAGATGTTACAGCATAGTGGATGAGATTTTATGAAATCCCATGTCCACTGTGCGTTCAAAAGACTCAGCGTGTCTATTTATTTTGCGGAGATGCACAGTCTCCACAAGATAAATAACACCGTCCTATCTATAGGATGATAAACACAATGAACACATGCAGAATCACTGCGCGTGCAAAAGCTGGCAGTGCTTTGGACAGAGCGGGCATGTGCTGCATCCAAAGCCCTGCCAATACTGACCGTGGAAACATACCCTAAGCGTTCAGCATTGAGAGAAGGATACATTTTAGCAGAGCCTTAATGTGATCTTTGGGAGGCAGAATGAACAAATCAACAGCAGAATTGGTTTTATTTATTTTTTACGCCATTCCTCTTGCAGTATAAGTGATTATAATTCTTCTTGTCAGTGTGATTACATCGATACCAGTTTTATATCGGGTTTTTATGCTTGGCTGCTATCACACAATAAAAGACGCTTTTTTTCCCAAAAACTAGTTCTTGCATCACCGTATTTTGAGAGCTATAATTTTACCATATTTCTGCTGACAGTCATGTGATGGCTTATTTTTGGCAGGATGAGTTGACGTTTTTATTGGTACCATTTTTGGGCTCATGATATTTTTGATCACTTTCTATTCTGATTTTTGAGAGGCAGAATAAACAAAAAACAACAATTCAGGATTTTTAATTTTTTTATGCCATTCCGCGTATGGTAAAATTGATAATGCAGCTTTATTATTCGGGTCAATATGATTACAGCTATATCCCATTTATATATTTTTGCTTTGGCGCTTTTACACAATAAAAACCATATTCTTAGAACTATAACTTTTTTTTATTTTTCGTCTGATGGAGCTGTATGGTGGCTTGTTTTTTGCAGGACAAGATGATGTTTTCAACGATACCATTTATACTTACATTTGTTTTTTTATTGAGCTTTATTGCACTTTTTCTTCAGCAGTATGATGATAAAGCATAGTTTTTTCCCTCGTTTTTTAAATTTTTTTTTACGATGTTCACTAAAGGGGTTAACTAGTGGGACAGTTTTATAGGTCAGGTCGTTTCAGACGAAGCGATACGAAATGTGTGTACTTTTATTGTTTTTTTTCATAATATCTTTTTATAGGTACAATATACAGTATATTTTTGTGTATTTTGTGACATTTTAAAAAAATATTTTTACATCTTTTTTGTCACTTTTTTTTTACTTAGTCCCACTATGGGACTTTCACTTTCTGCAGTCTGATCACAGTTATAAGGCATAGCAGTGCAGGAACATTGCTATACCTTAGAAATATCAAGAGACTGACCGGCACTTCCAAACAGAAATCAGGTGTGAACAGGTGCTTACTAAGAGTACCCATCTCCATATATAACCATATAACCATCAAATAAAGTAGCACTCTGTAGCACTATAGCATGCAAACATGAAATATATGAAAGATTGCATTACTGCACTAGAAAATATGAGAAATTGAGAATACTTAGCACATAAATTGGCCAATTCTTGTGTACCCAGCAGCCACGATAAGGCAATTCTCGTTGCTGGGAACCTATCTAATGTGAATCCTCTCTTAGGGTGGTTTCACACGTCCTGATATTTCCGGTTCTGGAAAAACCGTCCGTGTGTCCATGTGTGTACTATGTACGGCACACGTGTGGCAACCGTGTGACACCCGTGTGCCACATCAGTACCACACGGACGGCTGCCGGGGAAGTAGCGCTACAGTAAGTGCTGTCCCCCTGCAGCTGATGCTGAAGCCAGCATTCATCATTCTTCCTGCTCTGCCTGCGAGCAGAGGAGAACGATGAGCGGTATATTAATATACAGCTTTTTGTTCTCCTCTGCTCGCAGGCAGAGCAGGGGGGAATTACAGCTGGCTTCAGCACCAGCTGCAGGGGGACAGCGGCTTACAGTAGCCGCTACTTCCCCGGCAACCGTCCGTGCACACAGAGGACTTTGTGAACAGTTCTCCGTGTGCACATGTGCGGGACATTTTCCGGTCCATGTGTCCGTGTCAAAACGGAAATGTCTACGTGTTTGACACACGGACAGGGCCGTATTTCCCACTAGGCACTTGAGGGCACTTGCCTAGGGCGGGACTCTGTGGGGGGGCGGCACCTGAGCAAGCATTTTTTTTTTATAAGTCCGGGGGTCGGCCTTCCCCTTCCTTCCCTCCAACCCCCCCATCATCATACTCACCTCCTCCTCCTGCTGCAGCTCCTATGGTCCAGCGTTGATATCTCTTCTTCCTGTGTGAGCTCACGGTCACTCGTGGTACCGCTCATTAAGCTCATGAATATGGATGCCACTCCACTCTCATAGGCGTGGCGCCCATATTCATGAGCTTAATGAGCGGTACCCATGTGTGACTGCGCTGGCGCCTGTCTAGACAGTCACAGGACAGCAGCACAGCAGGACTCAGGAGGCAACGGCAAGGCGTAAATATGTGTGTCACTCACAACAACACTCACGTGCACTGCAGCAGCCAGCAGGAGCAGGAATCGGACTGGACCAGACCGCGCCGCAGACTCAGATGAGCTTCGTCAGCCCCGGGTTCAGAATGTGCGCTGTGGCGGAGGCTGAGCAGTGAGGAGTGAGCCAGCCAGCGCGGCCAGGGGAAAAATGAGCAGCGCTGCAGCGGCCGGCACAGCAGTAAAGAATCAGCCAGCCAGGGGGGAAAATGGGGGGGTTGGGTTTGATCAGCCGGGGCCCGGTAGAATGAGCTCTGGGGGGAGCAGCTGGTGCCTGGGAGAATGAGCGCTGTGGGGAGCAGCCGGGGCCCGGGGGATGAGCACTGGGGGGAAAATGAGTGCTGGGGGGATGAGCGGCCGGGGCCTGGGGGGATGAGCGCTGAGGGTGAATGAGCGCGGGGAGGGGGATGAGCACTGGGGGAGAGAATGAGTGCTGGGGGTGATGAGCGGCCGGGGCCCAGGAGGATGAGCGCTGGGGGGGAATGAGCGCAGGGGGATGAGCACTGGGGGAGAGAATGAGTGTTGGAGGTGATGAGCGGCCAGGGCCTGGGAGGATGAGCGCTGGGGGGGAATGAGTGCAGGGGGGAAGAGCACTGGGGGGAGAGAATGAGTGCTGGGGGTGATGAGCAGCCGGGGTCTGGGAGGATGAGTGCTGGGGGTAATGAGCGCATGGGGGGGTGAGCAGCCGGGGCCCAGGGGATGAGCACTGGGGGGGAGAATGAGTGCTGGGGGGGATGAGCGGCCAGGGCCTGGGAGGATGAGCGCTGGGGGGGAATGAGCACAGGGGGGGATGAGCACTGGGGGGAGAGAATGAGTGTTGGGGGTGATGAGCGGCCAGGGCCTGGGGGGATGAGCGCTGGGGGGGGAATGAGTGCAGGGGGGGATGAGCACTGGGGGAGAGAATGAGTGTTGGAGGTGATGAGCGGCCGGGGCCTGGGAGAATGAGTGCTGGGGGGAATGAGCGCATGGGGGGTGAGCAGCCGGGGCCCGGGGGATGAGCACTGGGGGAAGAATGAGTGCTGGGGGATGAGCGCTGAGGGTGAATGAGCGTGGGGGGGATGAGCACTGGGGGAGAAAATGAGTGCTGGGGGGATGAGCGGCCTGGGCCTGGGGGATGAGCGCTGGGGGGGAATGAGCGCAGGGGGGATGAGCACTGGGGGAGGCAGCACGAAAAGTGCCTAGGGCAGCATAAACTCTAAATACGGCCCTGCACCCAGACACACGGTCTGTGTGAAAACACGCACATGTGCATAGACACATAGATTATAATGTGTCTACGTGTCTCCGGTACGTATAAAAACTGTCAAATACGTACCGGAAACACGACGTGTGAAACCGGCCTTAGACTGATGTCTACATTTATGTGGGAAGGTGGGATCCTGACTCTCAGAACCACTTGCTCATTCAAGTCTATGGGTCCATAAAAAAAAATTGCACCACACTCAGATAATTTTCACGGACTGACAACATGAAGAAGTCCTTCTCTCCAACTCCTATAAAATTGGATCCCACTCTGACCAGAATCTGAATAGCACAATTCTCAAAGGTAAATTATGCATGCAGCAATTTTTTTTCTTAAGACCACTGTGTAGGAGTAAAAATGGACATGGATGTGCACCACGTAAAGCACTCATCTGATTTATACAGTTGTGTGCACAAGCGCTAAGAGTTGGCTAATCAGCTTTGGGGTTCGGACAATTTGTGCTGCTGCTGTGTTGATCTGGCTGTCATAGTAAGAAACTACAGGTGCGTATAATTATTTTACATCTTCACGGGATGAAAACACAGCAGAATTTTCCACCTGATTCTCAATTTGCGGCAGCAGCAAGATGAAAGAGATTTGAAGGCATCTGCAAAAATTTTCACACGTAAATTGACCTTCAATGGTGATTTTGTCTTTTTTGCTGCAAAATAAGCAAGGATTTGTTGTACATCATTTTCCCTGTATTCTTCACCTTGATATTTTATTTCTGTAGTTCAGGTTTGTGTAACTGTGAAAGAAGATTGAGAAGGGAAGTATACAGAATTTTTAATTTTATTTTTTAAATTTAGACGACCAACAGCAGAAAACCTGTACCCAAAGCTGCATGATTTGGCATTAGTGTTGAGCGATACGATACTGCAAATATCGGATATCGGCCGATATTAGCTGTATCGGCCTTTCGATTCCGAATACCGATATTTTCGTCATATCGAATACCGGAATCGGATTTGTCACTGTCACTGTGAGTGTCCGTCGGGGGTCTGTCACTGTCAGTGTCCGGTGGGTCTGTCAGGAGTCAGCGGCACTTACCTGGCAGAAGATCTCCGGCGGTCACGTCCTGGACTGCTTGATGGCCGCCATTATCTTCTCCCTGGCGGTCACATGCAGTTTTTTCGCGATAACTGCAGTGACTGCTGGGTAATCCCGGCCGTAAAGCAGTCAGTCCGATGACGTCACCGCCGGGGAAGCAGGTAATCAGCTGTGCTGCGCCGGGATGACAGGCTCTGCCTGTCATTCTGATGTAGCAGAGCTGGATCGTCGTGGGACACTCGTTACTATGGACTGCGTCGGACAGGTGGTATACTGTTGGTTTTTTTTTTCATTTTTTTACAGGAGATCGATGGCGTCGCAGGATGAGACTGTAATAAAAGTAATGAAAACTGTGTTGTTGTTTTTTTTATTAAATTAAAAAACTTTTATATGAACATTCACCCGTCCGGGTACATCAACAATTTAACTATTTAC
The DNA here is from genome assembly GCA_033576555.1 of Oophaga sylvatica. NCBI lineage: Eukaryota > Metazoa > Chordata > Amphibia > Anura > Dendrobatidae > Oophaga > Oophaga sylvatica. The sequence continues at coordinate 581,194,361 of JARQOD010000003.1, read as the reverse complement.
ATACAGGGACCCTGTCCGGGTTATTTATAATTCTTTGGCAGGGGTGTTCCAGGTACCACCTGGTACTCTTCTGATGCTTGCCAAACATCCGAGACACCAAGGACCACCAGGACCTGATGACGTCGTGTGGCCTGTACAGTCAAGTCGTGACCCGCTATCTGGGTCTGTGTGGCCACCTCTTTCATCTCCCTCCGGGTCTGGACCCCTATGTCCCGGACTGAACGAACCCCAGGGGGCCTAACAGGCGCCGGGTACGGGCCAGCTATAGTTATCATGTCCATAGCTGGGGCTGCTGAGGAGACCACTGAGGGAGGCTGGGGAGATTTACGGCGTGGGGTGGGCACTTGTGCAGAGGCCTGGATGTGGGAGGCTGAAGGCTCCGAGGGTCTCACAGGTTCCTGACACTCTGGGGAGTAGGGGTCGCACCTGGTAACATTTAGGGCGTACCATCCATTGTAACCCCAGTGTCGGGTGTAAGTCACCAAGTCTCCTGGCAACAGGTCCCTCCCGGGTGTCCTTCTGGGAGGTGAGTCTCCACGTCCCGCCGGGTCACAAAGACTTCTAAATAAAGTCCAGGCTCCTGGATGAAGCCCCAACCACCTTTCAATTTAAAGCTCCGTACTGCACCCTTACGCCGCGGCTCCCTCAGGGTACCTTTATCTTTTCTCATCCGGTCCTTATCTGCCCGGTCCTTCTCGATGTGACGTTGGCGAAGCTTCTGGGATTCGCGCTGCTCCCTTTGTCGCTCTGCTTCCTTCTCCCAACGTCTCCACTCTTCCTCCTGACGCCGGTTGTAATTCTCCTCCAGCATCTCCATGTCTCCACCATCAAACTGCAGCTTACGTTGTCCGGTTTGCGGCAGCTCTCCTGGCGCCCCCCAGTCCTGGCGGCGCTCACCTGCGGAGGAAGCAGCCGGCTCTGGAACAGATGACAGTCGGGGCTCCGGTACAGACAGGTAGACCTCTGGTGCCTGCGCGGCCTCCTCCATGAGGACGGGTGTCGCTTCTTCTGTCTCAGCGACGGGGGCAGACAGCGGGATCTGGGGTGCTGCCGGTGCAGAGTTTTTTGCAGGAACGGGTGCCTCCACTGCGACAACGTCAACCGGATCACATTGCAAGGGCTGGGATGCCCGCACGGACTCCTCTACTAGAACGGGTGCCTCACCTTCCGGTACAGACACTTCAGGTAAGAGGGATTGGCGCCGCTCCAAGTTTAGTTTTAGGGCACGCCAGCTGGCTTCCATCCTGGCGACCTCCTCCCGGTGCCGGGCCAGGCCTCTTAGGGTATCCTCCGCTTCTTGCAGCATAGGAGGGTTTCCAGGCCGGGTGCCCAACGGTGGTTCCGTGGCGATCGGGTCGCTTCCGTGGGGGGAGAGCTCTGACTGCTCCATCCCTTCACACTTCTGCTCATGTCCATTAGCCATCTCTGCCAAGTCACATGTGTCATTAGCATCTGGAGAGGGCCCCTCTTTTGTAGTGAGGCGGGACCTTCGTGTTAGTTTCCGCACACTGAGGAGGATGAGGAGGCGGAACTGAAGAGCTGTGGGGCACGATCTTACATTGCAGTACCATTTAGAGTGGTCGGCCATCGTTTTCACGCCACTGAGTGAGTGTACACCCACGAAGAGCACGCCCTTCTTCTTCACCAGTGCCTAGTCGTGACGCAGATATGGCGGAAAAATGGCAAATACATTCTCTGATGATTTTAGCAATTCTCAAGCACAAAACCAGTTCAATTCAGGCACACAGGACTCGCTTATAGCGAGCTACAGAATCCTGTTCGTGACGCCCAAGTTGAGTTGCACAGAGCCAGAGGTTTTGGGGGTACTCGGCACCGAGCCCGTCGACTTCTATGGGGTATGTCACGGCTTTAAACGGCAATTGAATCAGAGTCTATTTTACTATGTAGAAGTGTATAAACTATAAATATATGTATACAGGTCCTTCTCAAAAAATTAGAATATAATGCTAAATTTCATTATTTTCCATAATGTAATGATTAAAATTAAGCTTTCATATATTTTAGATTCATTACACACCAACTGAAATATTTCAGGTCTTTTATTGTTTTAATACTGATGATTTTGGCATACAGCTCTTGAAAACCCAAAAATCCTGTCTCAAAAAATTAGCATATTTCAACCGTCCAATAAAATAAAAGTGTTTAAAAAAAAAAGTTAAAAAAACCATCAAATAATAATGTTCAGTTCTGCACTCAATACTTGGTCGGGAATCCTTTTGCAGAAATGACTGCTTCACTGCGGCGTGGCATGGAGGCAATCAGCCTGTGACACTGCTGAGATGTTATGGAGGCCCAGGGTGCTTCGATAGCGGCCTTAAGCTCATCCAGTGTGTTGGGTCTTGCGTCTCTCAACTTTCTCTTCACAATATCCCACAGATTCTCTATGGGGTTCAGGTCAGGAGAGTTGGCAGGCCAATTGAGCACAGTAATACCATGGTCAGTAAACCATTTACCAGTGGTTTTGGCACTGTGAGCAGGTGCCAGGTCGTGCTGAAAAATGAAATCTTCATCTCCATAAAGCATTTCAGCCGATGGAAGCATGAAGTGCTCCAAAATCCCTGATAGCTAGCTGCATTGACCTTGCCCTTGATGAAACACAGTGGACCAACACCAGCAGCTGACATGGCACCCCACACCATCACTGACTGTGGGTACTTGACACTGGACTTCAGGCATTTTGGCATTTCCTTCTCCCCAGTCTTCCTCCAGACTCTGGCACCTTGATTTCCGAATGACATGCAAAATTTGCTTTCATCAGAAAAAAGTAATTGGGACCACTTAGCAACAGTCCAGTGCTGCTTCTCTGTAGCCCAGGTCAGGCGCTTCTGCCGCTGTTTCTGGTTCAAAAGTGGCTTTACCTGGGGAATGCGGCACCTGTAGCCCATTTCCTGCACACGCCTGTGCACGGTGGCTCTGGATGTTTCTACACCAGACTCAGTCCACTGCTTCCTCAGGTCCCCCAAGGTCTGGAATCAGTCCTTCTCCACAATCTTCCTCAGGGTCCGGTCACCTCTTCTCGTTGTACAGCGTTTTCTGCCACATTGTTTCCTTCCAACAGACTTCCCATTGAGGTGCCTTGATACAGCACTCTGGGAACAGCCTATTTGTTGAGAAATTTCTTTCTGGGTCTTACCCTCTTGCTTGAGGGTGTCAATGATGGCCTTCTTGACATCAGTCAGGTCGGCAGTCTTACCCATGATGGCGGTTTTGAGTAATGAACCAGGCAGGGAGTTTTTAAAAGCCTCAGGAATCTTTTGCATGTGTTTAGAGTTAATTAGTTGCTTCAGAAGATTAGGGTAATAGCTCGTTTAGAGAACCTTTTCTTGATATGCTAATTTTTTGAGACAGGTTTTTTGGGTTATCAGGAGTTGTATGCCAAAATCATCAGTATTAAAATAATAAAAGACCTGAAATATTTCAGTTGGTGTGTAATGAATTTAAAATATATGAAAGTTTAATTGTAATCATTACATTATGGAAAATAATGAAATTTAGCACTATATGCTAATTTTTTGAGAAGGACCTGTATATATATGTCACAATGACATGTATATATATTGTAAGCTTCCGGGGGGTTTTAGCTCTAGGATCGCTGTCTGGGTAGACAGAATGGCACGGAAACAGTTCATTCAGACAGCAGTTTGGTGAAAACTGGCCGCAACCAGTTTTATTAAAGTCCACAGCACACAGATAAAAACAAAGCATAAACAAAAGACCTGGGCTTGTCTAGCCTCTAATTACACTTAGATAGATGGCCCTCTCTATCCGGGACCCAGACTCTACCAGTCTGTGCCCAAAACAACACATATGATATATGTTACCAGTATGGAGTTTCACAGACACTCCTCCTTGTGTCTGAAGGCACCTTTGAGAGAGATCCACTCCTATTCAGCCGCTATTCACACGGACCCGCACCGAGACCACTCCTGTGTCCGGGGTCCTTCCTGCACCCAGACTGAGATAGCTCACACTCCTCTGGAGACTGCTTCCTTGTGCCAGGACACCTCCCTGTGTCCGGGCTAAAGACAGCTCCCACACTCTTCGAGACACCTTCTGTGCCTGGACCCCTTGTCCAGACTGAATGAGCTCTCTGACTGTGCTCCCAAGCACCTACTTCTGGCTTCCTAATCAACACCTGAGTGGATTCAGGTCTGAGCTGCAAGCGTGTACTGAATGGCAGGTGTAGTGACCTTTCTTTACCACCAGGTTTACAAAGCCACACATTTCGCTCATACCAGTCAGCAAGGTACTTAGGTGAAATATACACCTCATTCACCACATATTCCTTCACTGTCTCACATATCCCCTCCCTCTTCTCCAGACCGGAGGGCTGGTCATCCAGACCGGAGGGCTGGTCAACAATCCAACAGAGACAGTGAACTCTGGACCAGTCATGGCCCTCATCAGCTTCATCCTCACCACTGTCATAGCCAACATCAGTTTTCTCTTCATCTGAAGCATCCGCACTACCCTGTACCCTCCCAGGCCTATACTCTCTGCGGGCCTCGGGTATCCTGCACGGTTTCATCTTGACTTTAGTGCCAGCCTCAGTCTCGGTATAGTGGCTCACCAGATAAGTACGACCAGGCACGTCAGAACAGCTCTGCTGATTCTTCCTCAGAAACTTTCGTACCTCCTGTTTTTTGGGCACTGACCCTGTGTCACCAACTGTCACAGGAGGTATAGGGGTTTTCTCTAATTCCCCCTGAACTTTCTTTAGCACATCTACTTTCTTAAATATCAGTTGATTCATAAATTCTACCTCACAGAACCCAAGCGCCTCTGTCATGGTCTCTGACCATTCCGAGCCACACTGTTCAAACGATTGGCACTGTAGAGGGAGCTGATCGTTTTTCTTGGTCGGTGCACATAATTTATCCTCTTCTGGTACAGGCTCACTTTGCATAAGACTCAGAGCTCTTACTTCTTTCTCCAGGAGATCCTCATGGCTACGCATCTTCTCCTGTAGTTGTTGGACGTCCTTTACGTCTTCGGCCCTTTCTTCAGGCTCTTCTGGTAGGACATGCTCAGAAGCCCTACCATCAGTCTTCTTTTCCACCACGTTCTGCATCCCATCTGAGCTCCCGTGTATCTGCAGCGGCAACGGAGCGACACATCGCCCCTCCCACTCACTGGGACGTGGTTCAAGTGTAGACTCCATGAAAATGCGCCTGAGCTCACCAAGGCCAACCCGAGGTCTCAAAATCTCATCTTGGGATTTATCCAGATCCTTTGGGTCGCTCGGGAACTCCGATGGCGCACCGGGCGCCGAACTTCCGGCCCGAGCTTCGCGAGTCGCAGCCACGGATCCGGACAGTACACCGTCCACGCCGCTGTCTTCAGCAGAAACATATTCCGGGGCAGAGTCATTCCCCACATCTTCAGTCTTGTTCCTCACAGCTTCACTTGAGACATCAGCCTCTGGTGAGGCACCTGGCCTGGTGTCCACCACTTCCATGGCTTTCTCCACCTCTGCAGCATCACCTTCCGAGTCCTTGGCCTGATGCAGATCCACACCATACATTGATAACTTCTCATTTTCAACAGCATCCACTTGTGCTGTGTTCAGTTTCAGAGTCCTGTCTTTCACCTTAGTCTTCGCCAGGGAACCGGCCAACGGTACAACATCTTCAGATGCCATCCTCCGTCCGACTGCAAGGTCAGCCTCAGCCTTCCTCTCAGGACTCTCAATCTCCTCTGCTACCATGCCTTCCTCACTTGCACTGGTTACTTTATTGTCATCAGATGACTCACTATCACCACCACTATCCCTGTCTGACCCCATTTTCTCAGCCACATCTGGCTCACTTCCAGGGTTAGACACTTCATTTTCATTCACATCCGGCTCACTGTCAGGGTTATACAATTCATTCTCATTCACATCTTGATCTGGAACCTTAGTTAACATGTCATCCACAACATTAACTTCACCATCTGGTCCCTGGTTTCCCTCAGGTGGTCCCTCAAGTATGTGACTATGTGATAACCCCAGCACTATACTTCCATATAGCTCAGATACCAGGAGCTGACTTACGACCTCTCCCTGGACTTCAGTGTCCCTATACAATAGGTTATTGTTCATGGCAGCATGAGGAAACCTCTCCTCAGAGCCAGGCTCTTGGGGAACCTCATTCAGAACAATTACATTTTCCTGTGCCGTTTTAAGAGTGGGGTCTCGCACCGGCTCACTCCCAAAATTGTCACAGGAGCCAGGCAGGTCAGGGACACTCGGTTCCCGAGAACCACCATCCTCGTCTCCCAACATCACCTGCAAAGAAATGTCATCTTTATCACGGTCATCATCAGTATCATCACTATTATGATTAGCATTATCATCATTATCAATATCAGCATCCTCATCATGGTCATCATCATTATCATGATCATCATTATCATTATCAATATTATCAAGGTCATCATCATTATCACATAAGTTTAACGGCCCACTAGCATTGTGTTCCGCCCCTCGGGACTGCGCACCCTCAGTAGGAGCTTCATCACACTGTCCATCAGAAACATTTTTCCCCCAGAGATCCTTAGACCGGGGAAAGTCATTACCCAATATAACGGGGTGCACCAGGGTCTTCACTACCCCCACTTCATATGAAACCTCCCCGAGTTTGGGGACCAAGTCCACGGCAGTCTCTGGGTAGACTTTGGTGTCTTCATGGATGTACACCACACTCAGGTGCTTATCAGGGATGAAGTCCCTATCACTCAGGCTGTCACATATGGAAGTCACTGGACTCTCTGAGTCCAAGAGGGCCTGTGCTGGGCAGTCCCTTACAACCACCGGGGACCCCTGTGGTCCAGTCTCTTCGGCTGAGGTGGACACACACACAGGCTCTGCGCAGGGAGAGAGGGATCTGCCAACATCACAACACATAGGCTCCCCCTCTATTGGACAGTTGGCTGCAATTTCACGCAAGCTCCAACACTGTCCATCACACTCTCCCACCCACATGTCCCCTCGGGCCTGAACCCGCTTATCAGCATACCCCATGTCCCCAACAGCTGGAACGCTCTTACCGCGAGAGTTCAGCGTCCGGGAACTCCGAAGTGATGACCTCTCAGACGGCTGTACCTCAGGAGGACGTGCTTGGGTGTAGCGGTCCACTATCACCTTTTCAACTCCATCATCAGGCCTGCTGACTGCAGACTCCCAACTGTATCTCCAGTCACGAACTCCCCTGGCACGGGCTGTCACCGTAACACCCAGCTGGGTAAGAATCGCCGCTTTCAACTTGGCATAGTCTTCGCTGTCCTGCTTGCTCAGGTCAGCCAGACTTTTTGGGGTTCCCCAATCAGATAGGGTACGACCGCCATGGCCCATTCAGATAGTGGCAGATTCTCCTTCTCTGCCAGTCTCTCAAACCTAGTAAGATATACCTCCACATCATCACGAGGTGTCATTTTTCTCAAGGACCGTCTTACCGCCTTCTTTATAGCGGACAACGCCGGTGCCTTCACAACATTACTTCGGGACGCGGCACCGAAATCCTTTTTTGGTGCTGTCATCTGCTCAACAAATAACCGGTTATTCTCCTGCTGCTGCTGCAGGAATTGCTGCTGGGCCTGCTGCATGTGCTGCTGGTGCTGCAGGCGCTGTTGCTCCATGCTCTGCTTCATGCTTCGCTGGGCCTGCACCAGGTACTCAATGAGCTCCTCCATACTGCCAGACTCATCTGTCTCAATCACAGCAGTCTTATGTTGCACATTAACTTTCGCCATTTGTTCAAACAGCGCCTCCATGCTGTCATCCATGCTGTCAGACTTCTCTGTCTTCACAACTGTAGTCTTCACTCAAGACATACACACTACACAGCTTTTTTTTTTTTTTTTTTTTCCACAGAAAAATTCAGCCTTGCTGTGCAAACACTTTTTTCCTTTTTTTTTTTTCTTTTGCAAAGTCTATTAAGGCTACTGTCTCTTTAAGACTGCTCCACAAACTTTCCTTTTGCTGCTGCACATTCCACAGTCATTTCCACAACAAGTTCAGCTTTGCTGTGCATACATTTTCTCTCTGCAGACCCTATCAGGGCCACTGTCTCTCCAAGACTGCTCCAAACAGACGTTTCTGCTGACACACACTTTTTTTTTTTTTTTTTTTTTTTTTGCTGCTATTTCAATAGACTTCACCTTTAATGCTGTCTCTTGCCACTGTGCTGTATGCACACTCCAGCACTAACTGTATCAGGCACTGCGCTGCCCCAGCATTCTCCGCCAATTGTAAGCTTCCGGGGGGTTTTAGCTCTAGGATCGCTGTCTGGGTAGACAGAATGGCACGGAAACAGTTCATTCAGACAGCAGTTTGGTGAAAACTGGCCGCAACCAGTTTTATTAAAGTCCACAGCACACAGATAAAAACAAAGCATAAACAAAAGACCTGGGCTTGTCTAGCCTCTAATTACACTTAGATAGATGGCCCTCTCTATCCGGGACCCAGACTCTACCAGTCTGTGCCCAAAACAACACATATGATATATGTTACCAGTATGGAGTTTCACAGACACTCCTCCTTGTGTCTGAAGGCACCTTTGAGAGAGATCCACTCCTATTCAGCCGCTATTCACACGGACCCGCACCGAGACCACTCCTGTGTCCGGGGTCCTTCCTGCACCCAGACTGAGATAGCTCACACTCCTCTGGAGACTGCTTCCTTGTGCCAGGACACCTCCCTGTGTCCGGGCTAAAGACAGCTCCCACACTCTTCGAGACACCTTCTGTGCCTGGACCCCTTGTCCAGACTGAATGAGCTCTCTGACTGTGCTCCCAAGCACCTACTTCTGGCTTCCTAATCAACACCTGAGTGGATTCAGGTCTGAGCTGCAAGCGTGTACTGAATGGCAGGTGTAGTGACCTTTCTTTACCACCAGGTTTACAAAGCCACACATTTCGCTCATACCAGTCAGCAAGGTACTTAGGTGAAATATACACCTCATTCACCACATATTCCTTCACTGTCTCACAATATATATATGTATTCTATGTGTGTATATTTTGTGTTTACAACGAAAGAAAGGGTTTTTTTTGTTGCGATATTTTGTTCCCATAGACTTACATTGGACTTCCGGTATCGGAATCGGATATCGACGATATTTAGTGATATCGGGATACCATTTCGATACGATATTTTTAGATATCGAGCAGTATCGCTCAACACTATTTGGCATGGATTGTCAGCGTAGACTTCCTTGTGGAAACTTTACAGCAGCACATCCGGTACATGGTGAAATGCTGTGGAAAATTTGCAGCAGATGACAGTTTCATGAGATTTGTCATTTGAAGGCTGCTGATTTTGCTTTTGCCTTGCTGATTTTTAATTGTTAAATTATTGCGTGAATTTCTCTTCTTTCGGTGCAAACTGCTAAAATCCGCAAATGCGTTTGCTGGCAGATTCTCTCAACAGCCCATCTCCATCTAAGACAAAACATAGGTTTCTGTATGAAGTTGTCCTCCTTGAGGAACATAATTAATCCGTAACAGATTATGTCCTGCTTCTGACACATTCCCCTGCAGCCATGATTCAATTTAGCACCTTGGTCTCTGACTTAACCTCAGTTTGCTATACACTAAACCTCTCTGCTAAAAAGCCCCGGGGCAAGATTTTTTTTTTTTTTCCTTAAATGACACTGAAGGTTGAAGGAAGCTCCATAAGTCAGCGGCACTAATACTATAATGGAGGGTTCCACATTCAGAGCAATTTTACATCAATGATCTCTACTGCTTCAGAAAAGCACTTAGATGCGATAAAAGTATCTGACTAGGTGTCACGACCTCCCCTGCACGGGACACGATCCCAGGAGACGACGGTGGCGGCGGCGCGGAGGGCGGAGAGTCGCACAGACACCAAGAAATGCTACATAACATTACCATTACATTAAGTCTAAGTGCACATGTTCAGGAATGTGTGCAGAATTTTCCTGAGCAAAACTAGTTTTTTCTGTGGGAAAAACGCATGCGTTTTTGTCACGTTTTCTGCGCGGATTTTGCACATTTTTGGTGCTTTTTTCCTCGATGCATTTTTTTTTTCGGAAAAAAATGCACCATGTGCACAAAAATTGCAGAATTCATTCTAAATAATAGGATGCTTAATTCATGCACGCAAATAATCCTGAACATGTGCAGTTAGCCTTAAGGTGCCAAAAAGCCCCTCTATCACATAAGACAAGTACCGATGAGGGCTCAGTAGCACAGTTTGCACTGATGCCTAGAACTTCAACCTTCACAGATAGGGCTTGTTCACATGACCGTATTTTCGGTCCGAGTGCTGTTGGTGAAAAAAAACGGACAGCACTTGGACCAACTCAATGGGCAGTGCAGCGTTTTTTGTTTTTTTTTTATCACTGACCGAACCTATGTTTGAAAAAAGTCACAGCCTACACTACCTTCATCCATAAATCGGATGAATAAAAGTCAATGGGTGTATTAAAAAAAAATCAGATTCCATAAGGAGCCATGGTATAGCCTCCGATTTTAAAGGATAAATTGCAATTCTGCAACATGGGAAATTGTAAATGGTCTTAATTATTGATAGATGCTGCTCTAAAAAACAGATTACACACGAATGACAATTGAGAAAAAAAGTTGTCCCACTTTTCTGAATGAAACTCTGAATTTTTTTATACACTCTTGTGAACCTCCTCTTACCTTGAGCGTATCAGCAAGGAGCATGAGAACCTTGGTGGCAGATTCTGTGTGGGCATTTATTAAAGCAGGGACTGTGGGGGTATATTTAAAAAACTCTATGAGGGCACCTGTGACTGGCACTTGGAGAAGCAGAGAGCCACTATTGGGCATCTAAGGTTGCTATTCTGGCTGCCCTCAGGGTCGGTTTCGGCACTATGAGAATGTCAGCACATAGTATGGGGGGAAATCTGACCGGCACTAAGGAGAAATCAGTGCAATGAAGCATGCGAGGCAGACGATACGTGGCAATCTGTGGCTGCCAGTATGGAGACATCTTAGGTAGGTATTGTGTTGGCACCATGGGGTATCTGAGCCAATAATAGAACATATGCAATAGAAAGAAAAACTAAGATTGGAACTAAGGCACTTGGGTGGCATCCATAAGGGGAATTTGGGGCAGGTATTGGGACCACCTAAGAAAGTCGCTATATAACATCGGTGGCCAGCTGTAAGGGGACATTTGAGAACGGCACTCCTGATGGAACTTTGGGTAATATGAATAATAATATAAACATCTACAGTAGGTATTATGGGTGAAAATGTGACAAACACTAACGGGCATCTGATGTAAGCAGTATATGCGGGGATTTGTTGGAACATGTACATCTCAAAGGGAATCTATCAGCTCATTTTTGCTATGTGATTTGAGAGCAGTATGATGTAGGGGCAGAGACCCTGATTCCAGGGATCTATCACTTAGTTTACTGTGTGTGGCAGTTGTGATAAAATCACAATTTTCCCTGCTACATATCCAGCAGAGCTCAGAATGCTGAGCTGTGTATAATCCCACCACACCACTGATTAGCAGATTTCTGTCAATATACATAGAAAGCAGCCAATTAGTGTTTGGGGTGTGGCTGTGTGTAGCCCAGCTGCGCTTGGAATCACATTTCCCAGGAGGATGCACCAAAGGTAACACCCACAAGTGACCTGATATTCATTCACACAGCTTCACCAATCCCTAGAGCCACCAGAGGGAGCCTTTTTGAGAGTATATAAGGATGGTGAAGTAACAGCAGACAAACAGTCTTCCTAGAGGACAGACTAGCTCAGACTAGCTCAGACGCAGATTAGATCAGATCTGGATGAGATTAGTTCACAATGAGTTCAGTGTAGTTGGTGATTCTACACAGAAGTGAGAAGTTGTTAGTTCTCTAGGAGTGTTGGAGAGTTAGCTCTAGAAGTGTGCACAGATCAGTGAGTTTGCAAAGCCAGGTGCAGGTCAGACGGAGAATCCTGATAGCTGCTTCAGACAGAACTTAGAAAGAAAGAAGGAAAGAGAACAACAGTTACTGAGAGAACCTGAAGACTGCAGCTTTGAGCTTAGTTCAATGTGTGGAGGCTAGTACAAGTGGAGAAAGATAGCCACTTCAGCCTGGTCAGAACTGAGTCAACTGAGTTCAGTTCAGGGAGCAAGCGTGCCGACGCTTTGAGAGCGGTGAAGAGAGAGAAGAATCAGCCATCTACTGCTAGTGTGCTTATGTTAAAGGTCGGAGAAGGACGAAAGGCGAGTGGAAGAGAAGAAGAGAGTAACGGAGGTTGAAACAGCATTGATAGCTTACCTCTACTCTGAATACCGGACACCGGGTCCGAGCTTGCTAGCATCTACACGACTAGAAGAAGATACCGGAGACCCTGCTGGACTACAGGTCGCAGGGGTCCAGGAGTGCTGATACGTAACCGGGTCAGGAAGACGGGGGTCTAGCAGGACGCTGCATACAGAGACACTGTTCTCTCCAAGAGAAGGCCTCACCACAAAGTCAGCCGGGCGTATAAGTGAAGACAGAGTTAGACTTCATTTCATACAGGTCAGAAACTCACACTACAGGAGTAAGGAGGCCCTACACCTACTCAGTGGGAATACTGGACGTGCATCCTCCACCCTGCCAGCATCCCGGGACGTGCCTGCAACTACATCAGTAAAGGTACAGAAAGAGACTTTCGTGTGTGTGTCTGCCTTATTGCTCCTGTGGCTGAAAGCCCCTTCTCCGTCTTGCACCCCAACACCGCCATCTACCCTGAGGGACCCAGTCTTGCCTGTGGAAGACTTAACACCTTGCTGCCCAGAAACAACCCCTTAGTGGATTTACACAGCAGCGCTGGTCACACTGACCAGGCACCACAGGTGGCGTCACGAACATATTCTACAAACACTTTAATCCCCTGTAAATATCCCCCTTTTTAGTGAGCGCCCAGGGCCACGGACCGAGCTGCGCTACCTGTGACATCCCCCATAGAAGTGAACGGGCTCGGTGCCGAGTACCCTATAGGCCCTGCGGGCGACTCAGCTGGACTAGGAGGCCCACTTAGGGCCCCGTCATACTCTTCAATGTCCCAGCGATCAGACCAACGATCCGACGTGGATGGGATCGCTGGGACATTGTTAGCTGATCGCTGGTGAGCTGTCACATGGGCAGACTCACCAGCGATCAGGACCAGCGAGAACGCTGGTATCCAGGCTAAACATCGGGTAACTAAGCGCTGCGCAGTGCTTAGTTACCCGATATGTACCCTGGATACCAGTTCCCAGCTTCTGCTGTACGCGCTGAGAGCTCACTGATCGTTGGTCTCCCGTTATCACATGCAGCGATGTGTTCTGGCCAGCGGGAGACCAACGATGAAAAAATGGTCCAGGCCATTCGACGACGATCAGCGATGCCCAGCAGGGGGGCCGGTCGTCGCTGCGTGTCACAATAAGCGAGATCACTGGCTAGGTCGCTGTTGCGTCACAAAATCGGTGACACTTCAGCGATCTCGCTAGCGATCTCCCTTAGTGTGACGGGGCTTAAGTCCTGTAGTGGTAATCTCCTGCTGATAAAACACTAATGTTATTGAAAGATAAAAACACAGCCTAGTAAGTGACACATAGCTAGAAACAGGGTCTCTTGCCTTAAATCATTCTGCTGTCATATTACATAACAAAACCTGCTTACAGATTACCTTTTATACAGAAATATAGTAAAGTCCATATTAGTTTGTGATCATTTGACACACGGACTGGTTACATTACAGATGTAATAATATAATTACATAATTACTGCTATATTACAAGTATAATAGAATAATAATAATATCGTAATGCACATATTAGTTTACGTTCATGGCGCACACATAATAGAGGTATAATCATATAGTAAAGTGCATAATATTATATTTATGTGGCATACAGACTGATTAAATTACAGAAATAATAAAAGCCACTTACAGCAATGATATATTTTCCGTTTTACAATGACACAATGTTTGCAGAGCGCTTTATATCCATATGTGATCTCTATGTCTAATTCCCCGGATCAGTTACATTATTTCTAGAAGTACCGTATGTCCGTGACCATGTTCAGTTTTGGAAAGCACGGTGGGGTTTTTCCAAATTCCTGGCCCCCTTCAGCGACAATCAGTGACAATCTTAACAATTGGCCTTATACCGCCCCCACAATCCACACAAGCCTAGTAGAAGAGTCTATCTTTCTAGAAATATTTGGTAAAAAAAGATGCTGTTATAACTGAGGCTTCTGGAGCATTGGAATAATAATATGTAAAAAATATATCATAAGTGAAGCCAATTAAAGCAACCTCCTTCCTGGTACTGAAAAGTGACTATACATTTCTCATATGTGGCCACTTTACCTGGTGCTCTCTATTTGCTGCCTTCTACCGCCTCTGCTCAGATTGCCAATTCTTTACATTTTCCCTTCTCAATATAAGGTTTTAAGGTTTTTTTAAATGTCTTCCCAGCCCTCAGAATCCAGTACATGGAGGTCAGCTGGTGCACAATATTTGTACATATCCCCAAAAATTCAGCTTCTTGAGACTCAGCTCACTCATATTTAATCACATCATGCTATTGACATGGAGTCTTCTAGGAATAGTCTTGAATCTTACCTGCTGGTGATGCCCGAGTGTCACCATGGTCTGGGCTCAAATTGTTACTCACCTATCCTGGATCCCTCAACCTGGTTTATTAAACTCCATTGTGCTCTATGTCAGGCTTGCCATGTGATCATCTGCCTGGGCCTATATAAGGCTCAACAAGACACAAACCTGTGTCTTGGTATTAAGACTTCAGTGCTACTAAGACTCTTGAGTTTTTTGGTACACCTTGACCTGCTTACTTGCCTGCATGTTTGCGGTCTGTGGTCTCCTGGACATCTCCTGCTTGCAGTTTCCAGCATCCCAGCTACCTGTCAATGGTCTCCTGGACGTCTCCTGCCTGCGGTTTCCAGCATCCCAGATACCTGTCCATGGTCTCTTGGACATCTCCTGCATGCAGTTTCCAGCATCCCAGCTACCTGTCCATGGTCTCTTGGAGATCTCCTGCATGCAGTTTCCAGCATCCCAGCTACCTGTCCATGGTCTCTGGAGATCTCCTGCCTGCAGTTTCCAGCTTCCCAGCAACCTGTCCATGGTCTCTTGGACGTCTCCAGCCTGCAGTTTCCAGCATCCCAGTTTCCTGTCAGTGATCTCCTGAACGTTTCCTGCCCACAGTTTCCAGCATCCCAGCTACCTGTCAGTGGTCTCCTGGATATCTCCTGCTGGCAGTTTCCAGCATTCCAGCTACCTGTCCATGGTCTCTTGGACGTCTCCTGCCAGCAATTTCCAGCATCCCAGCTTCCTGTCAGTTTTCTCCTGGACGTCTATTGCCTGTAGTTTCCAGCATCCCAGCTACCTGTCAATGATGTCCTGGATGTCTCCAGCCTACAGTTTCCAGCATCCCAGTTACCTGTCCGTGGTCTTCTAGACATCTCCTTCCTGCCTGCGGTTTCCAGTATCACAATTATACATGTCCTGC
>JARQOD010000003.1:581051126-581178762 GCA_033576555.1 Oophaga sylvatica | reverse complement strand
TTGGGGCAGAGGACCTGCTGTCTCCTGCCCTCCGGATTCTGCTGCTGGGGCTATATTTTACCCACTCAGCCTCGGACTCCTGGGTCGGTTTCTGGCGCTCAGACCTGGGGGTGAGCTCTGCTATAGCTCCTGTCCCCCAGCTTGTCCCCACAAGTCCTTCCTCTCTCAACCCTACAGACAGACTAACTAACTCCTACCCCAGCCAGAATATTCCAGGGAAGCTCCCCTGAAAACAGGTGTTAGAGATTCCTCTTCTGGTCTGGAGTAAGAAAAGTGTTGTATGCTGTGTGTTACCTGTTAAAGGGATCCTTCCTTGCTTTCAGCATGACATCACCCCAGCCTGGAGGGAGGCAAGGTCAATGTGGCAACAATACTCCTGGGGTGCCACACTTCAATGGAAGTCTTCAATCAGAGGCTGGATAGACATCCGTCTGGATGATTAAGTAAATCCTGCACTGAGCAAGGGGTTGGATCAGATGACCAGGCGGTCCCTTCCAACTCTTACCATACTATGATTCTATGATACCTCATCCTGCTCTCAAGTGAATAGCAGTGTTACACCAGCCGGTAACATGCTTTCCGATTTCCACAGTCCGACTTGGCTTCATAGTTCACTCAAACGATCTGTAATAGTAAATTTATCCTTGGCAGTATAAGTCCTGTTTACAAAGGATGAAGTGTTGCCGAGAACAATAATCTTTTGTGCCACCCAAATGGTCATTTCACCCTATGGACCTGGTTTTTTTGCTCTCTCGTGGGGTGGTCTGCAACCCTCTTTGACTGCACGATTATCTGGAAATGAGCATTCTCATGGTCTCCATGCAAGAATCACTGCCAGACGTCACTTATCTCATGGGGAGAAAAAGGATCAGCTTTTTAAACTTAAACAGGCTGAATCCTTCTTTCTCTCAACATTAGCTGTTTGGGGAAAGATGGGAGCCCCTCAAACTCATTAGTTGCCGGTTGATTCTGCCGATTATTAGCCGCTACATCCAACTTTAGTCTATTATGAATGGTGGCCAATCTTTCTAAGTAAGTCTTCATTTTCATTAGTTTTATATCCACCAAAGCATCCAAAGTCTTGGATATTACTCAGATATTACTATTTTACTACAGAGCCGTCTATAATAATCTGCTGACAGCAGGGGTAGGAAGACAATCGTTTTTTGCTTTGGAGATAGCTCATAACCCGGAGGCAAACTTTTCATCGCCAATTACTACAAAGGTGATAAATATGTCTGGATGAACTTGCCTTCAGCTACAGTAAGATGTCAGGATCAGGCGTTCGTGCTAATAATGAGACAGTGATCCCAGGCTCCAGCTGACTAATCCTCCCATAAAACTTACATTTTATTAAGATTCCCTAAGGAAGATAACATAACAGTCTGCTTATAGTGTCAAAGGATGATGGGTGATATCCATATCCTTGACATGAAGCAGCAAAAAACTGCTACTTTGCTAATCTGGATTTTATTTTAGGACACGTTAGTGCCGAGTTTTTATCCTTTTGATCACGCCGGTATGTTTCTATGACAATGATAATACATCCACATTATTCAAGGACTCGTGAGTTTCGAGCAGTGAGAAACGCATGCTATAAAATCATACCAAGCAAAATAATACAAGAGATCCAAGCTACCGTACAAATGTTTCCTTCCTCATCTTTCCTCTTTGATAGTTCAAGATAGCAATCTTTTGACAAAAATGCTCATGATTTTTAATATTCTGTTGGGAGATGTTTATACTGTCTATATACTATTTGCTTGCCTGGCAATAAGAGTGCAAAGTAACGGAAGATAAATTTGTATTTAAAAATCTTTACACTATAGAGTGATTTGGGCATGGACCGCCACCACCGTAAAAATGTCATGTTTTCCCTGATGTGTTTTCTTACTTTTAGTAAGCACACACTCGCCAACTCTCTTGTAACACCCAGAAGGCTCATGAAGAAAGAGAAGACCTGCCACACTCATGGAACAATTTAAAATGGGTCTTGGAAGGAGCATGAAGGTGGCGTGAAAGGTCAAGGACTGTAAAAAAAGGAATGTGTTCATGTTCCTCAACATCCTACATGTAGAGCAGTAAATGTTGGCAAGTCATGGAAGGATGCAATTCCTCCCACTGGCGTAGGCCTTACTGTATAGTCCACAGGAGCATAAGTCCAGGACAAGATGAAACCAGTACTTGGTTATCAGTAGCGATTGTCCGGGACTTTAACTTTAATGGCCTGTCCCTTGCTGATCGGCTAAACACATGTCCAAGGTCTGCACTCTTTTCCATATGCCCCCAGTCCTTTGAACTTTCTTGTGCTCTATATCATTGTCAGCAGGTAGGCTGGGGTGCATTTATCTGATGGACTGCCTCGGCCTCTTTAACCCCTTCATGACCTTGCCATTTTTTGCAATTCAGACCAGTGTCCCTTTATGAGGTAATAACTCTGGAACGCTTCAACGGATTCTAGCAATTCTGAGAATGTTTTTTTGTGACATATTGGGCTTCATGTTAGTGGTAAATTTAGGTCGATAATTTTTTGCGTTATTTGTGAAAAAAATGGAAATTTGGCGAAAATTTTGAAAATTTCGCAATTTTCAAATTTTTAATTTTTATTCTGTTAAACCAGAGAGTTATGTGACACAAAATAGTTAATAAATAATATTTCCCACATGTCTACTTACATCAGCACAATTTTGGAAACAAAATTTTTTTTTGTTAGGAAGTTATAAGGGTTAAAAGTTGACCAGCGATTTCTCATTTTTACAGCAAAATTTACAAAACCATTTTTTTTGGGGACCACCTCACATTTGAAGTCACTTTGAGGGGTCTATATGGTAGAAAATACCCAAAAGTGACACCATTATAAAAACTACACCCCTCAAGCTACTCAAAACTACATTCAAGAAGATTATTAACCCTTCAGGTGCTTCACAGGAACTAAAGCAACGTGGAAGGAAAAAATGGACATTTTAATTTTTCCAACAAAAATTTTATTTTAGCATCAATTTTTTCATTTTTGCATGGGCAACAGGATAAAATGGATCCTAAAATTTGTTGGGCAATTTCTCCTGAGTACACAGATACCTCATATGTGGTCATAAACCACTGTTTGGGCGCACGGCAGGGCTCAGAAGGGAAGGAGTGCCATTTTGGAATGCAGACTTGATGGAATGTTCTGCAGGCGTCATGTTGCGTTTGCAGAGCCCCTGATGTGCCTAAACAGCAGAAAACCCCCACAAGTGACCCCATTTTGGAAACTAGACCCCCCAAGGAGCTTATCTAGATGTGTAGTGAGCACTTTAAACCCCCAAGTACTTCACAGAAGTTTTATAAACGCAGAGCAGTGAAAATAAAAAAATCATTTTTGTTTCTCAAAAATCATTTTTTAGCACCGCTATTTTTATTTTCCCAAGGGTAACAGGGAAATTGGACCCCAAAAGTTGTTGTACAGTTTGTCCTGAGTACACTGGCACCCCATATGTGGGGGGGAGCCACTGTTCGGGCACACGTTGGGGCTCGGAAGGGAAGTAGTGATGTTTTGAAATGCTAACTTTGATGGAATGGTCTTCGGGCATCATGTTACGTTTGCAGAACCTCTGATGTGCCTAAACAGTAGAAAACTCTCAACAAGTGACCTCATTTTGGAAACTAGACACCGCATGGAACTTATCTAGATGTGCGGTGAGCACTTTGAACCCCCAAGCGCTACACAGAAGTTTATAAAGCCCGAGCATGAAAAAAAAAATCATATTTTTTCCACAAACATGATCTTTTAGTCCCCAATTTTTTATTTTCCAAGGGTAACAGGAGAAATTAGACCCCAAAAGTTGTTGTCCAATTTGTCCTGAGTACGCTGATATCCCATATGTGGGAGAAAAACTACTGTATGGGCACACGTCGGGGCTCGGAAGAGAAGTAGTGACGTTTTGAAATGCCGACTTGATTGAATGGTCTGCGGGCGTCATGTTACATTTGCAGAGCCCATGATGTGCTTAAACAGTAGAAACCCCCCCAAGTGATCCCATTTTGGAAACTAGATCCCCAAGGAACTCCTCTAGATGTGTGATGAGCACTTTGAATCTCCAAGTTCTTCACAGAAGTTTATAACGCAGAGCTGTGAAAATAAAAAATCTTTTTTTTTCCACAAAAAATCATTTTTTTAGTCCCCAATTTTTTTTCCCAAGGGTAAACGAGAAATTAGACCCCCAAAGTTCTTGTGCAATTTTTCTGAGTACCTAATGTTGTGACCACGCACCACAATTGTGGATACCAGGGCTATGGGGTACTCGGAGCCGAGCCCATGGAAATCTGTGGGAGTTGTCACTGGTAGCGGTGGCTCGGTCCGTGGCCCTGGCGGTCAATGCGATAGGGGATATTTACAGGGGATTTGAAATAGTTGTGACGCCACCTGCGGTTTCTGGTAAATTGTACCAGCGCTGCTCTAAGAACTTTCACAGGGGATGTTATGGGGCAGCTTGGTAGTAAGTGTAATGTATGTAGTACAGTTCATATAGCGTCTTGTGCTTGGGTGCGATGAAAACACAGGAGTCACAGGTTTGATATAGAAAAGTCCTGTATTACTTCATACAAGTTGGCAAAATAGTCACACAGTTTGCAGACACAGAAACAGGAGACACAGCAGGCCAGAGTAATCCAAGCTCAGCAATCACTCTCCAATACAGATTCAGGATCTTCTTCTCTGTTACCGTAAGTCCATGCAAACGTGGGTCTTTCAAAGAGCAGGGTTCAGAGTCCACAAGTGCTTCAGAGTTCCTCAGTAGGAATAGCTGGAGTACAAGGTCCAAGGCTTACAGGAGTCAAGTCACAGGTTCACTGCAGGCTAGATTCTGAAGCACTGATTGCTCAGCTGTGGCTGCTTAAGAAGCAAAGGAGAGAATCAGGGCGGGAACATGCAAGCTGGAAACTCCATTTTGACTGAGGGCAAGATAGCTGCAGCAAGACAGAAAGTAAAATGGCTGACGAACAAACTGAGTTTCAGGAATATATACATAGAACCTTACATTACTCCCCCCTTAAGGACAACCTCCGGATGACCTCAGACCAGGCTTGTGTGGGTACCTCTGATGAAACTGACGGAGCAAGCGAGGAGCATTAACGTTATTGACCGGTTCCCATGAGTTGTCCTCCACTGGGTAGCCCTGCCATTTAATCAGATATTGTAACTGATTTCTATACAACCTGGAATCTAAAATCCTTTCCACCACAAATTCTTCCTGACCATCGACTAGCACTGGGTCAGGGCAAGGAGAGGAACGTCCAGGAAACGTATTGGGTGTCGCAGCCTTTAGTAGGGATACATGAAAGACAGGGTGGATTCTCATAGTTCTGGGCAGTTGAAGACGACAAGCAACGGCACTTATAATTTTACTGATTTTATAGGGTCCAATGTACTTATGTCCAACTTAGACGATGGAATCCTTAACTTAAGATTTCTGGTTGACAGCCAGACCAAGTCTCCTACCTTGAAAGCTGGTGCAGGTTTACGAAATTTATCTGCTGCTTTCTTGTACCTTTCTTGAGCCGATTCCAGATTTTCCTTTAGAAGATCCATATTCTTCTGTAAAGACGTGATTCTTTCAGCCACTGCTGGTAAAGGCGTTTCTATGGGAAATCGTGGTAGAATGTTAGGATGATAACCTAGATTAGAGTAAAAAGGAGACTGTTTAGTGGAGGCACTCTGAGAGTTGTTATAACGAGAACTCAGCTAATGGAAGTAGATCCACCCAATCATCCTGTAGGTGGCAGATAAAGCAGCGGAGATACTGCTCCAGGTTTGATTGGTTCGTTCGGTCTGTCCATTAGTCTGGGGATGAAAAGCAGAAGAAAGGTTTACTTTAATGTCCAATGCTGCACAGAAATTTTGCCAAAACCTAGAAGTGAATTGCACCCCTCGATCCGAAATAACCTCATCCGGTACTCCATGTAAGCGAAACACATCTTTAATCATCAAATCTGATGTCTGTTTTGCAGTGGGTAAGCCGACACAAGGGATAAAATGAGCTGCCTTTGTTAGACGGTCAACCACCACTAGAATGGTGTTCTTCCCCTGAGAGGTTGGTAACTCCACAATGAAGTCCATAGAAATGGATCCCCACGGGCGGGACGGGGTGGGAAGAGGCTGTAACAGACCCGTTGGTGAGGAGCGAGGTGTTTTGCATCTTGCACAGACCTCACATGAAGTGACATAATTCAAAACATCCTTCCTGCAAGTGGGCCACCAAAAGAAACGAGAAAGAAATTCCTGTGTCTTTAGAATTCCTCTATGCCCAGCTATCTTGGAATCGTGAATGAGTTGCAATACTCTTAATCTGACTGTTTCAGGAATATACAGACGTTGTCCCTGAATCCACACACCATTCTTAAAGACAAGACTTACGTCCCTTGGGGGTTGTGCCAAAAAGGAATCCGCATGGTATGCTTCCTTGATGTCCTTAAGTAGGTCTTGATTATGAATTACTCCTAGGAATCTAGAGTCAGGAAGAATAGTCTTAGGAGGAGTAATTGGACGTGTCTCTGCTGAGTAAATCCTAGAGAGTGCATCAGCCTTTCCATTGCGCGATCCTGGTCTATAAGAGATGATAAAATTAAATTGGTTTAAGAAAAGATTCCAGCGAGCCTGGCGAGGAGTCAGGCACTTAGCCGACCTGATAAACTCAAGGTTACGATGGTCTGTCAGGACGACTATTTGCTGTGCAGCTCCCTGAAGAAGGTGTCTCCATTCTTTGAAGGCGGCAATAATGGCCAACAACTCTCTATTGCCCACATCGTAGTTCCTTCAGCCGAAGACAACTGCTGGAAAAGAAGGCACAGGGATGCAAGACATTCTTCTCACCTGTTCTCTGAGAGAGTATAGCTCCAACGGCACAGTCTGAAGCATCCACCTCTATTATGAAGGCAAGCTCGGGGTTGGGATGTACTAGGATAGGTGCAGTGGTAAATTTATCTTTTAGACGGGAAAATGCTTCCTGGGCTTGGGGAGTCCAGGAAAACCTAGACTTTTTCCGGGTAAGTTGAGTGATAGGTGACACTACCTCAGAGAAATTTCTAATGAAACGTCTATAGAAGTTGGCAAACCCGATGAAGCGCTGTACCTCCTTCACATTTCTAGGACTTGGCCAATCCTTGATGGCTTGGGTTTTGCTTCCATCCATACTAATTCCTTGTGTAGACAGTACATACCCCAGAAATTGAATTTCGGTCCTATGGAATTCACACTTTTCAAGTTTGATGTAAAGATGATTTTGTCTTAGACGTTCCAAGACCATTCTCACATGTCCATGATGTTCCTCTGTGGAGTTAGAAAAAATTAGAATATCATCCAAATAAATTACCACGAATGTATCTAGGAGATCCCTGAAGATGTCATTCACCAAGTGTTGGAAAGTGGCTGGGGCGGTACTCAGACCAAAAGGCATAACTAGATATTCAAAGTGTCCATAGCATGACCTGAATGCAGTCTTCCATTCATCCCCAGGTCTAATACGGACTAAGTTATAGGCCCCACGAAGATCTAGTTTAGAGAAAATTTTGGCATGTCGCACTCTCTCCAATAACTCAGGGATTAAAGGCAATGGATAACGGTTTCTAATAGTAACCTTATTGAGTTCCCTATAGTCTACGCATGGTCTCAGAGATCCATCTTTCTTCTTTACAAAGAAGATGGGTGCACCTGCAGGAGATGAAGAGGGGCGTATGAAGCCCTTGGCTAGATTTTCATCTATGTAATCCTTTAAAGCCTTTAGCTCGGGCCCCGCCAGGGGGTAGATCTTACCAAAAGGTATCTCTGCTCCAGGCAATAATTCAATTGGACAATCATATGGACGGTGAGGAGGAAGCTGGTCAGCGTTCTTCTTGTCACATAAATCCACATAGTCCTGGTATACAGCTGGTAGTTCAGGGACTGACATGATTCCTTTAGGAACAGAGCAAGCTGAAACTTTTGGACTCATCTGTTTCTCTGGAAAGTGTAATTCCTTGGTCTCCCAGTTAATGGTAGGATTCTGAGCCTGCAGCCATGGTAGCCCTAGAATAATGGGAAAGTGGGGAGAAGAGATAAGCATAAAGGACAGTTTCTCTTGATGATCTTTACCCATAAGAACCCTCAAAGGCTCTGTTTCCTGATCCACTGGTCCAGAGGTCAGCAGGGAGCCATCCACAGTTTCCATCTGTACTGGAGTAGCCTTCTTCACTGAACGTATTCCCTGTTTCAGAGCAAAGGAGACATCCATAAAATTTCCACTTGCCCCTGAGTCGATCATAGCAGAGCTAGACACCCAAGCTGAGTCAACCCAGAGTTTGATGGAAAGAAAGCAATGAGAATTGTTTTTCTTACAACTCAGCTGGGACACCGCTGAGGAAACTTGAAAAATGGCAGCGTTTACACAGTCAACGTCCTCAGAGGTAACGGAGTTTAAGTCCGAGAAATCAAGATCTGTTGCTGCAGATCTCTCTGGAGCCTGAGGCTCGGACCTGACAGATCCCCTCTCGCAACACTCACAATGAATGAGTGCTGCAGTAGTCTTACGAGAACGGCTGGGGCAGTTTATAATGAAGTGCCCTGACTTACCACAATAGAAACATAGATTCTCCTTAAAACGATGTTCCTTGCGTGC
This sequence comes from Oophaga sylvatica, assembly GCA_033576555.1. Taxonomy (NCBI): domain Eukaryota; kingdom Metazoa; phylum Chordata; class Amphibia; order Anura; family Dendrobatidae; genus Oophaga; species Oophaga sylvatica. The sequence goes on along the minus strand of JARQOD010000003.1, from coordinate 581,170,135 downwards.
ATCACTAACCCGTCGTTGTAAAGAGTCTACCTGCATGGGTTCAGGTTCAGGTTCCCGTGTAATCCTACTCAAAGGTTCCTTAGCTGGAGAGGAAGGTAGGAAAAGGTTAGTACGATTGCTTTCGAACCATCTCTCTTGCCTGCGTTCAGTCAGACGAGTATCAATACGGATGCAGTAGTTAATAAAGTCACCTAACGCAGTGGGAGGGTCGGCATGAGCAAGTTCATCCTTAATCAGTGGAGATAACCCCTTTCGAAAAATAGATTTTTTGGCGGAACTGTCCCAGGTGGTATCAAGGGCCCATCTCCTGAAATCCAAGGCATATTCAGCTACCGAGTGCTTACCTTGGCGCAAAGCTAACATGGCTGCTTCAGCTGTTGCACCTCGATTGGGGTCATCAAACACCTGCCCCATGGCTGAAATAAAATCATCAAGGTGATTCAAACAATCATCCTCAGTCTCAATCAGAGGGTTTGCCCACATTAAAGCCTTGTTGGTAAGCAACATAATTATAGTAAGCACCTTAGATCGTTCAGTGGGAAATTGTGAAGCATGTGCAGAAAAAAAAAGATTGCATTGATTAATAAATCCCCTGAATTTCTCACGTTCACCGCCAAAACGAAAAGGGGGCAACTTGGGAATCCCAGCACTCGGGGCTACGGCAGGAGCCTGGACTCGCCCCTCTAGAACCTCAATCCTGGCTCGCAAATCCTGGGTAGTCTGTCCAACCACTTGCAAATTGTGATTATTGAGGTCCTGTAGATTTGTAAAACTGGTCTTTATATTCTGCAAATCTGCAAGGATATTATCAGTCACTCCGCAAAGTTCCTTTATGCGGGCCTCCATTTTCCAGATCTTTTAAGACAGGATTACTGGAAGAAGAGGAGAGAAAAAAAAAAACAATAGTGTTCACCTGTGGCAACACTGCAGAGAGAAAAAAAATTAAGGGAACTGCTCACCTGGAATGGTTGTGAGAAGTCACAACCACTATCATCACAGAAAGTTTCAACCAGACATCTGATATCCAGAGTTACAGCAGACAAAAAAGAGAAAAGAAAGGAAAAAAAAAAAAACAATAGTGTTTACCTGTAGTAACACTGCAAAAAGAAAAAACTTAAGGGAATTGCTCACCTGGAATGGTTGTGAAAAGTCACAACCACTGTCATCACAGAAAGTACAACCGGACGTCTGATATCCACAGTACAGCAGACACAGCCTTTCCAGACCCAGCAGACACTAACATTTGTCTTCAGAATCTTGTAATGTATGTAGTACAGTTCATATAGCGTCTTGTGCTTGGGTGCGATGAAAACACAGGAGTCACAGGTTTGATATAGAAAAGTCCTGTATTACTTCATACAAGTTGGCAGAAATAGTCACACAGTTTGCAGACACAGAAACAGGAGACACAGCAGGCCAGAGTAATCCAAGCTCAGCAATCACTCTCCAATACAGATTCAGGATCTTCTTCTCTGTTACCGTAAGTCCATGCAAACGTGGGTCTTTCAAAGAGCAGGGTTCAGAGTCCACAAGTGCTTCAGAGTTCCTCAGTAGGAATAGCTGGAGTACAAGGTCCAAGGCTTACAGGAGTCAAGTCACAGGTTCACTGCAGGCTAGATTCTGAAGCACTGATTGCTCAGCTGTGGCTGCTTAAGAAGCAAAGGAGAGAATCAGGGCGGGAACATGCAAGCTGGAAACTCCATTTTGACTGAGGGCAAGATAGCTGCAGCAAGACAGAAAGTAAAATGGCTGACGAACAAACTGAGTTTCAGGAATATATACATAGAACCTTACAGTAAGTCTCCCACAGGTGAGACGGGTCCCTGGAAGTCTATGGTGTGATGATGCAGGGTGTGGATAAGAATTCAGTCACACACAGGGTAGCTCCTTTTCATACCTTTTACTGATGATGGTTCAAGCAGATCCCGGGGAGCTGGTCGGGGTGGAGAGTGCACATTCCGGTAACAGCTGAGCAGGTTAGAGGCCTCCTTAACTTCCAATTTGTAGGTGAGTCCAACTTGCCTGAAGCGAAGTTAACTCTGAAACTCCAGCTTTCTCTATAGCTGTACTGCCCGGTCAACGTTGTGGTGGAGCCTTCTGAGTGATGAAACTAAGTCCTTACTTTTGCTTGGCCTAGCTCAAAGTCCCTGTTCCACCTGACTCCGGTTACGTATTGACACTTTGGGCTGCTCTCTGCGACCTGTAGTCCAGATGCCTCCGGTTTTCTTGTTACTATGCCTGAAACAGTAGCAACGCTTCGGACCCCGGTGTCCGGCAATTTAGTGCAGGCAATCCAATACCTAAAGCACTTCTCTGTCTTCTCCACTGTGCCCTTCGCCCTGCTTTCCGCTCTTAACATAAACACTGGTGGCTTTTGTGGAATAATGTCAGCTTCATCCAGAGCTCGCTGCACAGCTCTCAGTTTCCTCCAAAGTCCACACAGGACCGAGACTGAATGGCTGCTGTGTCCTTGAGACAGAAGCTAACAGGCTGAACTGCACTGAACACTAAGCTCCACACAGACTGATCTTATCTCAGACAGATAACTATCCAAGGGATGACTCACTCCTGAGCCTCCCGGAGCTAACTGACTGGCTGTCTCACAAAGCCAGACTAAAACTACACTGTCCTCAGACAGGAAGCTAGACTAGACTGACTAACTACCACGTGTCACTCCCCCTTATAACTCAGATGGGTGTGTCTAAAAGTGTGAGTGAAGTGCATAGATATCAAGCTTTGCTGTTACTTTCCTGTGCACTCTCCTGGATTTTCATGTGTGCCTGCATAGCTGGGCTACACATCCCCCTTGGTAAAACACAGCACTCCCGGGCTGTAAAAGACAAAAAGAACATTTTGTTTTGCATTAACAATAACATTTCAACTCTTCCCATCCGGGAGGTATGACTTCTTGAACGTTACAATTTGTACAATAGGAAAAATACAAAAGTATCAAAAATATCAAAATATCAAGCGTGTTCATATATACAAGATACTTGTGGAGGACCCGCACCAAAAACCTCCCACGTGGGTCCTGGGTGGGCTGCAGGACTTCTGACTGCAGACCTCACTCTAGGCCCACCATACGGTTTTTCTTCAGAGGTTGATAGGAATGGTTTTATGTGAAACCAAGATAATGCACCATAGCGCAACTATTTACAAGTGAAAGTTTTTGGGCTGGCATAGTCCACAGCCACGCAGTCCATTGGCATGGTTAAAACACATTTCAAATAATGACATTAATACCTTTTCAAACTTTATACAATCTTTCAGATGCAATAAACCCTATCTGGGTCTTGCTAACTAGTCTACTAGGACTACTCCTGATAGCGAATAGGTAGTTTACCTTTAGTGATACGTTCTGACCTACGTGGGGTAGCGTCAGGTATGGTATTCTCTAACCTTTCTGTTCTGCGTAATGGCAAACTATAATACTGTCTCAACCTCTCTATGGATCTGGCAAGCGTGCTAGTGACTGGACGAGGCGGTACTGCTTCACCAGCTTCACCAAGGGATTCCACTTCTTGTGGCACTGCTTCTTGCGGGTCCGCTTCTTGGGGTTCCTCTGGTTGAGGTTCCTCTGGGACTGGCTCTACTGGCACAATTGGTATGACTGGTTGTAGAGACTCCTCTTGCGGTTGATAAAACTGCAGCACAGGAATAATTACAGCGTCTCCTAATCTGGGCCAATCTGCAGGTAAATCTCCCAAATCCGTGTGTATGACCGCTTCAGCACTCTCTTCTTGATGAACAACAGGGTTTTCTTCACGGAGCTTTAATGGGCCAGGACACAACTTTAAATGATCTCTAGACACAGTTGCCGTCGTTTTTCCTCCATCCTTGCTGATGGTACAGACCTTGCTGTTATCGAAATTGGAATTTTGCACGACATATGGCTACTGTTCCCACTGATCATCCAACTTGTGTGTTCTTCTTTTCCTTTTGAGCACCATCTCTCCAGGCATTAAAGGCTTAGCGGGAGCATTTTTGTTATAGTTCATCTCTTGCTTTTCTCTTACTTTGTTGAGACTGTTTTCCACGCAGGCTTGTACTCTCTTGTACTGTTCTTGTCGAGTGGTGTCCCAATCTTCAGCACTGTCATCAGCCTCTGGTTCTACCACACCGAGTTCTAAGTCCATTGGCAGTCTTCTCGGTCTTGCTCTCATAAGGTAGGCTGGAGTGCAGTTGGTGGAACTTACTGGAATATGATTGTACAAGTCGACCAGGTCAGGTAACAAGTCTGGCCACCGATTTCTTTCTTCCAGTGGTACAGTTTTCAGTAAGTCGATGACAATGTGATTCATTTTTTCACAAAGGCCGTTGGTCTGAGGGTGGTATGGTGTCGTTCTGATCTCTTTACATCCATACAATTGACAAAATTCCTGAAACAGTTCAGCTTCAAAGGCTGGACCTCGATCAGTCAGTACCTGTTCTGGATATCCGTGTGGTCTGCAGAAACTTGCTTGGAAGGTTCTTGCTGCTGTCTCTGCTGTCAGATCTTTGACAGGGGCGACCACCAGAAACCTGGAATAGTGATCCACCATGGTCAGGGCATATGTGTACCCTGACCTGCTCGGGGACAACTTGACGTGATCCAATGCCACGATCTCCAAGGGACGAGTCGTCCGGATAGGCTGCAAGGGTGCCTTCTGGCTACTGTAGTCTTTTCGCCTGAGGCCACAGGGTCCACAGTTCCGGCACCACTTCTCGATGGAGCTGCGCATCCCTACCCAGTAGAACCGGCACCTCAACAGGGTCTCCAGCTTTCTCCAGCCAAAGTGTCCTGCTTGATCGTGGTATGCTTCCAGCACCATTTGGATGTCTGCTCTCGGGACCACTATTTGCCAAACCATCTCATGGGTCCTTGGGTCGACGTATCTCCTGCACAACTTCTCACGGTATATGAACAACCGGCTTCTCTCGTTCCACAGGAGCTTTGCTGGCATGGATGCATCTTTCTCCAAGGAGGAACCTTCCTGTTTTATCAACTCCTTGATACGGCTGACCACGGGATCGCTGTCCTGAGTCTCCTTCCAGCTGTGATGAGGTAAAGGGTTCAACATCTCACCACACCGCTTCCTGTAGACTCGTTGCTCTTGGACCATCCCATTTCGGTGGAACGCAGGTAGCTCGATTTCTTCCAGATCGTCTGACTCTTCCTCCGTGTCAGATTCATGCGGCATTCTGGACAAGGCGTCCGCGTTAGCATTTTTACGGCCCACTCTGTATTTGATGGTAAACTGGTAGTTTGATAACCGAGCCATCCAACGTTGTTCCATGGCTCCCAGCTTGGCTGTTTCCAGATGCGTCAAGGGGTTGTTGTCTGTAAACGCAGTGAACTTGTTGGAGGCAAGGTAATGTTTGAATCTTTCGGTAATGGCCCAGACCAGCGCCAGGAACTCCAGTTTGAAGCTGCTATAGTTTTCCGGATTCCTCTCAGTTGGCCTGAGTTTTCTGCTGGCATATGCGATGACTTTTTCTTGGCCATTCTGCTTCTGACTGAGGACAGCTCCTAATCCTTCGTTACTGGCATCTGTGTATAGCAGGAACGGTTGGCTGTAATCTGGGTAGGCTAAGATTTCATCGCCTGTCAGTATCTCTTTCATCTCTTTGAATGCCTCAGCTTGTTCTTTTCCCCAATTGAATGGAGGGTTTCTGCTCTTGAGAGGTTGTCCGACCAGGAGGTCCTGTAAAGGCGCCGCCTTCTTAGTGTAATCTTTCACGAACCTCCTGTAGTAACCTGTTAATCCCAGGAACTGACGCACCTCCTTTAGATTCTTCGGCTCCGGCCATTTCTGGATGGCTGTGACCTTCTCGGGGTCCGGCGCTACTCCTTCGGAACTGACAATATGTCCCAAGTACTGTACCTTCTGTTTGAGCAGATGGCATTTAGAGGGCTTCAGTTTCATCCCAAACTTGGACAATGACTCAAATACCTCTGCCAGGTGCTTCAAATGATCTTCATATGTCTTGGAGTAGACAATCACGTCGTCCAGATACAGCAACACGGTTTTGAAGTTGAGATGTCCTAGGCAGCTCTCCATCACTCTCTGGAATGTTCCTGGGGCACTGGTGAGACCAAACGGCATTCTGTCGAACTCGCAGAGTCCCATTGGGGTGGTGAAAGCAGTTTTCTCCCGGTCCTCCTCAGCCACAGCCACTTGCCAGTACCCACTAGTAAGGTCGAGGGTAGAAAAGTAGTTAGCCGTTTTCAGAGCAGCTAAGGATTCCTCTATGCGTGGTAATGGGTAAGCATCTTTATGTGTTATACGATTTACTTGCCTATAGTCTACACACATTCGCATGCTACCATCCTTTTTCTTCACTAGAACCAGAGGTGCTGCCCAGAGGCTACAACTATCCCTTATCACCCCGGCTTTCTTCATGTCATGCAGCATTTCCTTAGCTTTCTGATAGTGGGCTGGAGGTATGGGTCTGTACCGCTCTTTGATGGGAGGATGACTGCCTGTAGGGATATGATGCTGTACTCCCTTAATGGTCCCAAAATCAAGTGGGTGCTTGCTAAATACTTGTGCGTACTCTTGTACCACTCGTAGTACCCCCTGTTTCTGGTGGACGGAAGTGGTGTCTGTCCCTATATGAAGCTGCTGACACCAGTCCGCTACCGGGGTTGCCGGATCATTATCCTCCGCTGATTGGCGGGAGGCTAAGGACTCGGTTGTGAGGATAGAATTATTATCTATGGCATGTAATTTAGCAACTGTAGCATAACGTGGCAAATTTACTTCATCGTCCCCCCAGTTGAGAAGTCGTACTGGTACTCTCCCATTTATTACTTCCACTACCCCTCTAGCAATCATGAGTGTAGGTCTGTGTTCTGAGCGATGGGGTTCTACTACTGCTTGGTAGTTCTGTCCTCTCAGACCCATGGCTGCTCTACACCATATTAACATTTCACTCATTGGGGGTATTACAATGGGATTCGAGTCTGTGACCCGTACATTACCGATTTCACCATCTGTAAGCTCCGCTTGCTGCTGGCACATCAGGGCCCGGATCTCCCTCTGGATCACTCCCTTCTGCTTTGGCTTGGCAACTTCAGCGAGCTGTTGGAGCAAAAACACAACTTCTCCCAGACAGTTACTGATAATGTTAGTACCTAGTATCACATTTAAGGCATTCTCCTCATTTACAGTCTTTACCACTAAAAGTCCCTGATCCTTCAGCTCCACCCTGCCCACTTTTACATCTACGTTTTTGGCTCCAATTACTTCAACAGGGAGACCATTGGTAGCGTACACTGTCAAGTCAGGGCTCGGGGGCTGGAGACTGTCCATGGACCAAAATTTTTTGTAAAGGACGTCAGGTATGATGGTCACCTGAGATCCCGTGTCCAGCAGTGCAGGGATTGCAATCCCGTCCAGAATCATGGACAGGTAGGGCCGTCCACCCACGAACCTGTGGTTCCAGTCCAAGGGGCCTGATGAATCTACTCCTGGGTGTTGGCCCTCTGACCCAGGATCGGCTCGTTTAAAGGACATTGCTGAGCCATATGACCTTTTTGATTGCAGCGGTAGCAGACGATCTCCCGGCGAGGATGGTGTTGCTCCGGAGTCGCTCCTGGGGGTGGCGTGGTCCTCCTCTGGTGTGGCGACGTCCTCCATTTCCTCCGGTTCATCCAAGGGACATCCTCCGGACAGTCGGCTAGTTGGATCTTCCCTCCTTCCTCTTTCCGCAGTTGCAGGGCCTCCATTACAGTGGCCAAGTTCTTAGTCAGCTGGCGCACTTCTGAGCGCAGACATTCCAACTCACTAGGGGGCGCCACCTACATTGTAGCTTCTGCCACCTGCGGGGAAAAGGTGGGTACTGCCGGCTTTAGAGTGGCTTCACTCGGGCGATACTGGTTTGCCACCTCAGGCTTTTCCAGGGGTCGCAGTCCTTTTATTGCCATGTCCTTGAGGGCATCAAAGGTGGCATCTGGATGATCTAAGGACCACCAGTTTACAGTCCTGCCTTCCTCTGGAGACCTCAGTCCCCGCACGAATTGCTCTTTTAACATTTGGCTCTCATCAATGGGACTTGTGGGGTTAGCCTGTTTGAGAGCTCGCAGGGCCCCCTGTAGTCGGCAGGCGTAGTCCCTAATACTGTCACCCGATTTCTGGAAGCACTGATAAAATGCCATCCGGAGATCCGTTTCTGTGTGGTCCTCGAAGATGGCCTGTAGCTTTAAGAGTATCGCAGGTACCGACTCCTGGTCTGCAATGGGCCAAGTCTCTACTTCCCTCTCAGCCGCACCAGCTAACTGTCCTATTACCACAGCAGCTTTTTGCTTCTCAGTCATGGAGTACATATCTAAGATGCTACATATTTTCCTTTTAAACCCTGGCAGGGTGTCTGGCTCGCCGCTGTACTGGGGAAGCCACTTCGCTCCAGGCATGTATGGGAGCGCTAGGGGCATAAGCGGGACCACCGGACCGGGTGAGGGGCCCGCACCTCCATCCTGCACTACAACGCCAAGCGGTGGGCTATTGGGGCCTCCGGCGGGGGCCGCTCCGTCTGCCGGTTGCTGCGACATATTGGTGCCCCCTTGGTTAATCTGAGCCTACCTCTTTTGCAGGCTGCAGCGTCGCAGGCACAGCGGTGGAGACAGGACCTTCGTAGCAGGCACAGCGGTGGAGACAGGACCTTCGTCGCTGGACTGTGATGTCAGAGCGTTCACTTCCTGTTTCACAGGACCTGCCGCCGCGTCAGAGCTGGGGGCGGAGCCAGGCAACAGCGCGCTTTTACAGGTACGCCCCCCTTCTTCACCAGCGCCTGAGGGCGCGAATATTGCGATAAAGATGGCGGTATTTGGCGCCAACACAGCACACAGTCTTTTCCACCAAACAGTTAATATAGGCACACAGGACTCACAATTGCAAGTTTTCGGATCCTGTTCGTGACGCCAAAAATTGTTGTTGCGACCACGCACCACAATTGTGGATACCAGGGCTATGGGGTACTCGGAGCCGAGCCCATGGAAATCTATGGGAGTTGTCACTGGTAGCGGTGGCTTGGTCCGTGGCCCTGGCGGTCAATGCGATAGGGGATATTTACAGGGGATTTGAAATAGTTCGTGACGCCACCTGCGGTTTCTGGTAAATTGTACCAGCGCTGCTCTAAGGACTTTCACAGGGGATGTTATGGGGCAGCTTGGTAGTAAGTCTCCCACAGGTGAGACGGGTCCCTGGAAGTCTATGGTGTGATGATGCAGGGTGTGGATAAGAATTCAGTCACACACAGGGTAGCTCCTTTTCATACCTTTTACTGATGATGGTTCAAGCAGATCCCGGGGAGCTGGTCGGGGTGGAGAGTGCACATTCCGGTAACAGCTGAGCAGGTTAGAGGCCTCCTTAACTTCCAATTTGTAGGTGAGTCCAACTTGCCTGAAGCGAAGTTAACTCTGAAACTCCAGCTTTCTCTATAGCTGTACTGCCCGGTCAATGTTGTGGTGGAGCCTTCTGAGTGATGAAACTAAGTCCTTACTTTTGCTTGGCCTAGCTCAAAGTCCCTGTTCCACCTGACTCCGGTTACGTATTGACACTTTGGGCTGCTCTCTGCGACCTGTAGTCCAGATGCCTCCAGTTTTCTTGTTACTATGCCTGAAACAGTAGCAACGCTTCGGACCCCGGTGTCCGGCAATTTAGTGCAGGCAATCCAATACCTAAAGCACTTCTCTGTCTTCTCCACTGTGCCCTTCGCCCTGCTTTCCGCTCTTAACATAAACACTGGTGGCTTTTGTGGAATAATGTCAGCTTCATCCAGAGCTCGCTGCACAGCTCTCAGTTTCCTCCAAAGTCCACACAGGACCGAGACTGAATGGCTGCTCTGTCCTTGAGACAGAAGCTAACAGGCTGAACTGCACTGAACACTAAGCTCCACACAGACTGATCTTATCTCAGACAGATAACTATCCAAGGGATGACTCACTCCTGAGCCTCCCGGAGCTAACTGACTGGCTGTCTCACAAAGCCAGACTAAAACTACACTGTCCTCAGACAGGAAGCTAGACTAGACTGACTAACTACCACGTGTCACTCCCCCTTATAACTCAGATGGGTGTGTCTAAAAGTGTGAGTGAAGTGCATAGATATCAAGCTTTGCTGTTACTTTCCTGTGCACTCTCCTGGATTTTCATGTGTGCCTGCGTAGCTGGGCTACACACTAATACCCATATGTGGGGGTAAACCACTGTTTGGGCACACGTCGGGGCTCGGAATAAAGGGAGCACTGTTTCACTTTTAACAGCCAATCAGAGCTATCGTAGCCTCGTGGGGGTCAAGCCAACCACCCTGTGGTGAAGCACAAAGGGTCTTGTGCCTGCCGGTCGGGTGACCTTTCAGTGACCCCGGTCACCCGACCCGCAGGAACGCGATCCTTTCATGACACATACGCTGTGTCACAGGTCAGGAAGGGGGGCTTCTAAGACACACACCTGGGCCTTGGAATTGAATCTGAGACTAGACTTGCGGTTTGTGTGTGCACAGCAGCCTGGCTGTGTCCGGCAGGACGACTTCTGTAGACCAGAAGCTTCTATTGCTTCTTCCTACTTGTCTGCGGCTTCTAGTAACTCCGAAGTTCTGTCAGCTACCTGTTCTCGGGTCTTCTGGATCTCTTCTCTGTGTCCACCTGCAGTTTTCAGGATGTTTTCCTGGCTTTGTGCGTCTTCCTTGGTTGCTGACTTTCCCTTTACTCCAGAATGTTATCTGCAATATGACGGCAGTTTCCTGCACTACATCTGCTTGCCTGTGGCTCCCTGACATTCTCTACCTGCCTGCCACATCTGTACTCCACTGGTTTACCTGAAGTTTCCTGATGTCCTCCACCTACCAGCGGCTTCCTGAACTCCATTTGCTTGCCTGCAGTTACCTGACGTCCTCTGCTTGCCTGCAGTTTCCTGACAACCTCTGTCTGTTTAAGGTTTCCTGCACTCTACCTGCTTGCCTGCAATTACATCCCCTGCCAGCCTGTAGTTTCCCGTACACCACCTGCTTGACTGTGGTTTCCTGACAACCTCTGTCTGTTTAAGGTTTCCTGCACTCTACCTGCTTGCCTGCAATTACATCCTCTGCCAGCCTGTAGTTTCCCGTACACCACCTGCTTGACTGTGGTTTCCTGACGTCCTCAGCTTAACTGTGATTTCCAGCATTCCACCTGTCTACCTATGGTTTCCAGTCCCATTACTCACCAACCTGCTAAACCAACGCCTATGGCCTATGTGCCCACCTGGACCTTGGGTTTAGAGGATTTACCCACTCAGTTAGCTCCTTGAATTTGTTGTAAAATCAGCTGTTCCTGGTATTGGTGGCAGACAGAACTGCTCAGTTGCAGAGCTGCACTGCATAGCTCTGTCGACAAAGGAGTTGCCACAGCTGGGTGCTGCACATCCAGCCACCATTGATTTGAATATGTTGCGGATGTGTAGTACCCGGCTACTGCCCCTATACGTTCAACGGAGCTGTGCTGTGCAGCTCCATAACTGGCCAGTTTCGACCACCGACAACATGAGGTGTCGCACCCCCACCGATCAGACATTGATGACCTTTCCTAATGGTAGGTCATCAATGTTAGCAATAAATATAAAGGTGTATATATCTGGAAATGTATGTCGGATTTAAAAAAAAAATGGAATATTCAGGGTGTAGCAATGCCAGGTAGTCTAGGGCTAAATCCTAGCTCTGCAAGCTCTGATTAGGTGCATCTCATGGGCTCTGCTTATAAACAGGCTAGGTGTTCATCTGAGTCAGTCAGCTGGGGGAAGCTGATTGGAGTGGATGTGTGTTGGAGCTGGAGAAAGACAAGCCAGAATCCTTCTCTGAGAAGAGTCTGCACAAGCCATGTGCAGAGAACCCCATGTATCAGTGGTTGCTATGAATGATAGCTGTTTGACCGGATTGGGACTAGCTCAGCCATGTATGACTAGCCCGAGTCTGTTCTGTTTAGCTAGCACCTGGGCAGGGCTAGGGATTTATGTTTATGATTTTGTTTTGGTGCTGTGCTACCTGTGGAAATAAACGTCACATTGTTTTGAAACAACACTACAAGGGGATTAGTGGGAATAAAGCAAATGCCAAAAATGACCATTTTTGACCTGGTAAGTTCCCCTTTGAGTCCTTCACACACGTTAAACCATTTGATGTGTTTGGGATATTTCTGACTTTCCACGACAGATGATATTGGGGTAAAGAAAGATTGGGCACTTGGAATTTCAACAGCTGATTGTTTTAGTCACAGCTTAGACCTGCTTGACAGAGGAGTCTGGCAGCATTTTCCTCCCCTGTCCCGGTTGAAAACATATGAATGCTCAGTCAAGCCGAACACTCGTGTGTATGGGGGTCGGGAGAGAGATGTCTGTCGAATGAATGTCTGTGACAGCTATCTCATGTATGGCCAGCTTTAGTCTAGCCATATAAAACCGCTCATTTGGAAGCCAGATATTTTATGCAAAGTTCTCCTTAATCATGCATACTTGACTTTTGCTTCCCTTGACAAGTGGCAGGCCCAATAGAGATGATTGAGGTGCTAGTTAATTAGAAATACCCATATATATAAAGTTCTGTTTCAACAAAGTGAGATGTTGCAAGTTCTCTTCAGTGTGAACCATCATTGTTCCAATAAGGTAAAGATATATAAACAGAATCTCCCATTATATACAAAATCTTTGATTTGTGCTGATGAAGTTCATAAGACAGGAACCTTTCTGTACTAAAACAGGTGTTTTTCCTAGGACACATTGCCTAAGCTCCCTACTTACCTTCCTTAAAGCACTAAAGAGCTGTTCGTAACTTTTATATTGATGACCCAACCCAACCTCAGGATAAGTAATGAGTATAAGATCAGTGGAAATCTGACAATAGGCATACCTACCGATCCACTGTTATCACCTCTGTTGGCTGCAGGAGATAATGTGCTGAGTGGAGCGGTACAGCTTCAGATACCGCTTAGTGGCTGCTGCTAGAGGTGATAACAGTTGACTGGTTGGGTACTGAGCGTCAGACCTCCACCAATCTGATATTAATGACCTCTTTTAATGATAGATCATCAAAATGTCGAAAACCACTTTACATGACCGTTACACCAAAAATTGAAAAGTCACAGATGGCACTCATAACTCTGAAAGTCTACAGGGATGCTCACACGTCTGTGATTTTTGTGGAGAGATTGGTCAGTGAAAAATAGTGAAGACATGTCCAATTTTGATTCAAGTGTTGGATCAAAATCAACAATGCAAGTCTATAGGTCCATGAAAAAAAAATTGGACCACACTCTGATGAAGCTCTGAATATGACACTGAAAATTACTCATGAAACGCGGTCCATTTTTCTCGTACGTGAAAAATGACTGATTGTATTAGCCCTTACAGTAAATGCACACAGAGCGGATTTGTGGGAGATTTTAATGAGCGTTTACACAGCAAAATGTGTTGTGTTGATTTCGTTGCAGATTTCAATATGTGGGTTACAGAGACGGAACTACGAAAATTTGCTAAACAAATTAGATGCTGCAGATTTTAACGATTTTAGATAATAAAGGGAATCTGTCAGGTTGTACATGGAGTCCGATGAGATGAGATCTCACAATTATTTTTCACTTTGCAGACACTGCATTACTCTGCATTTTGTCCTGTAAAAAAATTGCGCAGAAAAAAAAATTAACAAAAAAAAACCCTGCCATGTCCAATCTCATGTCTTGAATTTACTCCAAGGATCATCCCCCATCCCGTGATTGAAGGGTCCTCCGCAGCCCTGTTCGCATGTAACGGGAAGAACTTGCAGTGCCACGGAGTTGCTGCTTATTTTGCGTGGCAAAGTAAAGGGTTTTCGTGCAGATTTTCTGTATCACATCTGCGGCTTTACATTTCTGCAGCGATCTTATAGTAAAATTGTATTTTGTACTGTGCACATTCGACATAAACATTTCCTAATACAGGCAAATTTTAGCTGCACGATCCCACCCCCCCCCCAAAAAAAAAAGAGCATTCCAGGGATCGAAAAACGTTACCAAATTTGGATCGCTATCACATTTTATGGTGATGTACGTAGTGTTTGGTAAAATGGTGGGGGTCTGGGTCCATGGAGAAATATGCCGCTATACTATGATATATCTTATATATGTATCTCTACAGCATTCATTCCCATTTTCTGGGCATACTGGAAAGGAAATGACTGATGTGTGCGCAGACCACTTGTGTTCTGTAAATCTCCCAGTTAAGGAGCGGGAATGCTCCGTGCCGGAATGATTTGATACGCATCGAACAGACAGGGCATAAAACTTGGCAGCACTCAATGACTGTAGACAAGTGCTCAGAAGCGTTTTCCATGCTTGGTGAATGTTACTTTCTTCTAACACTTGCAGAGATTACGGCACAATAAAAGGCTTCACATCCAGTAAGTATTTTATTTATGTCGCAACATATGTGAGGAGCCATCAAGCATCTTGTTACCATGTGTTTTATCAAGTGCGTTCACTTTTCTACGATTGATTTAATTAACCGCAATGCAAACTGTCTGCAGACGCGATAACATGGGAAGTCTAAGACCCTGTCATTGTGCGTTAAGTGAAAATTTTTAGCAGGGTTCATCCAGGATAAACGCCCATTACATAGGCAATAACTTTCACATTTTTTCCAACTTTTTCATTTTTGGGGGTATTTTTTGCGCTTTTGTTTATAACTCCCCTTTTGAGAGCCATAAACTTTTGATTTTTTTCTCACCGATGCAGGATGAGTTGTAATTTTGAATGGCACCATTTATCTTACCATATAATGTAATGGAGAAAGGGGGAAGAAAAATTCCAATTATGGTGAAAAAATATATAATTTTTCCATCGTTTTTTTGGGGTTTCATTTTTACATCGTTCAATGGGCAGTAAAAAATGACCGGGTAACAGGATTCTTCAGACCTTCATGAAGACGACGATACGAAGAGTGTATCATTTTATTTATCATTTACCATAGAAAAAAATATGAACTTTGTAAAAACACATTTTTGGGGGGCATTTTGTCACCATTCTCTGAGACTCATAACTAGTGTTGAGCATTCCGATACCGCAAGTATCGGGTATCGGCCGATATTCGCGTTATCGGAATTCCGATACTTAATTCCGATACTTTTTCAATATCGTATACCGGAATCGGAAGTTCCCATAATTCTTTGAGAGGCAATGTGATTTTAGTCAGCCAATGAGGAATCCTACGAAGTGTGGGCACATCCTGTAATGATGCGGTCATCTTAACTAATGGCATGGCTGTGATTGGCTGCTGAAATGATGTCAGAATGCACTATAAAAGGCGCCGCAGCCATTTTAGCGTCACTGTGCTGTGAACTCAGTAAGGGACAGAACGCTGCTGTGCTGACTCTGAGGGACAGTTAGATATTGCGATTTTGTGTACTACTGTGCTTGAGGCAGGCTAGTTTACCAACCGCTGTGTAAAGCTTCATTTTGCCAGTGTTGTTTTAACAGCTCTGTGCAAGGTGTGTGTGTGACAGTGCAGGTGACGCTGCAGTTTGCTCTGCATCCACCGCTGTTTGTAGGCATCTGCACGTGTCACTGACTCTTTTTTTTTTTATTTATTTAGTGGAATTGGTGCAGCTCCATTATATTAGAAAATCAATCTATTAGTGTGACGTGCTTCCATCGTATAAATACATTGGTTTGCAAACACTATAGAAGTACGAAAGGAGCTTTTCACAGATAGTGAATAGTTGTGTTTCAGTGTTCACTGCAGTCTTGAGTTTTGATTTTTTGAGTGCAGTGACGCGCAGTTGTCTCACCACGCTGTTGTAGTCTGCACGTGTCACTGCTCTCTTCATATTTTATCTTAATTGGTGCGCTCCATTTTAGTAAAAAAATCAATCTATTAGTGTGACGTCGCTTCCATCCGTATACAATACATTGGTTGCAAACACTATAGAAGTACATAAAGGAGCTTTTCACAGATGTGAAGTTGTGTTTCAGTGTTCACTCAGTCTGTGTTTTTTACTTTTTTGAGTGCACATCACGCTCCAGTTACTTGTTCAAGCACTGCTGCTTGTACTCTGCTGAGCGTGTTCAGTGGCTCATCCTTTTCATTTATCTCCAATTGGTTCTGCTACATTCCATTTAAAATAAATCTAATCTATTAGTGTGACGCGCTTCCATCCGTATACAATACATTGGTTGCAAACACTATAGAAGTACATAAAGGAGTAGCTTTTCACAGATTGTGGACAGTTGTGTTTCAGTGTTCACTTCAGTCTGTGTTTTTTACTTTTTTGAGTGCACATCACGCTCCAGTTACTTGTTCAAGCACTGCTGCTTGTACTCTGCTGAGCGTGTCTCAGTGGCTCATCCTTTTCATTTATCTCCAATTGGTTCTGCTACATTCCATTTAAAATAAATCTAATCTATTAGTGTGACGCGCTTCCATCCGTATACAATACATTGGTTGCAAACACTATAGAAGTACACAAAGGAGTAGCCTTTCACAGATTGTGAATAGTTGTGTTTCAGTGTTCACTGCAGTCTGTGAGGTATTTTTATTTTTTTTTTTTTAAAATGCAGATCACGCTCCATTTACTTCTTCAACCACCGCTGCGTGTACTCTGCTGAGTGTCTGTCACTGGCTCATCCTTGTCATTTTTCTAAAATTGGTGCTGCTTTATTCTATTTAAAATAATTCAAATCTATTACAGTGACGTGCTTCCATCCGTATACAATACATTGGTTGCAAACAATATAGAAGTACACAAACGGGCCTTTCACAGCTACTGAACATGGGTTTTTAATTTTTAACTAAAATATGTATTTTTTCAAATGACACAAATATAAGTAATGTTGAAGAGGAATAGTCCTACATCCATTGTTTGCACAATATTACAGGTGTACATCATGTCCCTTAATCAACAATGTATTATTATATTTACTTGTATGCTTTTATTTAAAAGCCAAGAACACAGAAGGATAACCTTCGCACTGCAGCTGTTGTCAAAGTTCAACCCACATTATGCACTTCCAACATTGCAGCATTTGAGGCATGATGTGAGTTGGATTGGTCAAAGTTATGGAGTGAGAAGGTTCACCATCAGTACCCTATAGCATAAGTATGCTTTTGTGTTAGCATTTGTGTTAGACATGCGGATATCTGCCATAATATGTCACAATTATTTAGTTACAGATTTGTTACCAACACTAATCATTGAATGGTTTTAAATTTGACGTTTCACTTGTTTACAGCTTAGAAATAAGGGTGTAGCCTGATATCTATGTGTAGCACTAGCCACTTTAACATGTCATGTTTTTTTCAACATGTGTAGCTAGGTAGCAGTAATTTTTGCCGGACACACAGCAGGGGAACAGCAGGCGTTACTGAACCCCACTATCACTATAGCTTGTGTATTGGTCTGTGGACACGACACTTCTGAGCAGCAACTGGCAGTGTTGTAGCCCAGGGAGTATAGCTCAGGTGGTAGAAAGATGAACATAACAGGAGACATGGAAAACGTTGCCAACCAGTTAGTTAATCTGAAACCGGACAGGCAAATTCAGGCGAGATCCATGCCTAGTTCATTTTCAGAAAAGTAAGCCGTTCTACATTATCGTAGGATAGTCGCATGCAACGGTCTGTTAGTACACCACCTGCAGCAGTAAAGACGCGCTCCGATAATACACTGGCAGCAGATCAAGCCAGCACCTCCAATGCATACTGGCTAAGCTCTGGCCATGTATCCAGCTTAGAGACACAAAACTTGAATGGGGAAGAGCCATCTGAGAGTACACTGAGAGGGCAAGACATGTAGTCTGTCACCATCTTACGGAAATGTTGCCTCCTGCTGACTGGAGCCGTCTCGGATGGTGTAGACATTGGTGGCGCTGCCACAAAACTTCGCAACATTTGGAACATACTGTTCTTGCCCTGTGCAGAGGCGCTGCTTGTGCTCCCTCTTGTTGCAGAGCTGTCTCCACTGCCTCGACGCACAGAGCTGCTTTGTAAATCAGTAGCAGCAGCAGTGCTCTCGGCTGGAATGGAGAACATTATGGATTGCACCAGTGTGTCTTGGTACTTCCGCATTTTACGCTCCCGGTTCAACGGTGTGATGAGGCTTTGTAAGTTGTCCCGGTAGCGAGGGTCTAGGAGGGTGTACACCCAATAATCAGACGTGGTGTGAATGTGTTCGATGCGGCGGTCGTTTCTCAGCCACTGCAGCATGAAATCAACCATGTGCTGCAGACTCCCAACTGGCCAAGAAACGTTGTCCCCTGCAAGAGGCGTCATCTCCGCCTGCTGTGCATCACCCCACCCTTGGTCTACATACTGACTAGAGCATTGTCTACCTCCCTCTGGAGCGATGTCTTCCTCCTCCATTGACTCCTCCTCATCCTCCTCACAAAGTCCTTCAAATACATATAAATTTACAAAATTTAAAACTCAAAATTTAAAAACTTTGTATCATAATTCTGTAACATCAGTTTATGGAAACACAATAGCATTACAAAAGGATAGACAAAAAATGTACATTATGTGCTTTGTAAATACATTAAAAGTTTGTAATGGTTATGAAAATATAGACAGCGACTCTGGAGGTTCAATTGTTGATACAGCATGGTACTTTGAAAGTCCTCCAGCCCTTTGTGAGGAACCACGTTGCGCTGACTGTCCAGAAGGTGATGGAATTTGTGACTCCTCATCCTCCACCTCTTCCAAAACCTCATGCCTTAGTGCTTGCAGTGTTTTTTTAAGCAGGCAGATAAGGGGGACAGTCAGGCTGACTAGTGCATCATCTGCACTCGCCATCCGCGTTGACTCATCAAACGCACGCAAAACGTGGCAGATATCCTTCATAGAGTTATTCGCCACTCATTACACTGGCAGTGGCTGCCCATTCATTATAGGATCCAATTCTAATTACTGGTTCTCACCAACAAAGCTCTCCACAGCGCAGCACCCCCCTACATCTCCTCCCTTATTTATATTTATCGGCCTAACCGACTGCTGCACTCTGCAAACGACCTTCGACTAACCTCTGCACTAATCCGTACCTCCCACTCCCAACTCCAAGACTTCACCCGCGCTGCGCCAATCCTCTGGAATGCTCTACCCCAAGAAATTAGGACTATCCGCAATTTGGATGGTTTCAGGCGCTCCCTCAAAACACATTTGTTCACAGTGGCCTATCACATTCACTAATCAAAGTCATTCTATGTGTAATTCTGTGTGTGTAGCCCATTCACTATCTCCATGCATCCCTCACTTCCTTAAAATGGCTGGACCATCATTGTAAAAACACCATTGTATATAAACACCTGTACTTTGTATCTCCCCACCTCATTGTAGATTGTAAGCTTTCACCAGCAGGGGCGGCTGATTTTGCTTTAATTATTGTATTGTTAACGTTGTTACTTATGACTTGTGTTTTGAAACTGTTAAACTGTAAAGCACTGCGGAATATTATGGCGCTATATAAATAAATAATATTATTATTCTTATTATAGAGGCCCACTCAGTAGTGGTGAAGTGTGAACGGCGCAAATTGCGAGTTGACTGCGCCTGATGCAGCTGATACTCCATTACTGTTGGCTGCTGCTCACACAACCGCTCCAACATATGTAACGAGGAATTCCACCTGGTGGGTACGTCACATATGATGCGATGTTCATGAAGGTGAAATCTGCGTTGCAGAGCTGCAATCAGCGATCTGGCCATGCTGGAACGTCGCAAGTGAGCGCACTCTAGGCGGACCTTGTGCAGCAGTGCATCAAGATCCGGATAGTCCCTCAAAAAACTCTGCACGACCAAGTTGAGCACATATGACAGACATGGTATGTGAGTGAGGTTGCCAAGGCCCAGAGCTGACACCAGATTTCGGCCATTGTCACACACTACCAAGCCTGCCTGTAGATTCTCTTCCAAAAACCACACGTCGCTCTCCTGCTTTATGGCATTACAGAGCTCCTGCGCTGTGTGGCTAAGATTCCCCATGGAAATTAATTTCAGGATGGCCTGTTGACATTTGGACACGGCTGTGCTCATATCGGTCGCAACAGGTAAACGTTCACGGGTCCATGTGGAGGTAGACCGTGACGGCTCCTGCAGCGATGATTCTGAGGAACTGGAATAGGAGGAGGAATCAATGTGTACAGACTTGATTCCTGCAATCCTTGGAGTTGGCAGAACACGTACAGCGCCACTCGCAAGATCAGTACCCGGCTGCACAACATTGACCAATGGGCAGTGAGGGAAAGGTATTGTCCCTGGCCATGGGTGTTAGAACCCTCTTGTTAGGTTTTGTTTCAGTTTGCTGGTCACATGACCTTTTTTCCCTATTTAGTCTGGCTCCGCCCTTCTGGCTTTGCTTGACTTCATTGTATTATCTACTGTTAAGCTAGCCGGGTGCTTAGGTGCCTTAATCTGTCAGTTTTGCTTGATGTTAGGATCACAAAGTATTTATTTTTCTGTTTAATTATCCATGCTACAATTTATGTTAGGAGGTGTCCACCTTTTCTCACAGTCCCTAGATCTTGTAGGGATTACTCCCTCGCAACTATAGGTCTTCGTTCACACTAGATGAGGACTTTAGCGGGTCTGGTCGCAGGATCAGGTTCCCCGTTACATCGTAGGGATTCAGCTTAGTTGTATTGTAGGGACAGAATTCCCTTCTTTCCTTACTGGTTGTAGCAGATCATAACAATGGGTACTGGTCCACGCATCGGTGGTCAGGTGGACCTTGCTACTGAGGGCTTTTAGTAGCGCATGTTTAATTTTTCCCTCAACATGCTTTTGCAGACCAGGGACGGCTTGCCTGCTGAAATGAAATCGGCTTGGCACATTGTATTGTGGGATTGACAATGATATTCAGTTACGGAAACTGTCTGTCTCCACCAGCCTGAATCACAGCATTTCAAGGGACAGGAGTTTTGCAATGCCAGCATTCAGAGCCTGTGCTCGTGCATGGTTTGCGGAGTATGGCCGTCTTTTATCCCATGCCTGTGCTACCGATGGCTGTTTTGTGGCCTGGGAGTGTGAGGATGACAGGGAACTTGCTGCTGTGTGTGGAATAACAGTTTGTCTCTGGACAACAGTGGCCGAGGTTCTTCCATGGCGATCCTGTGAGGAAGCATAACCAGCTGTGTGTGAGCTCGATGAAGAGGCTTCAACACAACCTGAAGATGTAGGTGCTGCTGTAGGTTGGCCTACATCTCTAGTGTGTCTTTGTAACTCAACTACGTGCTTTGTCCGCACATGTTTCCACATATTTGTGGTATTGAGGTGACTGACACTTTTAGCTATTTTTAATTTTTGATTACACAGCTTGCATTTCACATAGCAAATATCATGTGCAAGTGTGTGAAAAAAGGACCACGCAGTGCAAGTCCTGGGAGCGCACGTTTTGACTTTTGGAAGACAACTGCTCCGAACAGGTGCCAAACTGGAGGCTACAGGCAACCGAGTCTGCAGCCTAACTCTCCCTCCTGTTTGTACCGTTGGGGCAATGTCTTCCTCTATCTTCCTTCTATCACTAACCATTTCTCTAGGCCTCTCCCAGCTTTCAACCAAAGTACTGGTTCTCACCCACAAAGCTCTCCACAGTGCAGCACCCCTCCTACATCTCCTCCCTCATTTCTATCTATCGGCCTAACCGACTGCTGCGCTCTGCAAACGACTTTCGACTAACCTCTGCACTAATACGTACCTCCCACTCCCGACTCCAAGACTTCTCCTGCTCTACGCCAATCCTCTGGAATGCTGTACCCCAAGAAATTAGGACTATCCACAATTTGCATGGTTTCAGGCGCTCCCTCAAAACACATTTGTTCAGAGCGGCCTATCACATTCACTAATCAAAGTCATTCTATGTATTCTGTGTAAGTGTGTGTGTGTCTCTAGCCCATTCACTATCTCCATCCCTCAGTCCCTTAAGATGGCTGGAACATCATTGTAAATGCACCATTGTATATAAACACCTATACTTTGTATTTCCCCCATCTCATTGTACATTGTAAGCTGTCACGAGCAGGGGCGACTTATTTAGCTTAAATTATTGTATTGTTAACGTTGTTACTTATGACTTGTGTTCTGAAACTGCTAAACTGTAAAGCGCTGCGGAATATGATGGCGCTATATAAATAAATATTATTATTATTCCTCTGAGCTGCTCCCACCACCTTCCTGTTCCTCATGCCATGTTGGGTCTTGGACCTCATCATCTCCACTACCCTCTTCCAACACCTGCTGTTGGGTGGTCTGGCCAGCACCATGCTCAACAGAAACTGGCACCTGGGTCTCATCATCATCAGATGCGTTCTGCGGTGTGCTGACCATCGGCACTGTCTCACCCGCCTCTTCAGATTCAGAGAGACACAGCTGTTGCGCATCACTGCATACTCCCTCTTCACATTACAGAATGCTGCTTGGCTGGGCCCCTGTTTGCAAGCCAATAGATTCTGAGAACAGAAGCAGACACTCAGCTGGCTCCTGTACAGAACTCTCTGACTGCCTGGGCAATTTGCCAGGCGGTGAAGAGACAGATGGTTGCCCAACAGTGCTGTGGTCCTGAGAGGAGGTGGAAGCAATTGAAGTCGATGCATTGGCTGACATCCAAACAACAACGGCTTCAATTTGTTCTTCCCGCAGCAGGGGGGTACTCCGAGCTCCTACAAAAGTGCGCATAAAGGAACGCTCACGGGGAAAACTGGTGGATGCTGTGTCACTGGGGGCCGCAGCAGCCACAGATTCCCCACGTCCTCTCCCTGAAGAAACTCCACGACCACGTGCCTTACTCCCTGCCTTCTTCATCTTGGTAGATTGATAAAGAAAGTCTGAAAAGTTATAAGGTCTAAGTGTGGTTATTCCGCAGAGACTGCAGTGAACACTGCACACAACTGTTCACTACCCAATGCGTCTCAGCAGGAAGGCAGTCTGTGCGTCAAAACAAAGGCACAAGCATACATCCATGTACCCTGTTTATAAAGCTATATAAAAAAAATTATGTAGTAGTGACGCACACTTTATTGAGGTACAGTATTACATCGCAATTCACCATCTGTGGCTATGCAGTCTCATCTATATATACCTTATCTATCTGTTGTCATGCTTCCAAGTCGACAGTCACAGTCAGCCATAAATAGCAATTTTCACTATGCACTATGCACTTTTTAAAGGTTATGTTTGTTAATAAAAATGATTATTGCCACATATTATGAGTATTACATGATGGAAATTGTATAATTTTGTATAAAATATTTAGTGACATTATTCAGCAAATGGAACATTTTAGTAATATCACAGATAACTTGTAATGCTGATGATGTTTTGAAGTCAGACATTCATTGTCTATACAATAAAAATGGTGTACATACTGTTACTTATCCATCATTAATGGATTCAGATATGTACTTGTATGCTTTTATGTACAACCGTATAGCAGATTCCTTAACTAATTTATTTTGTGGTTTGCATTGCTGTTCAACATGTTAATGTATGTGTTTATGTTTGTCAATTCTTTATTTATCTAGATATTAGTTTAAATGAAATCATCATCTTATGGTAGTAAAGGTTATCTTTCTCTTGTTTGAAGTATAGACATTTAAAATTGACAGGTAACAAGGAAATTACTTGATCTAGTATTTAAACATCCTCCTTGACCCTGGGCTCCAACACCGCCAGTTGTTGCTCGGAAGTGCTGTTAGCACAGTCAACACTTGCTCCTGTGTTACTGGGGTTCAGTAACGTCAGCTGGTCCTCGGTTGTGCCATTGGCTCTTTTCCTTCTGCTGCCCCTCCGGGTTCCAGCACAGTCAGCTGGTCCTCGTTACTTGCATTGGCTCTTGTACCTTCTGCTACCCGTCCGGGTTCAAGTACCGTCAACTGGTTCTCCGCAGTGCCTTTGGCCTAGGTGCCTCCATCTCGGTATCCGAGTTCCAGCAACGTCTGCTGGTCCTTGGTAGTGCTTTGGAGCACAGGTACCTCCTGCTTAGTAACCGTGTCCCAGTAACATCAGCTGGTACAAGATTGTGCTACAAATACAAGATACGGAACAAGAGACACAAGAACAATAAGCAGAAGATCTAAAAGCAGAAGAACATGAAGTATAAGACCAAAATGAAGAGCAAAATATATGCTCTAAATTCTAAGCAGAAGAAGACTAAGCAGTGTATGGGGGTGAGTCCGTTCCTCCTCGTGGTGCCCCTGGAAAATGCCTGCTGCTGCAGGCTAAACTGAACACGGACAAATACTGTTGTAATTTAAATCTTTTGTGACAGCAAGAACGGAAGGATGAAAAATTCATACTTTGACAGATTACAAGTACAGGATTCTCTGTCACAAATAAGAATATGATGAAGAAGATGAAGCAGAATATGAATAAGAATAATAGTTTAATAAGAAGAATATGAGTAATGTTAACAAAGATGAATAGCAAGAAGTTTAAGAAGAAGATAAAGAAGGTGAAGATGAAGAATAATTTGATGAAAAAGATGATGCTGCAGAAGATTATGAAGGAGAAAGTGTGTGAAAAGTTAAAAAGGTGAAGATGAAGAGCATGGAAGTTGTGTAATATACATATTTGCCAAAATATAAAAAAACGTTAACATTGTCAATTTCTTCGTCAATCCGAACATCTTTAAAAAAAAAAATATTTATGCTATTCCATTTGATTGGGTTAAACATCTATGCCTTTAATGTCTCCTCAACCTTCCCCAATACATTCTACATTACTCTTTCTTGTTTTCCTTCATGTACAATTAACCAACAAGGCAAGAATGGGTTTTTTTTAATTTCGATATTTTGTTCCCATAGACTTACATGGGACTTCCGGTATCGGTATCGGGTATCGCCGATATTTTAGTGATATCGGCGATACCATTCCGATTCCGATACTTTAGGATATCGGAAAGTATCGCTCAACTCTACTCATAACATTTTTATTTTTTGTCAGTTAACACCGTCTTTTTTTCTTTTTGCATGCCAAGTTGTAGAGTTTACTAGTCCCATTTTGAGGTACATAAGACATTTTTATCAGGCTCACGGCTGCCATGACAATCCATTGGCAACCCGTGATGACAACGTGGGTAAATGATGGCTGCCGGAATGGCATTGAAGTGGTTAAACAAAAGCCATTGGAGCTGGCTCCAGTTACTGCTGTTAGGGCCAGAAGCCGGCTGTATGAAACAGCTGGCGTCTGCCATTTATGGATCTGGAGCACACAGTGTGTGACACATATGTACGTCAAATTTGAGGATGGGGTTAAAGAAGTACTGTGTTTTAAAGAAGTCATAGACGTGTATCCTATAGTAACCGTTCATGAAAATGTCCTTCATACTCTCTAATAAATACCTATTTAATAAGTATCTATTCCATAGAAGTAGAATTTAACAAGACTGACGTGATACATTGAATACAGTCCCAGTCTAGGCTGTCCTGGGACAAAAAGTTTATGTAAACCCCCCATCCAAAAGTGTACGGTTCCCCTTGAGATGGATGAGTTTCCAGGCAGGTTGGCGGCATTTCCCGATAATCAAACTGCCAATCACCTAATGAACAAGAGGTTTTTTTATTGCTAAATTGTTATTAGGTTGGCTTCAAATTCATTCTCGGCAGCACATTGTCCCTTTTAAATAGTTTATGAGCTGTCAAGAACAATGGCAGTCTATGTGCACTGAACTGTCTATTCCTGTTCTATCGCTGATCGTTCTGTGCGCATACTAAATGCAGTCGGTCTGTTTAGACAGGCTATTTAAAGGCCGCTGATTAGCAAAAATTAATTCAATTGGCGGTCGTTTAACATCACAAGCTTCCCACCGTATTAGTGTAATAAGGGTATGTTTCCACGTTCAGGAAACAGTCCGGAATTGCTGCGTGTTTGACGCTGTGCATTGGCGCAGCGTCAAACACGCAGCGTCCAGATGTTACAGCATAGCGGAGGGGATTTCAAGAAATCCCGTCTCCACTATGCTGCAAAACACGCAGGCGGCAGACCTGCGTTTCCGGACATGCGGCGCGTCTTTTCAGACCGCAGCATGTCCTAGTCCCTTGCGGCGATGCTGCGTCGCCGCAAGGGAAATAACACAGGGCTATGTAGCCCTGCAGTCATTCCGGATGTGTTCCGGAGGTGTCCTGAACACATCCGGAATGAGCGCGCGTTCAAAAGGGGGCGGGGCTTTGGGCGGAGCGGAATTTCCGCTCCGTCCAAAGCGCTGTGTTTCCGTACCATGGAACCACAGCCTAAGACCTTTATCTCCAATTCGCAGGCTGTAATAGCGGCATGTCCTGCATTTAATACCATTCTTGCCCCATACACTGATAATGTCCACCATTCAGATCCATATACAAGTATGATGTCCTTCTGCCCTATACGGTAACAATATCCCCATTGCGACCTCATTCAATGATAATGGTCCCAAATTAGTAATAAAGGCCCATATATAGTGCAATGCACCACATTCTGAGCCCCCATATGATCACAATGTCCCCCATTCTGGCCCACATACAATTATAGTGCCCAGGGCCGGACTGGCCATCTGGCAAATCTGGCAAATGCCAGAAGGGCCTGTTTGTGGGCTGCCTTGTCTGCTACGTTGTTAACAGAATCGGTGTTCTCAAGATACCCATTCTGAGCCCCCATATGATGACAATGTCCCCCATTCTGGCCCACATACAATTATAGTGCCCAGGGCTGGACTGGCCATCTGGCAAATCTGGCAAATGCCAGAAGGGCCTGTCTGGTCATGGGCTGCCTTGTCTGCTACGTTGTTAACAGAATCAATGTTCTCAAGATACCCATACTGTTAAGAGTTGTGACGGAGCACAAAGTCGCTGACTCCGTCACTTACCCCAGCAGGCCATAGGAATCATTAGAAATTTTGATCTTGTAGTAAATCATGCTTTTCTCCATTCAGGGTAATATTAGTAATATATCCTATCTAGTGCTTGGGGACAGGGATGGCATGGGCCTGTGTGATTTCAAATGTCAGGGCTGAATTTCAGCCCCAGTCCATACCTTATAGTGCCCCCCCCCAATTTTGGCCCCCATACAGTGAGATTATCCATTCTGGCCCCATACAGTAATAATGTCCCTCTCCGTGGTGCTCTTTACATGGCAATGAAAAAAAAAACCCTTTTACTCACCTGTCCAGAGCCCATAACAAGCAGCTCCTTCTTCAACCTGCCTGTCTCTAATAAACCAGTGGTGTTTACAGGTATTGTGGGGCAGAGAGCCGGTGACTCTCTGCTCCACAATGCTTTTTCTGAGGACGGTCATCCAGCTGAAAATGCTTCTGGCGTGCCTACCTCCGCCATGGGCCCCGTTTCTGTTGCACCCTCTGCGCCCACGATCGTTCTGCCTCTGTCTGAGACACTGTGACCAGCTCTGCCTGGTACTATCAGTCTTAGATATGATTAGCAGCATTTTACTGCCCCATGTCAGAAAGTGCAAACCACTGCCTGAAGCGATAAGCTCATCTCCTCTCATGGTAGGAGCGGTCCAGGTGGCCTTTACGCAAGGATGCAACGCTGTAGTCATTTCATTCACAGGGGCCATTAATTTTCCTAAATATTTATCCTAGTGATATGCCGTCATTTTCCCAAAATAAGAATACTCATTAAGAATTAGCATTTTCTGTATTATGGACGCTGTGTATATAACAGCTCAATATCGCCCGAACAGCATAAAACCGCCCCTGGGGTTCTCCCAAATCCTTTGTTGTTGTAAAAGATTGCCGGGAAGAAGAGGAAGGGATTAAGGACTTTTTGGTATCATTGAACTGTGTTTATACTGTAATAAACAGTAATCATGGCCTCTGGGCATCGATAGGAAAATCCAGACTTCCTACTAGAACTAAAGACAAACATCAGATAAATGATCTGATATAGAGATATCGCAGCACACTAGAGCGATCACACGTCCAAATCTCCCACAATCATCCCGTTCTTGGGCATCCATCCCTGTGCAGGTACAAAATAAACTATTGCAGGAACCCTCGGGAGCAAACTAAGACCACCCAGAATTATTTGACGTGTGCTGGTATTATTTGGGAATGTATCTATTATATGGGTGGCAGTATTATAGCGGTAGGTTTATGTACGCTCCATATGTCAGTATTATTATACCAGAATATTAGAAAAAGAGCCTGTGCTAAGCACCGACGAGCATGACTATTGTACAAGAAGTCAAGGATTTCTAAAAAGTGCAGAGCCTTCAAAAGGTATAAGTCCCTATCGTTATCCCTCCACTGTACCAGCAATAAGTGCTCAGAGTTGCCGGCCTGACCCCATTAATGCCACGTTTTGTATCTTTAGGAGTCAGCGTCAGTGTTCCCTTACCTGCTGAGATACCGTATCGTATGATGTCATGAAGGTAACAGATGAGGAGATGATTAGGAAAAAAGCATCAAATGTGGCAATACACCTAGATATATGCAATAAACTTTACAACTGTTTACAAGGTACCATGGGAAAAAAAATTCAAGATTTAGGCAGGTTATATTATGTGACTTTATCAAACGTGTGCAAGTGAGATGTGCAACCAATCGGATTTATTTGATCAATAAGGTCATCAGTAAAATCTGTAAGATGTATCATTTCTGTGAGTCTGGGTAATAATTCTGAATGTAATGGTTCTACTGCCATCTAGTGGTGCGGAGTAGGAATAAACCCAGTCTATAATTTTATCAGAAATGTTAAAATGTTCTTGCTCATACAATTTTTTATGCAGTTTAAGCTATATGTTTTTAGAAAGACATAAATGTCACAAAGAAATGTACCAGTCTGGTGTTTTTTTTATGTATTCCTAAATTTAGCCACAGAAGAACTGCTTCAATTTCAAAGTGTGAACAAGTCATGTTGCAAGACTCGTTAAAGGGTTGATTGTAACTTATAGGATTGCTACTACCAACAGGTGGCGCTATAGAGTTCAAGTCCTCTTTCTCTCTGAAGAGGCAATTTGCATATTACATTTCCTAGAGGAGCATTGCATGTCAAATTAGCCTCCTTACCTTGACAAGCCCGAGCTGGTATGTCACTCTCCGCAAGGAGAAACTTTACCCCTTAGACCAAAGTGTGAACAAGGCCATTATAATGGCATTCCCCATTCATGGATGGCGAAAGTAATTCAGTATTTCAGAACTGGCGTCACTTCACTCAGTCTGCTGGCAAACACTTCAGCAGCACTTCCTTCACGCAAACACACATTCTTAGTATCCTTCACAGTGTAGCACAGTACACATTGACAGACTTGTAAGGACCCTTATTATGCTACTCTACAGTAGCCCTAGCTTGAAAACTAGATACTCAGTTACTGCATCACATTTCCTCATACATTGGCACTTGTATCTGAATGTCTCTGATGTCGTAATTCTTTTCATACTCAGGCTTCAGCACTCAGAAGCATCTTATGTGGTAAAGCCAGGAATAACCCTCTATGCTCTTCTCTGCTGTGCCTAATCTTTTCTCTTATGGCAGCTAAACTTTGTCTTACAGATATACTCTTCACTCATAGGAATAATTCTCTATACTTCCCTCTGTGATGGCAGTCCTTGTGGGGAGATGTGGAGGCATCATAATGTGTGAACGGCTGTGGTGAATGTGCTGTGCGGCATTACACTGGGTATTGGGCATCATGCTGTGTGAGGAAAGTGATATTCCAGCAAGAGGATCCTTTAAAAACATTTTTCTTGCATCCATATAGAAAAAACACATCCACCACCACAGAAAAAGCCATGTGCGTTTCAAACACAGGACTTAGGCTATGTGCACACGTTGCGGATTGTTAGCGTTTCTGCAGCGGTTTTTCGCGGCAAAAATGCCGCGAAAACGCGGCAAAAATACTTACCCAATGCAACTCATATCCTATGGGATTCCGCAATGCTGTGCACATGCTGCGCGTTTTTCCGCGGCCAAATCGCATCACGGAAAAATACGCAGTATGCTCATTCTTTTTGCAGAATAGGATTGCATTGAACCGCTTACTTTCCGCATATGGCTATGCCCACCATGCACAAAGTAAGCGGTTCAAGTGCGGATGGTACCCAGGGTCTGGAGGAGAGGAGACTCTCCTCCAGGCCCTAGGTACCATATCCCTGTGAAAACAATAACTAAAGTAAAAAGTAATGATATTCTCACCTTCTGACGGCCCCCGCAGCTTTCCCGCCTCTCAGCGACGCTCCCGGCCAATCCCGTTCCCAGGCGTCCTTAGCGACAATGACCCCAGATGACGTAGCATCACGCGAGACCGCTACGTCATCTGGGGTCATTGTCGCAAAGGACGCCTGGGAACGGGATTGGCCGGGAGCGTCGCTGAGGACCAAGAAGGCTGCGGGGACCACCGAAAGGTGAGAATAGCACGATTTATTATTTTTTTTATTATTTTTAACATTAGATCTTTTTACTATTGATGCGGCATAGGCGACATCAGTAGTAAAAAGTTGGTCACACTTGTCAAACACTATGTGTGACTCGTGTGACCAACCTGTCAGTCAGTTTTACAAGCGATGCTACAGATCGCTTGGAAAACGCTAGCATTCTACAAGCTAAGATTACGCTTGCAAAACGCTAGTTTCTGGCGGGAATACGCATACCAATAAAAATACGTATTTCCCGCGGCAGGGAGGTGTGGGATTGCCGTGGAAATTTCAGCGGAAATTCTGCAACGTGTGCACATAGCCTAAGTCATTGCCTTATATAACTTAAGCCTGGAGCAGAGATCAAATTGCTTTTGGAAACGCGTTGCTGTCTGAATAAATGTTCCTGGTTTTTCTACACTTTCTTATCCTTGTCTTTATCGTGACAGCGTCCGAACAAATTTGCTCATCCCTAGGTCACAGTGCTTAACATAACGTTTTTTCATATTTTTGGTCTCACATTTGTTTTAATGAGCTTTTCTGTTGACTTCAATGGGTGACGCAGCAGTCGAAATGTAAGGGGTACAGAGACTGATACATGCCCCTACCCCCTTAAAGTAGAGTATAAGATTTTGCTACTGTATGTATATAGTGCTTACTACCGTTATGCTATATGTTCTTAGAGTAATAATGTGTATATATATATATATGTTCATGTCTTTTTGCTATGTATAAGGTTGCCTTGTTATGCTGCTAGAATGTATATATGTAAAGATAGGTTGCAGTGCCTCAAGTTGGACACTAGATGGGGGTACATTAGTGTACATAGTTCACACAGTAAATAGTTAACAGTAGGAGGGATCACTGTGTAAAAGCAGGAGGATTTTCTGGATTATAGTTAGTAGGGCCGAGCACCCAGAATGCTCGGGTGGGCTCTATAGCCCGGGCACCACTATGACCACGCAATGTTTAAGTGAGCTACCCAGTCATTCAGAGTCCGGATGGACAGAAGTGCAGCTGAAGCAGCAGTGTGACCGCAGTTGGGAGCAGAAGCTTGAGAAGTGGTCCTACATCAGTACAGGGACTCAGGTCGCTCATCATGTGGCAGATCATTGCATTGGCTGATGCCCTCAGATTCGTGCAGACACAGTATGATGAGTGGGGGGATTAGTGCAGGCACACTATGAGGAGTGGGGAGTTTGTGTGGCCACAGTGTAAGAAACGGGGGGATTGGTGCAGACACAGTATTGGCGGATTATTGCAGACAGTATGAAGAGCTGAGGGGGTTAGTGCAGAGACAGTAGGAGGAGCAGCGGAGGGGATTGTGCAGCCTAGAGTAGAGCCTGGATAGTGAGGGGGCAGTATAGAGAAGGTGCAGCACGGAGTTGCAATGTAAGGGCACAGAATGGAGGGGACAGTATGCTAAGGAGGGGAGAATGATGAGGGAGCATAGTATAGTGAATGGGCACTATTGGGGGATACACCGTGAGAAAGGATAGTGTGAATGGGAGGGCCAATATGGAAAGGAGTGGGCAGTGTGGAGAGAATGCACCATAGGAGGGACAATGTGGCATCATATTTTGTGCTGGTAGTGTGTAGCCCAGCTACGCAGGCACACATGAAAATCCAGGAGAGTGCACAGGAAGGTAACAGCAACGCTTGATATTCATTCACTGTCACTCACTTCTTCAGACACACCCATCTGAGATATAGGAGGGAGTGACGCGTATCTGAAGTGGTTAGTTAGTCAGTCAGCCGACCTAGGAGGGAGTGTAGTGGAATCTGGCTCCTGTCTTCGGACGGATCAGCTCAGTGTCAGTCCAAGTGGGACTTAGAGGATACTGAGGGCTACTCAGCGAGCCCTAGAGAAAGCCGACCTCGCCATTGCAAGTTACAAGTGTTTATGTTAAAAGCGGGAAGCAGGGCGAAGGGCACAGTGGAGAAGACAGAGCAGTGCTACGGGTATTGGATTACTTGCACTAAATTGCCGGACACCGGGGTCCGAGGCGTTGCTATTGTTTCAAGCATAGTAACAAGAAAACCGGAGGCATCTGGACTACAGGTCGCAGAGAGCAGCCCTAAGTGTCAATACGTAACCGGAGTCAGGTGGAACAGGGACTTTGAGTCAAGCGCAGACAAAAGTAAGGACTTAGTTTCATCACTTAGAAGGCTCCACCACAACATTGGCCGGGCAGTACAGCTATTGAGACAGCTGGAGATTCAGAGTTAACTTCGCTTCAGGCAAGTTGGACTCACATGTATATGGAAGTAAAGGAGGCCTCTAACCTGCTCAGCTGTTACCCGAATGTGCACTCTCCACCCCGACAAGCTCCCCGGGACCTGCATGAACCATCTACCAGTAAAAGGTATGAAAAGAAGCTGCATTGTGTGCGACTGAATTATTATCTACACCCAGTTTCATCACCATAGACTTCCAGGGACCCGTCTCACCTGTGGGAGACTTGCTACCAAGCTGCCCCATAACATCCCCTGTGAAAGTCCTTAGAGCAGCGCTGGTACAATTTACCAGAAACCGCAGGTGGCGTCACGAACTACCTATCCTATTAATCCCCTGTAAATATTCTCTCATCGCATTGACTGCCAGGGCCACGGACCGAGCCACCGCTACCAGTGACAACTCCCATAGATTTCCATGGGCTCGGCTCCGAGTACCCCATAGCCTTGGTATCCACAATTGTGGGGCGAGTCAATTCAACTTGGCGTCACGAACAGGATCCGAAAGCTTGCAATTGTGAGTCCTGTGTGCCTATATGAACTGTTTGGTGAAAAAGACTGTTTGTCACTTTTGGCGCCAAATACCGCCATTTTACCGCCATATTGGCGCCCTGAGGCGCTGGTGAAGAAGGTGGGCGTGCATTCGTGGGCGTGTACCCCCCCTGTGGCGCGAAAGTTATGGCCGCCCTCTCCAAATGTTACTACAATGTGCGGTCCTGCCCCACTGCTAAAGAAATCCGCCTCCTCTTCATCCTCTATGCGAAGAGGAGGAGACGCAAATCCCGCCTCCACGGAAGAGACCAGATTGTTCCTGATGGAAACTACAGTCTGGCCTGGGACGAGATGGCGGAAGGACAGGAGAATCTGTGCCGAGGACCGGAAGATTTCCTACCTGTGCCGGAGCTGTCCCCAGATAGGGACACCGACCCCGCCATGATGGAGCTGCGGAAGGAGAATGAGGAGCTAAAAAGGAAGCTCCAGTGTCGTGCTAATATACAGGAGACGGAGAGACGCTGGCGCACCCAAACACAGCGGCTGCTGTGGGACGCAATGTTCTCTCCTACAAGCCAAGGGCCGTCTCCTGAATTCCTGAAATCGCTGCTGGAGAAGGCTGAGGGACGACCGGAGGTTACCGCCGAAAGTGCTGTACCTGATCCCACCGATGTGGAGGTGGAGGAGAAGGAGGCTGAGGAGGTCTTGCCCGGTCCGGAGTGCCAGTCAGGCCAGGAGGCCACAGCAGAGCACCGCTCCCCGGTAAGGTCACCGGAGGGGTCCCAGCCATCGTTGCCGGAAGTCGACTGGGACGAGATGGAGCGATTAGATGACGTCACCTATGCCGTTCAGTGGGAAAGTGAGTGGCGCCGTCGTGAAGAGGAGCAGCGACGCCAAAAGCAGGAGAAGGAAAGAGACATCCAGCGGTCCCGACAGAGGCAGCATGAGGAGCTCGTAGCTGACAAGGAAAGCGTCCGCCGAGAAAAAGGTACTTTAAGGGAACCGCGGCGGCAGGGGTGCGTTACCGAGTTCCAGCTCCGCAAGGGCTGGGGCTTCATCCGCGAGCCAGGCCTCTATCCAGGGGTCTTTGTAAGCCGCAGGGACGTAGAATCCCACCTGCCTATCGGTCATCCTGGGAGGGACCTGATTAATGGGGACATTGTGAGCTACACCCGTCACTGGGGTATGAAGGGGTGGTATGCCCTGAACGTCTCCATCGTCAGTGACCCCGTCTCCGACGCCGGTACCGAAGCGTCCCAGTTCAGAGCTCCCATCGCACCAGGCCGTGCCCCGGCATCGCCCCCTAGATCGCAATCTGCGACTTGCTCTACATCGCAACAGGCGACCTACCCAGCATCGCCCCCTAGATCGCAATCTGCGACTTGCTCTACATCGCAACAGGCGACCTACCCAGCATCGCCCCCTGCATTGCAATCAACAAAGAATCCCGCAACGCAAACTGCGACTCATTCTGTATCGCAACCGGATGATGCGACCACAGTTAAATCGCAGCCTAAGCCTGCATCTTTAATGAGAAGCCAATATTTGTCTGAGACACCCGTTGCGTCCCAGATGGTTCGCACAAGGACTGTGGCCACTCAAACGCAGATATCGGGCCATGACTTATTTGTTATGGGATCCAAAGAGCATCGCGTCGTTCCAGCCCCAGGAGTGGAAGACGTCACTGAAAGTTTGTAAAAGTGAAGACCGGTAGGACCCAGACTGGGGTTTACCGCATTAAAGAAATGTATAAAGTTTTGAAGAAATGATTGCCATTTTTGCACTTTATTACTGTTTATGTATAGTGTTTACATATTGAGTAGAACACCCGGCTGGGTACAAGGAAGAGAATTTGACAAGTTAAAAAGTAATGTTTACATA
Source organism: Oophaga sylvatica (assembly GCA_033576555.1). Taxonomy (NCBI): domain Eukaryota; kingdom Metazoa; phylum Chordata; class Amphibia; order Anura; family Dendrobatidae; genus Oophaga; species Oophaga sylvatica. The sequence continues at coordinate 581,135,222 of JARQOD010000003.1, read as the reverse complement.
ATGTGCATGGTATGCATAGTATACCCTGGTTGGGTAAAGTAAAAGTTAAAGTAAAAGTTAAATTATAATGTGGATTTCTAAAAATGAAAACTTAAAAATTGAGTTTATAAATGTGTCTTTAACCATGCTAATGGACTGAGAGGCTGAGGACTGTGCCAGCCCAAGAACTTATCTTTGTAAATAGTTGTGCTTCGGTGCATTATCTTGGTTTTACATGAAACCTAACTACTACTATCTACCTCTGAAGAAAAACCCGTATGGTGGGCCTAGAGTGAGGTCTGCAGTCAGAAGTCCTGCAGCCCACCCAGGACCCACGTGGGAGGTTTTTGGTGCGGGTCCTCCACAAGAATATCGTCTGATACTGTGAATATTTACAAGAATGTTTGATATTTTGAAATTTTGATACTTTTGTATTTTTCCATTGTACAAATTGTAACGTTAAAGAAGTCGTACCTCCCGGATGGGAAGAGTTGAAATGTTGTTGTTAATGCAAAACAAAATGTTCTTTTGTCTTTTACAGCCCGGGAGTGCTGTGTTTTACCAAGGGGGGATGTGTAGCCCAGCTACGCAGGCACACATGAAAATCCAGGAGAGTGCACAGGAAGGTAACAGCAACGCTTGATATTCATTCACTGTCACTCACTTCTTCAGACACACCCATCTGAGATATAGGAGGGAGTGACGCGTATCTGAAGTGGTTAGTTAGTCAGTCAGCCGACCTAGGAGGGAGAGTAGTGGAATCTGGCTCCTGTCTTCGGACGGATCAGCTCAGTGTCAGTCCAAGTGGGACTTAGGGATACTGAGGGCTACTCAGCGAGCCCTAGAGAAAGCCGACCTCGCCATTGCAAGTTACAAGTGTTTATGTTAAAAGCGGGAAGCAGGGCGAAGGGCACAGTGGAGAAGACAGAGCAGTGCTACGGGTATTGGATTACTTGCACTAAATTGCCGGACACCGGGGTCCGAGGCGTTGCTATTGTTTCAAGCATAGTAACAAGAAAACCGGAGGCATCTGGACTACAGGTCGCAGAGAGCAGCCCTAAGTGTCAATACGTAACCGGAGTCAGGTGGAACAGGGACTTTGAGTCAAGCGCAGACAAAAGTAAGGACTTAGTTTCATCACTTAGAAGGCTCCACCACAACATTGGCCGGGCAGTACAGCTATTGAGACAGCTGGAGATTCAGAGTTAACTTCGCTTCAGGCAAGTTGGACTCACATGTATATGGAAGTAAAGGAGGCCTCTAACCTGCTCAGCTGTTACCCGAATGTGCACTCTCCACCCCGACAAGCTCCCCGGGACCTGCATGAACCATCTACCAGTAAAAGGTATGAAAAGAAGCTGCATTGTGTGCGACTGAATTATTATCTACACCCAGTTTCATCACCATAGACTTCCAGGGACCCGTCTCACCTGTGGGAGACTTGCTACCAAGCTGCCCCATAACATCCCCTGTGAAAGTCCTTAGAGCAGCGCTGGTACAATTTACCAGAAACCGCAGGTGGCGTCACGAACTACCTATCCTATTAATCCCGTGTAAATATTCCCTCATCGCATTGACTGCCAGGGCCACGGACCGAGCCACCGCTACCAGTGACAACTCCCATAGATTTCCATGGGCTCGGCTCCGAGTACCCCATAGCCTTGGTATCCACAATTGTGGGGCGAGTCAGTAGCGCAGTGAGGGACAATTATTTATTCACGGACACAGATTAGGGCAGATATTTTTAATCAGGAGCATTATAACCAAGCTGATGATTTTTAGGTAACCGGGTCAGGATGTGCTGCAGAAGACTAAGGAAGATGGAAGTATGCAGAGGCAAGCTGTGGATGTGAAAAGTCATCATGTCGTCTGGACAAGGTGAAGAAGAAAAGAAAGAGAACAACTCTAATCAGAGACAACGTTGTCTATAAGGTACCTGAATGTAAATGTTTATTTGTGATACTGCCTTCATCTTATCAGTACTGTGGTTCCTGTATGGTCTGCAGTCTTATGGCTGTTAACAACAACTCATTGCACCAATGTATCATTTTATGGACAAACTGGGAGTTGTAGAATCATGTGACACAATTGTATACGTGGCAGACTTGAAATTGCAATTGACTGCTGTACTAAGTTTGGTGATATATTCATGTATTGGTGGTGGTTCTGTTGATGTATTCATGTACTGATAGTGGTTCTGTTGATGTAGTCATGTACTGATGGTGGTTCTGTTGATGTATTCATGTACTGATGGTGATTCTGGTGATGTATTTCTCTACTAATGGTGGTTCGGGTGACATATTTTTGTACTGAGGGTGGTTGTCACAACACAGCTGTTGTTATGTTTCGGTAGCTGAGGAGTGCAGGTAAAAAGGAAATACACCAGAGCAGTTGGAATCTATGAGATTGCAGTACCCTGACTAACCACCGCAACTAGAGGCAGCCGTGGAGCGTTCCTACGTTGGTCCTAGACGCCTCGTCACAGCCCGAGAAACTAACTACACCCAAAGACAGAAATAGGAAAGCCATCTGCCCCGGAGCAGAACCCCAAAGATAATAGAAAGCCCCCAAACATGTAATGGCGGCTAGACAAGAGGAAACACTGACACAGAAAGAAAATAGAATGAGCAAACGCTGAGGCCCAAACCATCTAAACAGAAAAGGATAGGAAGGGCACTTACTGCAATCTCAGAAAACCCCGAAAAACACCAACTCTACTAATTTCAAAATCACCCGAGATCACACGACCTCTACCACCTAAATTAGTTCTCTGGTGTAACAAAATCAAAACAGCAGCCACTGAAAAAACCGGAAAAAGCAAAAGCACAAAACTCAGTGGCTGAACTAAACAGAGAGGGCAAAAGCCCCCGGAGGGGACCCTGAAGGCCCCCACAGAAGTGCAGGACAAAATGCAAAAATATAGCACAAACACAAAAGAAGAAAATGTCTTATCTGATAGCAGGAGATGCAGACACGACACAGCAGGCTACAAGGGAAACTGGAAAGAAGGATTCAGACCAGAACAATTGATCACCGGCAACCCTGATGGGAAAATGACTCCCTTATATAAGACCAGTCAGTAACACCTGATTCCCAGTCCTCACAATCTTCACTAGTACAGCTTGTAACCACCAGAGGGAGCCTCTGCTCAGAACTCATCTCAAACCCATTCACAACAGTACCCCCCCCCCCTTGAGGAGGGGTCACCGAACCCTCATTTGAGCAACCAGGTCGGTCAGGATGAGTTCTATGATACGCACGGATAAGTCTCCTAGCATGGATGTCCGAAGCAAACACCCAAGAATTGTCTTCCTGACCATAACCTCTCCATTTAACCAAATACTGGAGTCTTCGTCTAGAAAAACGAGAATCCAATATTTTCTCAACCACATACTCCAGATTGCCCTCAACCAAAACAGGGTCAGGAGGCACAGCAGCAGGAACCACTGGCTCAACAAACCTCTTCAACAAGGACTTGTGGAACACGTTATGGATCTTAAATGTCCCTGGAAGAAGCAAACGAAAAGAAACAGGATTAATAATCTCCATGATCTTATAAGGTCCAATGAACCTAGGCTTAAATTTAGGAGATGCTACTCTCATAGGAATATTCTTTGAGGACAACCAGACCAAGTCCCCCACTTTAAACCGAGGACCATCAGTCCTATGCCGGTTAGCAAACCGCTGGGCCCTCTCCTGAGAGAGGGACAACCTCTCCACTACCTGGTCCCAAATCCGCTGCATACGCTCAACAACAGAGTCAACACCTGGACAGACAGAAGCTTCCGTCTGTCCTGAAGAAAATCGAGGGTGAAACCCAGAATTACAGAAAAACGGAGACATCAAAGTGGCAGAGCTAGCCCTATTATTAAGAGCAAACTCAGCCAAAGGCAAAAAAGAGACCCAGTCATCCTGATCAGCAGACACAAAGCATCTTAGATAAGTCTCCAATGTCTGGTTTGTTCTCTCAGTTTGACCATTGGTCTGAGGATGAAATGCCGAGGAGAAAGACAATTGAACACCCAGTTTAGAACAAAAAGTCCTCCAAAATCTGGAAACAAACTGGACTCCTCTGTCAGACCCAATGTTCTCAGGAATGCCGTGTAAACGAACCACGTGCTGAAGGAACAACGGCACCAATTCAGAGGAGGAAGGCAACTTAGGTAATGGCACAAGATGTATCATTTTGGAAAACCTATCACAAATTACCCAGATGGTGGTCATTCTCTGAGAAACAGGAAGATCGGAAATGAAATCCATAGAGATATGGGTCCATGGTCTCTTGGGCACAGGCAATGGCATCAACAAACCACTAGAGCGAGAGCAAGGCTTGGAGCGAGAGCAAGTTCCGCAGGACTGCACAAATTCCCTGACATCGCGAGACAAGGTAGGCCACCAAAAGGACCGACTAACCAAGTCTCTGGTACCAAAAATTCCGGGATGCCCAGCCAATGCGGAACAATGAATCTCAGACATCACACTCTTTTTCCATTGGTCCGGGACAAACAATTTTCCAACAGGGCAGCGCTCGGGCCTATCCTCCTGACACCCCTCCAGAGCAAGTCTCAAATTGGGCGAGATGGCGGAAAGAACTACACCCTCCTTCAAAATAACAGAAGGATCAGATAACTCAGGAGAGTCCGCAAGGAAACTCCTCGAGAGGGCATCCGCCTTAACATTCTTAGTGCCAGGAAGAAAGGAAACCACAAAATTAAAACGTGTGAAAAACAAGGCCCACCTGGCCTGTCTAGGATTGAGTCGCTTGGCAGATTCCAGATAGACCAGATTCTTATGGTCCGTAAGGACCACCACCTGATGTTTGGCTCCCTCCAGCCAATGTCTCCACTCTTCAAAAGCCCACTTCATGGCCAATAACTCCCGATTACCCACGTCATAATTACGTTCAGTAGGAGAAAATTTTCGAGAGAAAAAGGCACAAGGGTTACTTTTAGAGGTCTCTGGATCTTTTTGGGACAAAACGGCACCTGCCCCAATTTCAGAGACATCAACCTCCACCTGAAATGGCAGAGAAACATCAGGCTGCCGTAGAACAAGAGCAGAAGTGAATCTCTGCTTAAGTTCCTGAAACGCAGAGACTGCCTCAGGAGGCCAATTCACCACATCAGAACCCTTTCTGGTCAAATCAGTTAATGGTTTAACAATAACCGAGAAATTACCAATAAATTTACGATAAAAATTGGCAAAACCCAAAAATCTCTGAAGAGCCTTTAATGAAGTAGGTTGGACCCAATCACAGATGGCCTGAACCTTGACCGGGTCCATTTCAATAACAGATGGGGACAAAATGAATCCCAGAAATGAGATCTTCTGTACGCCAAAAAGACACTTTGATCCCTTCACATACAGAGCATTCTCTCTCAAAATCTGGAATACAGTTCGAACATGTTTCACATGAGAGTCCCAGTCATTAGAAAAAATCAAGATATCATCCAAATAAACAATCAGAAATTTGTCCACAAAATCCCTGAAAATGTCATTCATGAAGGACTGGAAGACGGAAGGAGCATTAGTGAGCCCAAAGGGCATCACTAGGTACTCAAAATGCCCTTCGGGGTATTGAATGCCGTCTTCCATTCATCCCCGTGCTTAATGCGAATAAGGTTATACGCCCCCCTGAGGTCAAGCTTGGTAAACCAAGTAGCGTTTTTCACCCTGGAAAACAGGTCAGAAATCAAGGGTAACGGGTATTGATATTTCACAGTAATATTGTTCAAGAGACGATAATCAATACACGGCCTTAATGAACCATCTTTTTTGGCCACAAAGAAAAAACCGGCACCTAAGGGTGAAGAGGATGGTTTGATATGACCCTTCTCCAATGATTCCTTGATATAAGACCGCATAGCGTCATGTTCAGGTACAGACAAGTTAAAAAGGCGACCTTTAGGGAATTTACTACCCGGCACTAATTCAATAGCGCAGTCATAGCTCCTATGGGGAGGTAAGGATGCAGATTTACTTTCGCTAAACACATCAGAAAAATCAAACAAAAAGTCAGGAACATCCTGAGCCTGGGGGGAGGCAGAAAAAACAGGAGTGTTGGTATTAACACATTGGCAGCCCCAACTGGTTACAGACACAGATTTCCAATCCAAAACAGGATTATGAGACTGTAACCAAGGGAAACCCAGCACGATAATGTCATGCAGATTATATAGAACCAAAAATTTGCAGCACTCCTGGTGATCAGGTTCAACCCTCATTATCACCTGAGTAGAAAACTGGGGTTTATTCTCAGCCAAAGGGGTAGAATCGATCCCCAGTAGAGGAATAGACTTCTGTAGGGGTATCAAGGGAAACCCACAACGTTTAGCAAAATCATAATCCATCAGGTTAATAGCTGCTCCAGAATCAACGAAAGCCTGAGCAGAAAATGAGGACAGAGAGCATATCAGAGTGACAGTTAATAAAAACTTAGTCTGAACACTACCCAAGACAACTGAGCGTGCAAAACGTCTTCCCCGCTTAGGGCAGACTGAAACAGCATGAGAGGCATCACCACAGTAGAAACATAACCCATTGCGCTTTCGAAACTCATGACGCTGTGCCCCAGACACCACTCCATCACACTGCATGGGCTCAGAAGCTGGCTCACAAGGCAACACCACTCCACGCATACTTCTCCGCTCACGCAAACGTCTGTCAATTTGAATCGCTAATGACATAGAATCATTGAGACCAGAGGGGACAGGGAATCCCACCATAACATCCTTTACATTATCCGACAGACCCTTCCGGAAAAGGGCCGCCAAAGCGTCGTCATTCCATTTGGTCAGGACTGCCCACCTACGGAATCTCTGACAGTACAACTCAGCGTCATCAAGCCCCTGATTTAATGCCAACAAGGCTTTTTCAGCTTGATCAGTGACATTAGGCTCATCGTACAATAACCCCAAAGCCTGAAAAAATGCATCAACATCACTCAAAACAGGATCCCCAGGTATCAGGGAAAAAGCCCAATCCTGAGGATCGCCGCGCAGGAGAGAGATGATAATTTGAACCTGCTGCGCTGCGTTTCCTGAGGACTTAGATTTTAAGGCAAAAAACAATTTACAATTATTTTTGAAATTCTGAAACTTAGCTCGATCCCCTAAAAACAAATCTGGCATGGGGATCCTAGGTTCCACAACAGGCAACCTAGCAAGATATGCAGCAATACTCTGAACCTCAGTGGCAAGCTGATCCACACGGCCAGACAACTGTGCAAACTCCATTGGGAGAAAAGATCCTCCCCAGCACCCAGAGATACAGAGGGAAAAAAAAAAAAATGCAACAAACAGAAAAATATCTCTGACAACTCTGACAACCTTTCTTCCTTCACAATATTTTTTCCCTTCTGTGAGTACCATACAATTTTCAATTTTTAGGCCGGTGATACTGTTATGTTTCGGTAGCTGAGGAGTGCAGGTAAAAAGGAAATACACCAGAGCAGTTGGAATCTATGAGATTGCAGTACCCTGACTAACCACCGCAACTAGAGGCAGCCGTGGAGCGTTCCTACGTTGGTCCTAGACGCCTCGTCACAGCCCGAGAAACTAACTACACCCAAAGACAGAAATAGGAAAGCCATCTGCCCCGGAGCAGAACCCCAAAGATAATAGAAAGCCCCCAAACATGTAATGGCGGCTAGACAAGAGGAAACACTGACACAGAAAGAAAATAGAATGAGCAAACGCTGGGGCCCAAACCATCTAAACAGAAAAGGATAGGAAGGGCACTTACTGCAATCTCAGAAAACCCCGAAAAACACCAACTCTACTAATTTCAAAATCACCCGAGATCACACGACCTTTACCACCTAAATTAGTTCTCTGGTGTAACAAAATCAAAACAGCAGCCACTGAAAATACCGGAAAAAGCAAAAGCACAAAACTTAGTGGCTGAACTAAACAGAGAGGGCAAAAGCCCCCGGAGGGGACCCTGAAGGCCCCCACAGAAGTGCAGGACAAAATGCAAAAATATAGCACAAACACAAAAGAAGAAAATGTCTTATCTGATAGCAGGAGATGCAGACACGACACAGCAGGCTACAAGGGAAACTGGAAAGAAGGATTCAGTCCAGAACAATTGATCACCGGCAACCCTGATGGGAAAATGACTCCCTTATATAAGACCAGTCAGTAACACCTGATTCCCAGTCCTCACAATCTTCACTAGTACCGCTTGTAACCACCAGAGGGAGCCTCTGCTCAGAACTCATCTCAAACCCATTCACAACAGCTGTTGGGTGATCCGGGACCAGGGGCTCATTCCTTGTCCCTAACACTAGGAGGCGCCTTAGCTCTTCCTATTTCCCAGGATACTTCTGAAGGTGAAAATGCCAGGGCCTCCAATCTTGCCTTATCTCCTGAGTCAACCCTCCGTCTGTTCTCTTCCCCACTCAGGGAAGAGGGGCGCTACTGTGCACTGTAGTACATCAACCTGACAAACAAGACAACAGAAACAAGGGTTAACAGAAAACTCCAGGCATACAAAATATTCACTCACATATAACAGAGGAATGCATTGGGGAGTGGAGGTAGGGGAATAAGCCAAAATAGAGAAGGATATGGAATTACCACACTTACAAACCAAGCAACAGTCACAGATAATTCCTCCAACACTACTTCTCATATGAACACCTCTCCTTCCTGAAGCCATGCTACCTCTGACAAGGATTTGCATCAGAGCTCAGATTATAAAGGGGTGTGGCTAACTGATCTCAACTGCAAGCTCAAAGATTTCCAACATGGCCGACTAACCCCTGTTCTGCCAGAAGAAATAAACATCATTAAAATGAAGGTGAAGTGCTTCTCCTCAGCGCCAGAATAGGAGCAATCAGACGCTGTGGTCTTCTGGGTACACACTGTCGAGGTAACCCCGTGACAGTACTCCATCTTCTACGAGGAACTTCAGGAACAGGCTTATCGAGGTGTGCCACGAGAAAAGACCAGACCAGTCTGGCCGCATGAACATCAGATACTGGTACCCACATTCTCTCCTCAGACCAGATACTGAAGTGACCGACGAACAAGATGAGAATCCAAGATCTTCGCTATCTGAAACTCCAAGTTTCCATCGACAATGACAGGAGATGGTGATAATGGTGATGGTACTGAAGATGCAACATAATTTTTGAAGAGAGATCGATGAAATATATTATGGATCCTACAGGTAGGCGGTAAAACAAGGCAAAATACCACGGATTGACAATGGCTAGGATCTTATAAGGACCTACAGTAGGTACAGAACGTAATCAGACCCCTTTAAATTTTTCACTCTTTGTTTCATTGCATCCATTTGGCAAATTCAAAAAAGTTAATTTTTTTCTCATTAATATACACTCTGCACCCCATCTTGACTGAAAAAACAGAAATGTAGACATTTTTGCAGATTTATTAAAATAGAAAAACTGAAATATCACATGGTCATAAGTATTCAGACCCTTTGCTCAGATACTCATATTTAGGTAACATGCTGTCCATTTCCTAGTGATCCTCCTTGAGATGGTTCTACTCCTTCATTGGAGTCCAGCTGTGTTTAATTAAACTGATAGGACTTGATTTGTAAAGGCACACACCTGTCTATATAAGACCTCACAGCTCAGAGTGCATGTCAGGCCATATAAGAATCATGAGGTCAAAGGAACTGGCCAAGGAGCTCAGAGACAGAATTGTGGCAAGGCACGACGAATAGAGAGAGGGTGACTCCAGAGGAAGGAAGAAGGTGTCCTAGGCATCTTTTTTAAAAAATTTGCAAAAATTTCTACATTTCTGTTTTTGTCAGTCAAGATGGGGTGCAAAGTGTACATTAATGAGGAAAAAAATGAACTTTTTTGCATTTACCAAATGGCTGCAATGAAACAAAGAGTGAAAAATGTAAAGGGTTCTGAATACTTTCCAAACCCACTGTATATAGTGTATTCTCTTATTATGTATAGCACAGTCCCTTAGTATATAGTGTATTCACTTATTATGTATAGCACAGTGCCTTAGTATATAGTGTACTCACTTATTATGTACAGCACAGTCCCTTACGATATAGTGTACTCACTTATTATGCATAGCACAGTCCCTTAGTATATAATGTACCCCCCACTTATTATGTATGACTTAGTCCCTTAATATATAGTTGTGTCACATATTATGTATAGCACAGTCCCTTAGTATATAGTGTACTCACTTATTATGTATAGTGCCATCCTTACCTATAGTTTCCTCTTTTATTATGTATAACACCATTCCTTATTATGTATCATCGTCTCTAGTTATATATAATGCCATCCTTTATTATATAGCTTCTTCTGCTGTTATGTACAGCACTGTCTCTTACATAGTGTATTTTTTTTATTCACAGCACCCTCTTTTATTACATAGTCTCCTCTCTTGTTAGAATATAAAATGACTGCTGCATCTGACCAGAAGACCAGTCCATCAGCTCCTCCATTAGAAAGAAGCCTTCCCATGCTCCATCAGCCGTCATTGCATTATATATCTAACAAGACAGGACGGTATGTAATAAAAAAGGGCTCTGTATATTCTGATATGTAAGGAACAATGCTGTACAATGGAGGAAATAAGTATTTGATCCCTTGCTGATTTGTAAGTGTGCCCACTGACAAAGACAAGAACAGTCTATAATTTTAAGGGTTGGTTAATTTTAACATTGAGAGATAGAATATCAAAAATAAAATCCAGAAAATCACATTGTATAAATTATATTAATGTATTTGCATTTTGCAGTGATAAATAAGTATTTGATCCCTCTGGCAAACAAGACTTAATGCTTGGTGGCAAAACCCTTGTTGGTAAGCACAGCAGTCAGACGTTTTTTGTACTTGATGATGAGGTTTGCGCACGTCAGGAGGAATTTTGGTCCACTCGTCTTTGCAGATCATCTCTAAATCATTAAGATTTTGAAGCTGTCGCTTGGCAACTCGGAGCTTCAACTCCCTCCATAAGTTTTCTTTGGTATTAAGGTCTAGAGACTGGATAGGCCACTCCATGACCTTAATGTCCATGACCTGTAGACTGTGAGCCCTTGCGGGCAGGGTCCTCTCTCCTTCTGTACTTGTGTGTGCCTTGTATTGCTCACGTTTATTGTACTTGTCTATATTTGCCCCTTTTCACATGTAAAGAGCAATGGAATAAATGGCGCTATAAAAATGTATAATAATAATAATGTGCTTCTTATTGAGCCACTCCTTTGTTGCCTTGGTTGTATGTTTTGGGTCATTGTCTTGCTGGAAGACCCAGCCACGACCCTTTTTTAAAGTCCTGGCGGAAGGAAGGAGGTTGTCACCTCAGGATTTTATGGTACATGGCTCCATCCATTCTCCCATTCATGCGGTGAAGTAGTCCTGTGCCCTTAACAGAGAAACACCCCCAAAACATAATGTTTACACCTCCATGCTTGACAGTGGGGATGGTGTTTTTTGGGTCATAGGCAGCATTTCTCTTCCTCCAAACATGGCGAGTTGAGTTAATGCCAAAGAGCTCAATTTTTAGCTCATCTGACCACAGCACCTTCTCCTAATCACTCACAGAATCATCCAGGTGTTCATTGGCAAACTTCATACAGGCCTGCACATGTGCCTTCTTGAGCAGGGGACCTTGTGGGCACTGCAGGATTTCAAAAACCTTTACGGCGTAATGTGTTACCAATGGTTTTCTTGGTGACTGTGGTCCCAGCTGCCTTGAGATCATTAACAAGTTCCCCTCTCGTGTAGTTTTAGGCTGATCTTTCACCTTCCTCATGATCAAGGATACCTGTTATGTTTTGGTAGCTGAGGAGAATAAGCAAAAACGGCAATACACCAGAGAGGCTGGAACCTATTGGATTGCAGTAATCTGAACTAACCACACAACTAGATGTAGCCGTGTAGCGTTCCTATGTTGATCCTAGACACCTCGTCACAGAGAGATAACTACACCTAAAGGCAGAAAGATGAAAGCTATCTGCCCTGGAGCAGATCCCCAAAGAAAATAGGAAGCCCCCAAACATGTAATGGCGGTTAGACAAGAAGAAGCACGGACACAGACAGAAAATAGAATGAGCAAACGCTGGGGACCAATCTGTCTAGACAGAAAAGTACAGGAAAGGATACTCACTGCAATCCAAAAAAAACCCTAAAAAAATACCAACTCTTCTGATTGCAAAAACACCTGAGATCACACGATCTCTAACACCTAAATCAGATCTCTGGTGTAACAAAACTAAGCCGCAGCCACTGAAAAAACAGTAAAAAGCAAATGAACAAACAACAGTGGCTTCAGATAAACTGAGAGGAGCACAAGCCCCCGGAGGGGACCTGGCTGACCTCCACAGAAGTGCAGGGAACAATGCAAAAAGCAAGCACAAAAATAAAAGCATAAAATATCTTATCTAATAGCAGAAGATGCAGGCAAGACACAGCAAACTTCCAAATGAACCAGGAACCACAATTGAGACAAGAACAATTGATCACCGGCAAGCATCATGGGAGGGAACCTCCCTTATATCAGACCAGTCCGTGATCCCAGATTGCCATTCCTCGCTGAAAGGTTCAGTACTGTCTGTAACCACCAGAGGGAGCCTCTGCTCAGAAACCATCTCTAGCACATTCATAACAGATACCCCACAAGGTGAGATTTTGCATGGTGCCCCAGATCGATGTCGATTGACAGTCATTTTGTATTTCTTTCATTTTCTTACTATTGCACCAACAGTTGTCTCCTCACCCAGCGTCTTACATTTGGCTTTGTAGCACATTCCAGCTTTGTGCAGATCTATGATCTTGTCCCTGACATCCTTATAAAGCTCTTTGGTCTTGCCCATGTTGTAGAGGTTAGAGTCTGACTGATTAATTGAGTCTGTGGACAGGAGTCTTTTATAAAGGTGACTATGTAAGACAGTGTCTTTAATGCAGGTAACGAGTTCATTAGGAGCGTCTAACTGGTCTGTAGGAGCCAGAACTCTTAATAGTTGGTAGGGGATCGAATACTTATATCTCACTGCAAAATGCAAATACATTTATATAATTTATACAATGTGATTTGCTGGATTTTATTTTTGATATTCTATCTCTCATTATTAAAATTGACCTACTCTTTAAATTATAGACTGTTCATGACTTTGTCAGTGGGCAAACTTACAAAATCAGTAAGGGATCAAATACTTATTTCCCCCAATGTACATAACAAGCGAGGGCACTGTGTAATAAGGGACGGCAATATATATAATAAAGGAGACTATGTAAGATATATCTATGTGTGGCTATATATATACAGTACAGACCAAAAGTTTGGACACACCTTCTCATTTAAAGATTTTTCTGTATGACTATGAAAATTGTACAGGGTGAAGAGCCGTGTGCACAACCTCAAAGTGGTGCTGGAGCAGGGACCCAAGCCATATACAATTAAATAACAACTCCGCACTCAACTTAGGTAGATTGCAAAAATTATGAGAGATTTTAATGGTGTCCAGATAATGTAGTACAATAGGGAAAGTTTCGGTTACATGACCTTCATGAGCTACCTATAAATTGTACTGCTCAGAAAGATGGACCAATGGACAGATCCTGATGTGTGCCCGTAAGGAGAAGGCAAAGCTACTTATGGAAAGTGGGCAGTCACTGTAAGGCAGCCTGTGCAGTCAGTCTTAAGGAGAGGAGAAGGAAGTACGCTGTGTCACACCATCGTGCGCTCAGGATGCGGTATCCACCGCTTGTCGGTCGCCCGAGCAGTACAATTTATAGGTAGCTGATGAAGGTCATGTGATCGAAACTTTCCCTATTGTACTACATTTTCTGGACACCATTAAGATCTCTCATAATTTTTGCAATCTACCTAAGTTGAGTACGGACTTGTTGTTTAATTATGAAAATTGTACATTCACACTGAAGGCATCAAAACTATGAATTAACACATGTGGAATTAACATGTGTAGCCCTGGTGTGAAGCCACACACAGTAACCTGGAGGATGTGCGGAGAGGTAACAGTTTAATGCTTAATAACCATTCACTCCACCACACACTTGGACACACCCATAGGGTAGGTAGTCAGTCAGTTTCCTGTCGTCGGACAGGTCAGTCAGTGTGCAGTCTGTGCAGGAGGAGAGGAGATCAGATAACATGTCCTGTCAGAGCTCGGTGTGAGCAAAAGTCAGACAGACTGTTGGATGGAGAGAAGGGTTAGCAGCAGAAACTTCAGTCGCCTGTCCCAAGGACAGTGAAGTTCAGTCGACGTGCTCCTGAACTAGAAGAATACTGAGCATCTGTTAGCGAGCTCCAAGGAAGAAGCAAGAAGGGATTGACTTGCATTACCTTAGGAAGTGTGGAGTGCTTATGCTACAAGCGCGAACAGGGCGAAGGGCACAGTGGAAGAAGTTATAGCCGTGCCTTTAGGATTGGACTATCCTGCACATTGTTCACCGGTCACTGGGGACCGAAGTGTCACTACAGCTTCAGGCGTAGTGGTAGAAAAACCAGAGTTTACTGGACCTTAGGTCACAGAAAGCAGCCCTTGGAGTGTCGGTACGTAACAGGGGTCAGGGAGAGTGGGAACCTTGAGTCACTGCAGGACAACAGTAGGAACTCAGCTCTCTCAAAGGAAGGCTCCGACCACAAAACTGACCGGGCAGTACAGCTGAGGAGTTAGCTGGAGTTCTTGGAGTGAACTAAGCTTTATGCTAGTTGGACTCATCATATGGAAAGTAAAGGAGGCCCCTAACCTGTTCAGCTGTTATCTCGAAGCACATCCTCCACCCGACCAGCCTCCCTGGGACCTGCCTTATCATCTGACAAGTAAAAGGTATGAAAAGACGCTGGATGGTGTGAGACTGATTTATTTATCTGCACCCGACATCATTAATACCATAGACTTTGAGGGACCAGTCCCACCTGTGGGGGACCCGTCATCTGGCTGCCACAACATCCCCTCAGAGAATTACTGCAGCGCTGGTCTTAGTGATCAGACAACTACAGGTGGCGTCACGAACCGTTATATACCAAATCCCCTGTAAATATTCCCCCCAACATACGCCTGACCGCCAGGGCCACAGACAGAGCCACCGCTACCTGTGACAACCCCATAGACTTCCATGGGCTCGGCTCTGAGTACCCCATTGCTCTGGTAACCCACAATTGTGGTGCGGGTCACAACAAAGACTTGGCGTCACGAACAGGATGCGAAACTCGCAAAATTGCGAGCCCTGTGTGCCTGTGGAGGTGTTTTTGTGAAAAAGGACTGTTTGCTATTTTTGGCGCTAAAATCCGCCATTTTGCCGCCAAATTCGCGCCCTCAGGCGCTGAAGAAGAAGGTGGGCGTGGATTCGTGGGCGTGTGCCCCCCTGTGGCGCGAAGAGAATGCCTGCCCTCTCAAAGTGCTATTACAATATGCGATCCTGCCCTACAGCAAAGGAGGTCCGCCTCCTCTTCACCTTCCCTGCGAGGAGGAGGAGACGCAAACCCCGCCTCCACGGAAGAGACCAGACGGCTCTAAAAGAAGAGAGAGTGTTCTGGAACTTGATGGAGGCAGGATGTGTGCAGCCGAGCAGGGAAGCGGTGGAAGGCAGGCCCCGTTCCCCAGCCAAGCTGCCACTAGAACCGGAGCCATCAGTGGTCCGGCACCTGCAGCAAACTTTGCTGGAGATTGGAGAGGAAAATGCAAGGTTGAAGAAAATGGTCTTGCAACAACCTGGCATGGAGGAGATCGAGAAACGCCGGCGTAACCAGATGCAGCGGCGGCTGTGGGACGCGGTGTTCTCTCCCCTCGACGACCCTCCACGATTTGAATTACCAAAACTTCTGCTGCCCAAGGCTAAGGAGCAACCGGAGGCTACCCCCAAAAAAGGACCGACCCTGATCCTACCGATGGAGCGGTGGAAGCGAAGGAGGTTGAGGAGGTACCGCCAGTTCCGGAACGCCCGCCCGGCCAGGAGGCCGCAGCAGATGATCGATCCCCGGTAGGGACACCGGAGGGGTCCTGTCCATCATTACCAGACGTCGACTGGGATGAGATGGCGCGCCTGGATGACGTCGCCTACGCCGCCCAGTGGGAACGTGAGTGGCAGCGTCGCGAAGAGGAACAGCGAAGCCGGCAGGAGGAAGAGCGGGAAGTGCAGCGGAACCGGCAGCGGCAGTACGAGCAGCTGATTGCGGATAAGGAAAGTGTCCGCCGGGAAAAAGGTACTCTAAGGGAACCGCGGCGGCAGGGGTGTGTGACAGAGTTCCAGCTCCGGAAGGGCTGGGGCTTCATTAGAGAACCGGGCCTCTACCCAGGGGTCTTTGTCAGTCGCAGGGACGTAGAATCCCACCTGCCCATCGGCCATCCCGGGAGGGACCTAATCAATGGGGACATAGTAACCTATACACGGCACTGGGGTATGAAAGGATGGTATGCCTTAAATGTCGCAGTCGTCAGAGACCCCGTCCCCGACGCAGGTGACGTCACCATTGCCAGCGCGTCACAGTCCCGAGCTCCCGCTGCACCAGGCCGTGCCCCGGCATCGCCCCATGAACGTACGTCACAGTTGGAAGCGCCCCCTGCATATTCTACTCTGCCAGTGCCTCGTACCAAGACACAAGCTACGACTCATTCCAAATCGCAATTTGCACCGCCGGATATAGCGGCACCAACAGCGACACCTTCGGAGATACCGCTTGCGTCCTACATGATGGAGTCACCCGATGGGACCGTAGTGAGGATGAAAACAGTCGCTACTCAGACTTGGATAGCAGGTTACGATCTATCTGTCATGTGCTCTAAAGAGCATCGCATTGTTCCAGCCCCCGGGATGGAAAGTGTAACTGAAGTTAGCAAGAAAATGTGAAGAACGGTAGGACCCAGACAGGGTTTGCCGCAGCTAAGAAGATGTAGAAAGTTTTGATAAAAGAAATAATTGCTGTTTTGCACTTTATTGCTATGTATAGGGTTTACATAGTTTTATATATAATGAGTAGAATGCCCGGCTGGGTACCAGAATGAAAATTTGAAAAAGTTGAGTGCATAGTTTTGCATCAAATACCCTGGTTGGGTAAGGTGAATTTAAAGTTAAAACAAGTATATATATAGATATATAATGTAAATATTGAAGTGAAAAGAATATATATGTGTCCTTTTATTATGTCATGGACTTTGAGGCTGAGGACTGTGCCAGCCCAGAACTTATCTTTGTACATAGTTGCGCTTCGGTGCATTATATTGGTTTTACGTGAAACCACCACAACTACCTCTGAACAGAAAACCCGTGTGGTGTGGCACTGAGTGAGGTCTGCATTCAGATGTCCTGCAGCCCACCCAGGACCCACGTTGAAGGTTTGGTGCGGGTCCTTCACAAGAATATTGTTGATATGATATATTTATGGAAAGTATGTTTTGTATTTTTCTATGTCTAATGTTTGAATGCAACGTTTAAGAAATTCTTACCTCCCGGATGGGAAGAGTTTAATGTTTATTGTTAATATAAAAACAAAATGTCTTCTTGTATTTCACAGCCCGGGAGTGCTGTATTTTACCATGGGGGAATGTGTAGCCCTGGTGTGAAGAGCACACACAGTACCCTGGAGGATGTGCGGAGAGGTAACAGTTTAATGCTTAATAACCATTCACTCCACCACACACTTGGACACACCCATAGGGTAGGTAGTCAGTCAGTTTCCTGTCGTCGGACAGGTCAGTCAGTGTGCAGTCTGTGCAGGAGGAGAGGAGATCAGATAACATGTCCTGTCAGAGCTCGGTGTGAGCAAAAGTCAGACAGACTGTTGGATGGAGAGAAGGGTTAGCAGCAGAAACTTCAGTCGCCTGTCCCAAGGACAGTGAAGTTCAGTCGACGTGCTCCTGAACTAGAAGAATACTGAGCATCTGTTAGCGAGCTCCAAGGAAGAAGCAAGAAGGGATTGACTTGCATTACCTTAGGAAGTGTGGAGTGCTTATGCTACAAGCGCGAACAGGGCGAAGGGCGCAGTGGAAGAAGTTATAGCCGTGCCTTTAGGATTGGACTATCCTGCACATTGTTCACCGGTCACTGGGGACCGAAGTGTCACTACAGCTTCAGGCGTAGTGGTAGAAAAACCAGAGTCTTACTGGACCTTAGGTCACAGAAAGCAGCCCTTGGAGTGTCGGTACGTAACAGGGGTCAGGGAGAGTGGGAACCTTGAGTCACTGCAGGACAACAGTAGGAACTCAGCTCTCTCAAAGGAAGGCTCCGACCACAAAACTGACCGGGCAGTACAGCTGAGGAGTTAGCTGGAGTTCTTGGAGTGAACTAAGCTTTATGCTAGTTGGACTCATCATATGGAAAGTAAAGGAGGCCCCTAACCTGTTCAGCTGTTATCTCGAAGCACATCCTCCACCCGACCAGCCTCCCTGGGACCTGCCTTATCATCTGACAAGTAAAAGGTATGAAAAGACGCTGGATGGTGTGAGACTGATTTATTTATCTGCACCCGACATCATTAATACCATAGACTTTGAGGGACCAGTCCCACCTGTGGGGGACCCGTCATCTGGCTGCCACAACATCCCCTCAGAGAATTACTGCAGCGCTGGTCTTAGTGATCAGACAACTACAGGTGGTGTCACGAACCGTTATATACCAAATCCCCTGTAAATATTCCCCCCAACATACGCCTGACCGCCAGGGCCACAGACCGAGCCACCGCTACCTGTGACAACCCCATAGACTTCCATGGGCTCGGCTCTGAGTACCCCATTGCTCTGGTAACCCACAATTGTGGTGCGGGTCACAACATACACTTAACAAAAAAGTGTGAAACAACTGAAATTATGTCTTATATTCTATGTTCTTCAAAGTAGCCACCTTTTGCTTTGATGACTGCTTTGCATACTCTTGGCATTCTCTTGATGAGCTTCAAGATGTAGTCAACGGGAATGGTTTTCACTTCACAGGTGTGCCCTGTCAGGTTTAATAAGTGGGATTTCTGGCCTTATAAATGGGGTTGGGACCATCAGTTGTGTTGTGCAGAAGCCTGGTGGATACACAGCTGATAGTCCTACTGAATAGACTGTTAGAATTTGTATTATGGCAAGAGAAAAGCAGCTAAGTAAAGAAAAATGAGTGGCCATCATTACTTTAAGAAATGAAGGTCAGTCAGTCTGAAAAATTGGGAAAACTTTGAAAGTGTCCCCAAGTGCAGTTGCAAAAACCATCAAGCGCTACAAAGAAACTGGCTCACATGAGGACCGCCCCAGGAAAGGAAGACCAAGAGTCACCTCTGCTTCTGAGGATAAGTTTATCCGACTCAACAGCCTCAGAAATCGCAGGTTTACAGCAGCTCAGATTAGAGACTAGGTCAATGCCACAAAGAGTTCTAGCAGCAGACACATCTCTACAACAACTGTTAAGAGGAGACTTTGTGCAGCAGGCCTTCATGGTAAAATAGCTGCTAGGAAACCACTGCTAAGGAAAGGCAACAAGCAGAAGAGACTTGTTTGGGCTAAAGAACACAAGGAATGGACATTAGACCAGTGGAAATCTGTGCTTTGGTCTGATGAGTCCAAATTAGAGATCTTTGGTTCCAACCACCGTGTCTTTGTGCGACGCAGAAAAGGTGAACGGATGGACTCTACATGCTTGGTTCCCACCGTGATGCATGGAGGAGGATCTGTGATGGTGTGGGCGTGCTTTGCTGGTGACACTGTTGGGGATTTATTCAAAATTGAATGGTATACTGAACCAGCATGGCTACCACAGCATCTTGCAGCAGCATGCTATTACATCCGGTTTGCGTTTAGTTGGATCATCATTTATTTTTCAACAGGACAATGACCCCAAACACACCTCCAGGCTGTGTAAGGGCTATTTGACCAAGAAGGAGAGTGTTGGGGTGCTACTCCAGATGACCTGGCCTCCACAGTCACCAGACCTGAACCCAATCGAGATGGTTTGGGGTGAGCTGGACCGCAGAGTGAAGGCAAAAGGGCCAACAAGTGCTAAGCATCTCTGGGAACTCCTTCAAGATTGTTGGAAGACCGTTTCCGGTGACTACCTCTTGAAGCTCATCAAGAGAATGCCAAGAGTGTGCAAAGCAGTAATCAAAGCAAAAGGTGGCTACTTTGAAGAACCTAGAATATAAGACATATTTTCAGTTGTTTCACACTTTTTTGTTAAGTATATAATTCCACAACATATCAGACTCTCGCCTACCATGGAAACCTTCAAAAAGAACCTGAAGACCTACCTCTTCTGACAAGCCTATAACCTGCAGTAACCACAGATCCACCAAACCGCTGCACGACTAGCTCTACCCTCGCCTACTGTATCCTCACCCATCCCTTGTAGATTGTGAGCCCTCACGGGCAGGGTACTCTCTCCTACTGTACCAGTCGTAACTTGTATTGTCTAAGATTACTGTACTTGGATTTATTATATATACCCCACCTCACATGTAAAGCGCCATGGATTAAATGGCGCTATAATAATAAATAATAATAATGTGTTAATTCATAGTTTTGATGCCTTCAGTGTGAATGTACAATTTTCATAGTCATGAAAATTCAGAAAAATCTTTAAATGAGATGGTGTGTCCAAACTTTTGGTCTGTACTGTATATCGCTGTAGATTTGTCGCCATAAGAAGAGGGGGCCTAGACACATTTCTTGCACAGGGGCCCCAAGCTGTCAGTATCAGCCCCTGCTGTAGACACTTAGTCACACCTGTCCAGGGTAAGCTTGACCTGTGGCCAAGTGTTTCTGCACCCACCAGCATTACATTGTCATGGACACTGGGAGTATCAAACTGTATGTTGAGGACACTGGGCAAATCATACTGTATGAGGAGGCACTGTAGGTGCATCCTACTCCGTGGAGAAATGTACTTTGCATTATACTGTGTGATGAACATTAAGCACATCAAACTATCAAACTCTGTGGGTGCCTATAGGGGCATCATACTGTGTGTGGACAGCTGTGGAAAAATGGACTGTGAGAAGCATCATACTGTGTGTGGTGGACACTGGCGCCACAACACAGTTTGTGGGGGCACTGTAGGGGAATCATACTGTGTGGCGGACATCATACTCTGAGGGGACTGTGGAGGCATCATGCTGTGTAGGTGAATTTATGGGTTTTATACCATGTGTGGGAAGCTAGGGGGCAATAAACTATATTTGAGAGGACACTGGAGGCATAAATCTGTGTTGAGGACACTGTGGGGTCATTTATAATTTGTTAAAGACACTGGGGTCATCATACTGTCAGTGGTTGGCTGTGTAGGCATCACACATGTGAAAGAGGCTATAAGGGCATCGTACTGTGTAGAGGAGAATCATGTCGTGTATGGGGGAGCTATAAGAGAATGTAATGTGAGGGCAAGATGTGTGTGGGGTACTGTATTGTGGGGGCATGATATTATGTGTGGTTGGCTGTGGGGAAATGTACAGTCATGGCCAAAAGTTTTGAGAATGACACAAATATTATATTTTCACATGATCTGCTGCCCTCTGGTTTTTATGTGTGTTTGACAGATGTTTTTATCACAGTGTCATGTATAGTGTACAGTTCCTATAGCGTCTTGTGCTTGGGTGCGAGGAAAACACAGGAGACATAGGTTGAAATGAAATGACTTGTATTACTTCATACAAGCATGCTGAAAAGTTCACACAGTTTGCAGGAACAGCGACAGGAGACACAGCAGGCCAGAGTAACTTCAAGCACTACAATAACTCTCCAAAGCAGGTTCAGGATCTCTTCTCTGTACCGTAATTCCTCTGCAAACATGGATTCACCAAACAGCAGGTTTCCAGAGTCCAAAAGTGTTCCAAGGTTCCTCAGTAGGGAATAGTTGGAGTACAAGTCCAAGGCTTCCAGGAGTCAGGTCACAGACTGACTGAGGCTTGATTCAGGAGCACTGATTGTTCAGCTGAGGCTGCTTAAGAAGCAAGAGGGAAGAATCAGGGCGGGAACATGAAAACTGGAAACTCCATATTAACTGAGGGCAAGAGCTGCAGAAAGACAGAAAGCAAAATGGCCGACGGAAAACTGAGTTTCAAGGAACATGTCAACAGAGACAAAGAACCTTACATTACTCCCCCCTTAGGGACAACCTCCGGATGACCTCAGACCAGGCTTGTCAGGGTACCTCTGATGAAACTGGCGGAGCAGGCGAGGAGCATTTACATTATTGACTGGTTCCCATGAGTTGTCCTCCACTGGGTAGCCCTGCCATTTAATCAAATATTGCAACTGATTTTGTACAACCTGGAATCTAGAATCCTTTCCACCATAAATTCTTCCTGACCATCGACCAGCACTGGGTCAGGGCGAGGAGAAGAACGTCCAGGAAACGTATTGGGTGTTGCAGCCTTTAGTAGGGATACATGAAAGACAGGGTGGATTCTCATAGTTCTGGGCAGTTGAAGACGACAAGCAACAGCACTTATAATCTTATTGATCTTATAAGGTCCAATGTACTTATGTCCCAATTTAGACGATGGAATCTTTATTTTAAGATTTCTGGTTGACAGCCAGACCAAATCTCCTACCTTGAAAGCTGGTGCAGGTTTACGAAATTTATCTGCTGCTTTCTTGTACCTTTCCTGAGCCAATTCTAGATTTTCCTTTAGAAGATCCATATTCTTTTGTAAAGAAGTGATTCTTTCAGCCACTGCCGGCAAGGGCGTATCTATGTGAAATCGAGGAAGAATGTTAGGATGATAACCTAGATTGGAGTAAAAAGGAGACTGCTTAGTGGAGGCGCTCTGAGAGTTGTTATGAGAACTCAGCCAGTGGAAGTAGATCCACCCAATCATCCTGTAGGTGGCAGATAAAACAGCGGAGATACTGCTCCATGGTCTGATTGGTTCGTTCTGTCTGTCCATTAGTCTGGGGATGAAAAGCAGAAGAAAGGTTTACTTTAATGTCCAATGCTGCACAGAAATTTTGCCAAAACCTTGAAGTGAATTTCACCCCTCGATCCGAAATGACCTCATCCGGTACTCCATGTAAGCGAAACACATTCTTAATCATCAAGTCTGATGTCTGTTTTGCAGTGGGTAAGCCGACACAAGGGATAAAATGAGCTGCCTTTGTTAGACGGTCAACCACCACTAGAATGGTGTTCTTCCCTTGAGAGGTTGGTAACTCCACAATGAAGTCCATAGAAATGGATCCCCACGGGCGGGACGGGGTGGGAAGAGGTTGCAACAGACCAATTGGTGAGGAGCGAGGTGTTTTGCATCTTGCACAGACTTCACATGAAGTGACATAGTTTAAGACATCTTTCCTGTAAGTGGGCCACCAAAAGAAACGAGAAAGAAATTCTTGTGTCTTTAGAATTCCCCTATGCCCGGCTATCTTGGAATCGTGGATGAGTTGCAATACTCTCAATCTGACTGTTTCAGGTATATACAGACGTTGTCCCTGAATCCACACACCATTCTTAAAGACAAGACTTACGTCCCTTGGGGTTGAGCCAACAAAGAATCCGCATGGTATGCTTCCTTGATGTCCTTAAGTAGGTCTTAATTATGAATCACTCCCAGGAATCTAGAGTCAGGAAGAATAGTCTTAGGAGGAGTAAGTGGACGTGTCTCTGCTGAATGAATCCTAGAGAGTGCATCAGCCTTTCCATTGCGCGATCCTGGTCTATAAGAAATTACAAAATTAAATTGGTTTAGGAAAAGATTCCAGCGAGCCTGTGTCACGCTGTCTAATGATATGACTACAATGTCAGTAAACTATTTATACAGGAACCACACTCTATACAACATATAGTTTAGCAACATAAGAATGTAAGTATAAAATAGATTTACCTGACACAATATCAGCAGAACTTAGGGTTAATCTTGAGGACTAGATGTGCAGAGACGATATCAGTTGAACTCAGGGTTAATCTTGAGGACTTGATGAGCTGTAACAGGAAAGAGGAGGACCGGGGTCTAACCTGACCCTACACTGGGGTCCTAACTAATCCCTTACCTTGGAGGTACTGATAATGGTTCAGAGGTCCAAGTCTCCAGCCTAACCCTGTCTCCTATCAGACCCTGAACCCTGTAATCAGTCCTAAGAAGGATCCTGATTACCACCAAAGGGATATGGGCTGATCTCAGCTAAATACACAGATTAGACATATAAGACAGACAGGATAGCACTCTCTTGCATACACACTCAAACACCGAAGGAACATAAATGGTCTGGGAAATAAACTCTAAGCAAGTTAAGCTTAAAACAACTAAGGAGCTCTCAACTAGAGTCTATACAGATTCATTTCTATCTGTGGTCTGCATGAAGTGTTTCACTGGCAACTCCCAAAGCAGACAACCAGAAACTTAAAGGACACCAATCAACAAATAATCAATTGCAGCCGGGAGAAACTGCACCCAGTTCCAGCACCGAGCACAGACAGAATTAACTCCCTAGCTGCCAAACACAAAGAAACAGCAACTCAGCTGTGAGAAGTCAAAATGTGCAACCGCGACGATCTTCGTGGCAATGCACACATGACAGTACCCCCCTTCTACGAGGGGCCTCCGGACCCTCAGGGCCAGGCCTGCCCGGGTGAGTTCTGTGGAAGGTCCGAACCAAACGATCTGCGTTAACATCAGACGCAGGGACCCACGTCCTCTCCTCCGGACCATACCCCTTCCAATGCACCAAGTACTGAAGGGACCGGCGATTCAATGATTTTTGATACTTGAAATTCCAAGTTACCATTGACCAACACTGGAGGAGGAGGTAGAGGTGACGGTATGACTGGTGCCACATACCTTTTAAGTAATGACTTGTGGAACACATTATGAATTTTAAAAGTAGAAGGGAGTTCCAGACGAAATGCCACAGGATTAATTATGGAACTGATCCTGTACGGCCCGATGAATCTGGGACCCAGTTTCCAGGAGGGCACTTTAAGTTTTATATTCCTGGTAGACAACCATACCAGATCGTTCACATTCAGATCTGGACCAGAAACTCTCCTCCTATCAGCCATACGTTTGTAACGGTTCCCCATCGTACTCAAATTATTCAATACACCTCGCCACACAGAAGCAAGTGACGACGAGAAACGCTCCTCCTCAGGAACCCCAGAAGGACCCCCCCCATTGAAAGTACAAAACTGGGGATGAAAACCATATGCCCCAAAAAATGGGGACTTACCAGTGGACTCGCTCCGCCTGTTGTTAAGAGCGAACTCTGCCAGAGGCAAGAAAGATGACCAGTCCTCCTGGTTCTCCGAGACAAAACACCGGAGATATGTCTCTAAACTCTGATTCAGACGCTCTGTCTGACCATTGGTCTGTGGATGAAAAGCCGAGGAAAACGACAATTGCATCCCCCGACGTAAACAAAATGCCCTCCAAAATTTGGACACAAACTGAGACCCCCTATCTGACACCACATCAGAAGGCAACCCATGAAGTCTCACGATCTCCCTAATGAACACCTGCGCCAGAGTTTTAGCATTAGGGAGTGCAGGAAGAGCAACGAAATGTGCCATCTTACTGAACCTGTCAACAACCACCAGTATGACAGTATTCCTTGACGACGGAGGAAGATCCGTAATGAAGTCCATAGATAAATGAGTCCATGGACGCTCCGGAAGTTTCAAGGGTAAAAGGGTCCCAGTTGGACGGGTATGAGGAGTTTTAGAGCGAGCACAAACCCCACAGGACGCGACAAAAGTTATAACATCTTTATTAGCGTTAGGCCACCAAAATCGGCGAGAAAGGAGATCTAAAGTAGCCTTACTCCCTGGATGTCCTGCTAAAGCAGAATTATGATGTGCCTCAATAACCTTTTGTCTCAACTGATTCGGGACAAACAGTCTCCCTGGAGGTCCTGCAGGGGCGTCCCCCTGAGCCTCTAACACCTCCTCCTCAAGCTCAGAACATACAGCCGACACTACCACCCCCTCCTGAAGGATAGGAATCGGGTCATCCGTTTTCCCGGCCCCTGGGAAACTGCGAGACAAAGCATCAGCCTTTACATTCTTAGACCCCGGACGATAAGTGACGACAAAATTAAACCTGGTAAAAAACAACGACCATCGAGCTTGTCTGGAATTCAGACGCTTAGCGGATTCTAAATACAGCAGGTTCTTGTGATCAGTAATAACGGTGACCGGGTGGACTGCCCCCTCCAAAAAGTGACGCCATTTTCAAAAGCCAATTTAATGGCCAAAAGTTCCCTATTGCCGATATCATAATTCCTTTCGGCGGACGACAATTTCTTAGAAAAGAAAGCGCACGGATGCCATTTACCAGGGGACGGACCCTGGGACAATATAGCACCCACCCCTACGTCAGACGCATCCACCTCCACAATGAACGGCTGAGATACATCTGGTTGGATGAGAACGGGTGCCGAAGCAAAACATATCTTTAAAGAGGAAAAGGCTTGGCAAGCTTTGTCTGACCACCTAGAAAAATCCGTCCCTTTTCTCGTCATGTCCGTGAGAGGTTTGACGACAGACGAGAAATTACAAATAAATTTCCGGTAGTAATTAGCAAACCCCAAAAAACGCTGCAGAGCCTTAAGATCCCCTGGCTGATCCCATTCAAGCACTGCTCTCACCTTTTCAGGGTCCATACGGAAACCGGAGGCTGACACCAAAAAACCCAAAAACTGAAGTTCCTGTACGGCAAAAACACACTTCTCCAGTTTGGCGTATAGTTTATTGTCTCGCAAGATCTGCAACACCTGTCTCACATGCTCCTGGTGAGACACAAGATCTGGCGAGTAAATTAAAATGTCATCCAAATATACGACCACAAACACCCCCACAAGGTGACGAAAAATGTCATTAACAAAATGTTGGAATACTGCTGGTGCAGTAGTCAGACCAAAAGGCATAACCAGGTTTTCATAATGTCCCTCCGGCGTGTTAAACGCCGTTTTCCACTCATCCCCCTCTTTTATTCTAATCAGATTATACGCCCCCCTGAGATCCAATTTAGAGAACCATTTGGCGCCAACAATTTGATTGAAGAGATCAGGAATAAGAGGGAGTGGATACGGATCTCGAACAGTAATCCGATTAAGTTCGCGGAAATCCAAGCAAGGGCGTAGGCCTCCATCTTTTTTCTTCACAAAGAAGAACCCCACGGCCACAGGGGAAGATGAAGGTCTAATATGCCCTTTGGCCAGACTTTCGGAAATATAATCTTTCATAGCCTGTCTTTCAGGACCAGAAAGATTATACAACCTAGCTTTAGGTAACTTAGCATCAGGAAGAAGATTAATAGAGCAGTCATACACACGATGAGGAGGCAACTCCCGACACCCCTCCTCAGAAAAAACATCCCCAAAATCCTCCAAAAAAGGAGGCAATGTACTAGGTACGACCGCACTGATGACTGTGTTCATGCAGTTGCTTTTGCAAAACTCACCCCATTGGCTTATCTCTCTGGACTGCCAATTAATTACAGGGTTATGTTTAACCAGCCAAGGAAGTCCCAACACAATGGGAGTAGGTAGACCCTCCAACACATAACAAGATAATTGTTCCCTATGTATTGCCCCTACCCGAAGGTCAATGTTATGAACCTCATGAACAAAGCTACCTTGGCCGAGAGGCCTGGCGTCAATGGAAAAAATAGGGATCGGTTTGACCAATACACTCAGATGCATACCTTGAGCCTGAGCAAACTGAGCGTCAACCAGATTGGCGCCGGAACCACTATCCAGAAAACAGACAATCTCTTCACTCTAGTACCAAACACCACCTCCACTGGTACAAGGAACTGAGAAGAACCGGCGGATGAAATACATACTCCCAGGTTGTCATCCACCACACAACCTGGGATTAGCAGTTTTCCGGCGACTTTTTACTTAACAAGACACGGGATGGACATTCTCCAACAAAATGTCCCTCTTTCCCGCAGAAAAAACACCTTCTAGTCCTGCGGCGTGCCGCCAATCCCCTACTACGAAAAGATGTCCCTCCCAACTGCATAGGCTCATCCAAACAGACAAGGGGAACCTCAACATAAGGGACTTTAGTAGTAGGTGGAGTAACAACAGGGAGTGGAGTTACCTCACCCCTCTCCCGAAGCCGTCTATCAGTACGGATAGCTAGGCCATAGCAGCCTCCAGAGAAGGAGGAGACTCATACTGAGCCAAAACGTCTTTTAATTTGTCAGAAAGCCCATGACAAAACTGGCTCCTAAGAGCTGGGTCATTCCACTGAGTATCCGTGGCCCATCTACGAAACTCAGAAGCAAATTCCTCCGCAGGACGATCTCCCTGCTGTATCTTACGTAATTTAGTCTCAGCAAGAGAGACCCGATCTGGGTCATCATATACCAATCCCAGAGCAGTAAAAAATTGATCTACAGACTGTAGAGCCGGGGATCCCGGAGGAAGGGAAAATGCCCAGGATTGAGGGTCCCCTTGAAGAAGTGAGATAACAATTCCCACTCTCTGCTCATCACTCCCTGATGATCGTGGCCGAAGCCGAAAATATAATTTACATGCCTCCCGGAAGGTAAAAAATTTGTCTCGCCCACCAGTGAACCTATCTGGAAGAGCTACTTTAGGTTCAACTCTGGTTTGCTCCAGGGGAGACAAAACTTTGGACTTAATGTCCGTCAGCTCCATGGATAATCCCTGCAACTGCAGAGCCAGCTGGGCTACTGGATCCATGGTAACTAGAGATAATTTTTTATGGCCAGTGAAAATGTCACGCTGTCTAATGATATGACTACAATGTCAGTAAACTATTTATACAGGAACCACACTCTATACAACATATAGTTTAGCAACATAAGAATGTAAGTATAAAATAGATTTACCTGACACAATATCAGCAGAACTTAGGGTTAATCTTGAGGACTAGATGTGCAGAGACGATATCAGTTGAACTCAAGGTTAATCTTGAGGACTTGATGAGCTGTAACAGGAAAGAGGACGACCGGGGTCTAACCTGACCCTACACTGGGGTCCTAACTAATCCCTTACCTTGGAGGTACTGATAATGGTTCAGAGGTCCAAGTCTCCAGCCTAACCCTGTCTCCTATCAGACCCTGAACCCTGTAATCAGTCCTAAGAAGGATCCTGATTACCACCAAAGGGATATGGGCTGATCTCAGCTAAATACACAGATTAGACATATAAGACAGACAGGATAGCACTCTCTTGCATACACACTCAAACACCGAAGGAACATAAATGGTCTGGGAAATAAACTCTAAGCAAGTTAAGCTTAAAACAACTAAGGAGCTCTCAACTAGAGTCTATACAGATTCATTCCTATCTGTGGTCTGCATGAAGTGTTTCACTGGCAACTCCCAAAGCAGACAACCAGAAACTTAAAGGAAACCAATCAACAAATAATCAATTGCAGCCGGGAGAAACTGCACCCAGTCCCAGCACCGAGCACAGACAGAATTAACTCCCTAGCTGCCAAACACAAAGAAACAGCAACTCAGCTGTGAGAAGTCAAAATGTGCAACCGCGACGATCTTCGTGGCAATGCACACATGACAGTCTGGCGAGGAGTCAGGCACTTAGCCGACCTGATAAATTCAAGGTTACAATGGTCTGTCAGGACGACTATTTGCTGTGCAGCTCCCTGAAGAAGGTGTCTCCATTCCTTGAAGGCGGCAATAATGGCCAACAATTCTCTATTGCCCACATCGTAGTTCCTCTCAGCCGAAGACAACTGCTGGGAAAAGAAGGCACAGGGATGCAAGACATTCTTCTCACCTGTTCTCTGAGAGAGTATAGCTCCAACGGCACAGTCTGAAGCATCCACCTCTATTATGAAGGCAAGCTCGGGGTTGGGATGTACTAAGATAGGTGCGGTGGTAAATTTATCCTTTAAACAGGAAAATGCTTCCTGAGCTTGCGGGGTCCAGGAGAACCTAGACTGTTTCCGGGTAAGTTGGGTGATAGGTGACACTACCTCAGAAAAATTCTTAATGAAACGTCTATAGAAGTTGGCAAACCCGATGAAACGCTGCACCTCCTTCACATTTCTAGGAATTGGCCAATCCTTGATGGCTTGGGTCTTGCTTCCATCCATACTAATCCCTTGCGTAGATAGTACATACCCCAGAAATTGAATTTTGGTCCTATGGAATTCACATTTTTCAAGCTTGAAGTAGAGATGGTTTTGTCTTAGGCGTTCTAAGACCATTCTCACATGTCCATGATGTTCCTCTGTGGAGTTAGAAAAAATTAGAATATCATCCAGATAAATCACCACAAATGTATCTAGGAGATCCCTGAAGATATCATTCACGAAGTGTTGGAAAGTGGCTGGGGCGGTACTCAGACCAAAAGGCATAACTAGATATTCAAAGTGTCCATAGCGTGACCTGAAAGCAGTCTTCCATTCATCCCCAGGTCTAATACGGACCAAGTTATAGGCCCCACGGAGATCCAGTTTAGAGATAATTTTGGCATGCCGCACTCTCTCCAACAACTCAGGGATTAAAGGCAATGGATAACGGTTTCTAATAGTAACCTTATTGAGTTCCCTATAGTCTATGCAGGGTCTCAGAGATCCATCTTTCTTCTTCACAAAGAAGATGGGTGCACCTGCGGGAGATGAAGAGGGGCGTATGAAGCCCTTGGCTAAATTTTCGTCTATATAATCCTTCAAAGCTTTTAGCTCGGGCCCCGCTAGGGGGTAGATCTTACCAAAAGGTATCTCGACTCCGGGCAATAATTCAATTGGACAATCATATGGACGGTGAGGAGGAAGCTGATCAGCGTTCTTCTTGTCACATAAATCCACATAGTCCTGGTATACAGCTGGTAGTTCAGGGACTGACATGGTTCCTTTAGGAACAGAGCAAGCTGAAACTCCTTGACTCATCTGTTTCTCCGGAAAGTGTAATTCCTTGGTCTCCCAGTTAATCGTAGGATTCTGTGCCTGCAGCCATGGTAGCCCTAGAATGATGGGAAAGTGGGGAGAAGAGATAAGCAAAAAAGACATTTCTCCTGATGATCTTTACCCATAAGGACCCTCAAAGGCTCAGTTTCTTGATCCACTGGTCCAGAAGTCAGTAGAGAGCCATCCACAGTCTCCATCTGTACTGGAGTAGCCTTCTTCACTGAACGTATCCCCTGTTTCAGAGCAAAGGAGATATCCATAAAATTTCCACTTGCTCCTGAGTCGATCATAGCAGAGCTAGACACCCAGACTGAGTCAACCCAGAGTTTGATGGAAAGGAAGCAATGAGAATTGTTTCTTTTACAACTCAGCTGGGACACCGCTGAGGAAACTTGAAAAATTGCAGCGTTTATACCGTCATCGTCCCAGAACTAACAGAGTTTAAGTCCGAGAAATCTAGCTCTCTTGCAGCAGATCTCTCTGGAGCCTGAGGCTTGGACATGACAGAGCTCCTCTCGCAACACTCACAGTGAATTATTATTATTGTTTATTTCTATAGCACCATTGATTCCATGGTGCTGTACATGAGAAGGGGTTACATACAAATTACAGGTATCACTTACAGTAAACAAACTAACAATGACAGACTGATACAGAGGGGAGAGGACCCTGCCCTTTCGGGCTTACATTCTACAGGATTGTGAGGCAGGAGACAGTAGGTCGGGGGGTTGCAGCAGTTCCGGTGTTGGTTGAGGCAATATCTCCGGTAGTGGTGAGGAGGTAGCAGGGTCATTGCAGGCTGTAGGCTTTCCTGAAGAGGTGAGTTTTCAGGTTCCGTCTGAAGGATCCGAATGTGTTTGATAGTTGGGGCAAAGAATTCCAGAGGATGGGGGATATTCGGGAGAAGTCTTGGAGGCGGTTGGGTGAGGAGCGAATAAGTGTGGAGGAGAGAAGGATGTCTTGGGAGGATCGGAGTTTACGTGAGGGAAGATATCGGGAGATTAGTTCAGAGATATAAGGAGGAGACAGATTATAGATGGCCTTGTAGGTCAGTATTAGTAATTTGAACTGGATACGCTGAGGGAATGGGAGCCAGTGAAGAGATTTGCAGAGGGGAGAAGCGGAGTAGTAGCGAGGAGAGAGGTGAATTAGTCGTGCAGCAGAGTTAAGGATGGACTGGAGAGGTGCGAGGGTGTTAGCAGGGAGGCCAGAGAAAAGGGTGTTGCAGTAGTCGAGGCGGGAGATGATGAGGGCGTGCACAATCATTTTAGTAGATTGAGGGTTGAGGAAAGGACGGATTCTTGAAATATTTTTGAGCTGAAGGCGACAGGAGGTAGAAAGAGCTTGGATGTGCGGTTTGAAGGACAGGGCAGAGTCAAGGGTTACTCCGAGGCAGCGGACTTCTGGTACGGGGGAAAGCGTGATGTCGTTAATTGTGATACATAGGTCAGGTAAGGAAGATCTGTGGGATGGGGGAAAGATTATGAGTTCAGATTTGTCCACATTGAGTTTGAGGAAGCGGGAGGAGAAGAAGGAGGATATGGCTGATAGACACTCCGGGATTCTGGATAGCAGAGAGGTGATGTCTGGGCCAGAGAGGTAGATTTGAGTGTCATCAGCGTAAAGGTGGTACTGGAATCCGTGGGACTTTATGAGTTGCCCCAGGCCAAGTGTATAGATTGAGAAGAGTAGGGGTCCTAGAACAGATCCTTGGGGGACTCCAACGGAGAGAGGGTGGGACGAGGAGGTAGTGTGTGAGTGGGAGACGCTGAATGTGCGGTTGGAAAGGTATGAGGAGATCCAGGATAGGGCGAGGTCTTTGACGCCAAAGGAGGAAATAATCTGTAGTAGAAGGCAGTGGTCAACTGTGTCAAAAGCAGAGGACAGGTCAAGAAGCAGGAGTATAGAGTATTGTCTGTTCGCTTTGGCTGTAAGTAGGTCATTAGTAATTTTGGTCAGGGCTGTCTCAGTGGAGTGATGGGGGCGGAAACCAGATTGTAGAGTGTCAAAGAGCAAGTTAGAAGAGAAGTGGTAGGAAAGCTCAGCGTGGACATGCAGCTCCAGGAGTTTGGAAGCGAATGGGAGCAGCGATATTGGGCGATAGCTGGACATAGCGGTTGGGTCGAGGGTTGGCTTTTTAAGAATAGGCGTGATTGTGGCATGCTTGAAAGCAGAAGGGAAGGTACCAGAAGTTAGTGATAGGTTGAAGAGGTGGGTTAGGGATGGGATAATAGTGGTGGTGAGGTTGGGGAGGAGGTGGGTTGGGATGGGGTCAAGTGCACAGGTTGTGAGGTGCGATTTGGAGAGAAGACAATTAAGCTCCCCTTCAGTTATGTTGGAGAGGGAGGTTATGGGGTTGGGGCATTGGTCTGGTATACAAAGTGGTTGAGGTGGTTGAACAATGAAGACTTGCCTTGTTTGGTCGATCTTATTTTTGAAGTGTGTGGCAAAGTCCTCAGCAGAGATGAGGGAGGTAGGAGGGGGCAGTGGTGGGCGGAGGAGGGAGTTAAAAGTTTTGAATAACTGTTTGGGGTTGTAGGATAGGGAATATACGAGGGTTGTGAAGTAGGCCTGTTTAGCAGAGGTGAGGGCAGATTTGAAAGAGAGTGTTGCTTGTTTGAATGCAGTGAAGTCGTCTTGCGAATTTGTTTTTTTCCAACGCCGCTCTGTAATCCTGGACACTTGCCGGAGCTTTTTAGTGGTGTTATTGTGCCAAGGTTGTCTGTTGGTACGTCGCACTCTGCCATGAACGAGAGGGGTGACCGTGTCAATAGCCGATGTGAGAGTGGCATTGTAGAAAGCAGTGGCACTGTCTGTATCGTGGAGTGAGGATATTGATGCCAGTGAAAGAATAGAGTCAGAGAGTGTGTGGATGTCTAGGTGTGCAAGGTGTCTGCGGGGGTGCACGTGTTGCTGGACATGGGTGACAGGAGAGGAGGACAGGGATGAGAAAGTGAGTAGATGGTGGTCGGATAGAGGGAGAGGGGAGGTGGTGAAGTTAGATAGAGAGCAGAGGCGGGTGAAGACCAAGTCTAATGTATGACCATCCGTGTGGGTGGCTGAGGAGGACCACTGAGTAAGTCCAAAGGATGAAGTAAGGGACAGAAGTTTGGAGGCTGCTGACTGAAGGGTATCAGTGGGGATGTTGAAGTCACCCATGATGATGGTGGGGATGTCAGTGGAGAGAAAGTGAAGAAGCCAGGTAGTGAATTGGTCGATGAAGGCAGCGGTCGGGCCTGGAGGTCGGTATATGACGGCCACTTGGAGGTTGGAGGGAGAGTAGATGCGGACAGAGTGGACTTCAAAGGAAGGGAGGATTAGGGAGGGAAGAGATGGGATTGGGTTAAAGTTGCAGTTAGAGGAAAGGAGAACACCCACTCCTCCACCATGTCTGTTTCCAGGGCGAGGAGTGTGGGTGAATTGGAGGCCACCGTAACACAGCGCAGCAGGGGAGGCGGTGTCAGAGGGTGTCAGCCATGTTTCTGTGAGGGCAAGGAAAGCAAGATTGCGAGAGAGAAAGAGGTCATGAATCACATGAAGCTTATTGCAGATGGAGCGGGCATTCCAGAGTGCTCCAGAGAGAGGGAGCAGGGGGGTGGGTGTCAATGGCACAGGTTTTACGTTGGAAAGATTGCGGTAGTTCCTATTAGATAGGGAGCGGTAGGAAGGAGTACTAATGGTGGGTATGAACTGTGGAGGTCCAGGATTGGGAGATATGTCACCAGCAGTGAGGAGGAGCAGAGAAAGGGAGAGCAGGTGGGAGAAGGAGAGAGGGAAGCTTGTTTTGTGTTTTATTAGGACAGATTTGAGGTTGAGGAGCAGGTCAGCAGAGGAGGACAGGTGGGGAGGAAGGAGGGAAGGGGAGATGATTATTTGATTAGAGGGTGCTGGGGTTTGGGGATAGCGAAGGAGAGAGAGGATTAACAGAGCAAACACTGTGAAGGCATATGTAAACATGGTGAAAGAGTGAGATGGGTAAATAGAAAAGCCAGGTACAAGTAATTGGAAGTGCTTACTCAGCAGACATACCCAAAAGAGACATAGTGTGGGGTCCTGACTCCTGCCGTGACTAACTGCCGTTGAAATAACTGCAGCTTCACTGTACTTTTGCTGCAGTGGTACTTCTGCTGCAGGGAGATGACGCGTGCCAGACCCCACACGCGTGCCCCCCTTAGGCTGCTACTGAATATATAGGACTGAGTAGAGGATCAGGTGGGAGGAGTTGTGGTAGCTGCTTTGGGATAAATTAGCAGCTGCCCAGCACACCAGGGGAGGATAGACAATCAAAGGCACAGGGCCTGGCTGCATCCATATGCTGGTAACACCTTGCACCTGATAGCATCTCTACTGGCCCCAGCATGGCTATACAGCAGTAAGTATTGAATACAATGCAACAAATTAATTTAGCAAACATTCAGCAGGCACATTTAAAGGGAAAGGTTGCACAGTACTAAAAGTCAGATCCCAGCAAGCAGAGGTTGTTTAGAGATTGTACCATTTAAAAGGGAAAGGTTGCACAGTAGTAAAAGTCAGATCCCAGCAAGCAGAGGTTGTAGAGATTGTACCATTTAAAAGGGAAAGGTTGCACAGTAGTAAAAGTCAGATCCCAGCAAGCAGAGGTTGTAGAGATTGTACCATTTAAAAGGGAAAGGTTGCACAGTAGTAAAAGTCAGATCCCAGCAAGCAGAGGTTGTAGAGATTGTACCATTTAAAAGGGAAAGGTTGCACAGTAGTAAAAGTCAGATCCCAGCAAGCAGAGGTTGTAGAGATTGTACCATTTAAAAGGGAAAGGTTGCACAGTAGTAAAAGTCAGATCCCAGCAAGCAGAGGTTGTAGAGATTGTACCATTTAAAAGGGAAAGGTTGCACAGTAGTAAAAGTCAGATCCCAGCAAGCAGAGGTTGTAGAGATTGTACCATTTAAAAGGGAAAGGTTGCACAGTAGTAAAAGTCAGATCCCAGCAAGCAGAGGTTGTAGAGATTGTACCATTTAAAAGGGAAAGGTTGCACAGTAGTAAAAGTCAGATCCCAGCAAGCAGAGGTTGTAGAGATTGTACCATTTAAAAGGGAAAGGTTGCACAGTAGTAAAAGTCAGATCCCAGCAAGCAGAGGAATGACAGTGAATGACTGCTGCAGTAGTCTTACGAGAACGGCTGGGGCAGTTTATAATGAAGTGCCCTGACTTACCACAGTAGAAACATAGATTTTCCTTTATACGATGTTCTTTGCGTGCATCACTAACCCGTCTTTGTAAAGAGTCCACCTGCATGGGTTCAGG
Source organism: Oophaga sylvatica (assembly GCA_033576555.1). Taxonomy (NCBI): domain Eukaryota; kingdom Metazoa; phylum Chordata; class Amphibia; order Anura; family Dendrobatidae; genus Oophaga; species Oophaga sylvatica. The sequence goes on along the minus strand of JARQOD010000003.1, from coordinate 581,099,189 downwards.
TTCTGGTTCCCTTGTGATCCTACTCAAAGGTTCCTTAGCTGAGGAGGGAGGTAGTAAAAGGTTAGTGCGATTATTTTCGAACCATCTCTCTTGTCTGCGTTCAGTCAGACGAGCATCAATACGGATACAATAGTTAATAAAGTCACCTAACGCAGTGGGAGGGTCGGCACGAGCAAGTTCATCCTTAATCAGTGGAGACAACCCTTTCCGAAAAATAGATTTTTTTTAGCGGAAGTGTCCCAAGTGGTATCAAGAGCCCATCTCCTGAAATCCAGGGCATATTCGGCTACTGAACGCTTACCTTGGCGCAAAGTTAACATGGCTGCTTCAGCTGTTGCACCTCGATTGGGGTCATCAAACACCTGCCCCATGGCTGAAATAAAAGCATCAAGGTGATTCAAACAATCATCCTCAGTCTCAATCAGAGGGTTTGCCCACATCAAAGCCTTATTGGTAAGCAACATGATTATAGTAAGCACTTTGGATCGTTCAGTGGAAAATTGTGAAGCATGTGCAGAGAAAAATAAATTGCATTGATTAATAAATCCCCTGAATTTCTCACGTTCACCGCCAAAACGAAAAGGAGGTAATTTGGGGATCCCAGAACTTGGGGTTATGGCAGGAGCCTGGGCTCGTTCCTCTAGAGCCTCAATCCTGGCTCGCAATTCCTGGGTAGTCTGTCCAAACACTTGCAAATTATGATTAGTGAGGTCCTGTAGGCTTGCAAAACGGGTTTTTAAAGTCTGTACATCTGAAAGGATTGTATCAGTCACTCCGCAAAGTTCCTTTATGCGGGCCTCCATCTTCCAGATCTTTTAAGGCAGAGGTGCTGGAAGGAGAAGAGGAAAGGAAAAAAAAAAAAACAATAGTGTTTACCTGTGGTAACACTCCAGAGTAAAATTTTAAGGGAATGCGCTCACCTGGAATGGTTGTGAGAAGTCACAACCACTGTCATCACATAAGGTATTAAACGGACATCTGATATCCACAGTCACAGCAGACACGGCTTTCCCAGACCCAGCAGACACTAAACATTGGCTCCTGAATCTTGTCATGTATAGTGAACAGTTCCTATAGCGTCTTGTGCTTGGGTGCGAGGAAAACACAGGAGACATAGGTTGAAATGAAATGACTTGACTTACTTCATACAAGCATGCTGAAAAGTTCACACAGTTTGCAGGAACAGCGACAGGAGACACAGCAGGCCAGAGTAACTTCAAGCACTACAATAACTCTCCAAAGCAGGTTCAGGATCTCTTCTCTGTACCGTAATTCCTCTGCAAACATGGATTCACCAAACAGCAGGTTTCCAGAGTCCAAAAGTGTTCCAAGGTTCCTCAGTAAGGAATAGCTGGAGTACAAGTCCAAGGCTTCCAGGAGTCAGGTCACAGACTGACTGAGGCTTGATTCAGGAGCACTGATTGTTCAGCTGAGGCTGCTTAAGAAGCAAGAGGGAAGAATCAGGGCGGGAACATGAAAACTGGAAACTCCATATTAACTGAGGGCAAGAGCTGCAGAAAGACAGAAAGCAAAATGGCCGACGGAAAACTGAGTTTCAAGGAACATGTCAACAGAGACAAAGAACCTTACACACAGACAGAAATATAATTGCAAACATATGAGTAACAAAAGCTTATATTGACAGTTAGAATGAGTTAATGCAGCAAGTCAATATTTGCAGTGTTGACCCTTCTTCTTCAGGACCTCTGCAATTCTCCCTGGCATGCTTTCAATCAACTTCTGGACCAAATCCTGACTGATAGTCCATTCTTGCACAATTAATGCTTTCATTTTGTCAGAATTTTTAGGTTTTTGTTTGTCCACCCGTCTCTTGATGATTGACCACAAGTTCTCAATGGGATTAAGATCTGGGGAGTTTCCAGGCCATGGACCCAAAATCTCTATGTTTTGTTCCCTGAGCCATTTAGTTATCACCTTTGCTTTATGGCAAGGTGCTCCATCATGCTGGAAAAGGCATTGTTGATCGCCAAACTGCTCTTGGAGGGTTGGGAGAAGTTGCTCTTGGAGGACATTCTGGTACCATTCTTTATTCATGGCTGTGTTTTTAGGCAAGACTGTGAGAGAGCTGATTCCCTTGGCTGAGAAGCAACCCCACACATGAATGGTTTCAGGATGCTTAACAGTTGGCATGAGACAAGACTGGTGGTAGCGCTCACCTTGTCTTCTCCGAATGAGGCGTTTCCTGATGTCCCAAACAATCAAAAAGGGGATTCATCAGAGAAAATAACTTTACCCCAGTCCTCAGCAGTCCACTGCCTGTACCTTTTGCAGAATATCAGTCTGTCCATGATGTTTTTTCTGGAGAGAAGTGGCTTCTTTGCTGCCCTCCTTGAGACCAGGCCTTGCTCCAAGAGTCTCCGCCTCACAGTGCGTGCAGATGCACTCACACCTGCCTGCTGCCATTCCTGAGCAAGCTCTGCACTGCTGGTAGCCCGATCCCGCAGCTGAAACACTTTTAAGAGATGGTCCTGGCGCTTGCTGGTCTTTCTTGGGCGCCCTGGAGCCTTTTTGGCAACAATGGAACCTCTCTCCTTGAAGTTCTTGATGATGCGAGAGATTGTTGAATGAGGTGCAATCTTTCTAGCTGCGATATTCTTCCTTGTTAGGCCATTTTTGTGCATTGCAATGATGACTGCACGTGTTTCTTTAGAGATAACCATGGTTAACAGAAGAGAAACAATGATGCCAAGCACCAGCCTCCTTTTAAAGTGTCCAGTGGTGTCATTCTTACTTAATCATGACAGATTGATCTCCAGCCATGTCCTCATCAACACCCACACCTGTGTTAATGGAGCAATCACTGAAAAGAGGTTAGTTTGTCCTTTTAAGGCAGGGCTGCAATGATGTTGAAATGTGTTTTAGGGGATAAAGTTCATTTTCTAGCCAAATATTGACTTTGCAAGTAATTGCTGTTAAGCTGATCACTCTTTATAACATTCTGGAGTATGTGCAAATTGCCATTAGAAAAAGTGAAGCAGTAGACTTTGCAAAAATTAATATTTGTGTCATTCTCAAAACTTTCGGCCATGAGTGTACAGAGGAGAAACCATACTGGGTGTCGGGCACAATACTTTGTGGGGGTGCTGTAGAGGAGTGTACTGTGAGTGATTCGCATTAAAAAAAATTGATGTGGTGTAATGCGCCTGCCACAGTATGTGTCATGCATGAATCTCAGTGTCACTCTGTGCCTTTTTAGGTGTGACTAGACCCCTGTGCCATGGGAGCATTGCCCTCAGAGAAGAAATGTAGATACTGTAGTAATCCTGGTGTTTTGTGGTAAGCTTGTGTAGAGTGGGCCAGAGGTCTAGCAGTTATAGTGTGGAATGTCCCTGTGAAGCAAGTGGAGAATGAAGTCCCAACATATCATGAAAAGAAAGGCGTAGGAGGAGAGCGAAGAACAGTGAAAAGAGGACAATTCAAAAGTTTTATGTAGTGGAAAAGCCAAGTTTACTTGGACCGAGTGGATGTGAATGAGAGTATTGTAGGCCACCTAAACATGGTCTACCACTTGGATCTGGTCTACTCCATGTGGCAGCTTCTAGCCTCAGTTCCTCCAGCTGCTGTCCAGGCTCTTCAGTACAGTCTGTGTTCCTCTAGCTGCCATTTTGCTTCTCCAGTACCCCAAACCTCCAGTTGCTGTCCAGCCACTACAGCCTTTGCTCCTCTAGCTACCATCCTGCTTCTACAGCAGGGGTGGGGAACCTCAGGCCTCAGGGCCATTTACGGCCCTCGATGACCTTTTATCAGGCCCCCGGGCAGATTCTCAGGGACCGCTGTGCTTTGGCAGGGAGCTGTATTTTGATCGCTACCAGTTCATTAATTTCTTCTTGCTCTGTGAGCACACACACGCAGTGTTCACTACAGAACACTGAAGGTCATGCAATGAAAGTTTACGTCCTGACACCAGTGACAGAGTCAGGATGTACTTTGTGGGAGGAGTTTGTACGGCCCCCGAAGGATGATATAAACATCCAAATGGCCCTTGGCAGAAAATGATTCCCCACCCCTGTTCTACAGCCTCTGTTCTTCCAGCTGCCATTCTGCCTGATCAACCGCCGTTGCATTAACCAGGCCCCCTCTGTGCATCACTGTCATCAGTTTGTGCTGCATTCCCTCCTGCTCATCTGGATCCAAAGCTAAGAGGATACAACGCAAAATATAACATTTTTTGTTTACATTTTTTTATATATTTTTGAACTGAATATTTTAAATGACTTTTATAAGCATTTCTTTCCACTAGATGGCAGCAGTGCAGCAATAAACTTTTGAAAGTGATGAATTTTTGTAATGCCTCTATCTGCATTGCTGTGACCAAGGACCCACTCAGGATCTGTTTTATGGAAGAATTCAGAAGCTGAAAATTTTTTTCTCTCCTACATGAATCTATACGATAGCCTTTCCAGTTAGTGGCAAGCAATGGTCCGCTAGTTCTAGTATTGCTCTGCTAAGGCTTGGTTCACATGCGTAAGGTTGGTTGCAGTTTTCTGAAGCAAGGGGTATTTACTGAAGTTTAAAGGATTTAACAAATTCCTAGTTATTAATTGCATGTTTTATGGCAGGCAGTGAAGGGTAGGGATACATGTCGCAGAAGCTTTCAGATGGATTATAGAAAAATTTGAGTAAATTGATTACTTCATGGCCACGATGTTCTGCCAAATGTGTCAGGACGCACTTACACGTGACCCTACCCTGAATTAATGAATGAAGTTAATTACTTCTGTGGGAGATTGTCGAGAGCTTTACTCATTTACAGGAGCAATTAACCTTCTGAATGCTCAGGAAAACCCAGATATGAACGGTAACTATCTGCTTGTAACATTGACCTTCACGAGTAATTTCAGGCTTATGTAAAGCTAATCATTACATAATGAAGTCCTGCAGCTTTCTAATATACTTCAGGCTTGAAATCCTCAATATTATAAAGATCTCTGCTTGCTGTCAGTGAATGAAAATGTTATTTTTTTTTATATTTAGAGACTTAAAGGGGTTGTATGGCTTTACGCTCCAAGCGGCAAGGATGGTTACAGAATTATAAGATGATACATACTTACTGTGAATCCAGTGCAGGATGCGACAGTCATCTGCACCCAGACAGAAATAGCCGGAGCAAAGCCTCCCCCCCTCCTCCAGGAGGCGTGGGCGGAGGCCAACATGACGGGAGGGTTGGAAGGGTTAGGTGTGGGGAGTAGTATTTAGATTAGGGGTCTATATAGGGAAGTGGAGTAGGCTTCAGGTCAGTTCCAGCTTTAGCAAAAAACAGTTAACATGTCCGATGTGGAGAGAGCTCTGGAGCTGCTGAGGGAGACGGCTTTATCGCAGCCTTCAGGGTGGTTAGAGGCCCAGGTCGCAGGTATGGCTCCTGGTACCTCCAGGCAGTCAGCCCCATCTCCGGTTAGGGAGCGGCGGTCGAGAAGGGTGAGGCCCCCTGAGCGGCTGTCTCCAGATGCAGCTCCCAGGGCCTCGCGTCGGCGTAGGAGCCCCTCTGGGGACCCTCCAGGCCGGGCGCCACAATTTTCCCGGGCTAGCAGACCTCGACCTGGGAGGAATCCGGTTGCTCGGCGGGGCCCTGCGGCGGTGTCTAGGCCTCCGCCTTGCGCTAGTGGGGGGGCGGAGCCAGCATGCGCTAGATGGCATAGGCGTACAGGATCTGCGGGGGGCCGCGGCAGTGGTACCGCCGCTGTGCGGCTTGCCTCTCCCTGCAGTACAGAGGCGATCGCTGGTGGCGCAGCGGCCTGCTTTCCGGCAGGGCCAGTGACTTCATCCCCCACTGACAGTGGGGTAGCAGGTCTGTCGGCAGGCTACGGTAGCGGTAGGCCGGTGGTGCGGCCTGGCTCATCACGCAGGTCACGACTAATTAATGACAGGGCAGCGGCCTGCTTGGCGGCAGGGCCGGGGCAGTCTTCTCTCACAGGCAGTGAGGCGCCAGGTTTTTCGGGGGGTCGCCTGAGTGGGTGGCCTGCTCTCACCGCCGGTAGCACGACGATTAGCCCAGTAATTGGCGCGACAGCGGCCTGCAGCGCGGCAGGGCCGGGACCATTGACCCTGCTACAGGGTGGCGGGGGAAGTCATCCGGGTATTATTGAGGGATCACGGGGGGCCATCGCTGTGCAGGCCCTTAGTGCGACGGGTGCTAGGGACGTGGCGACCCAGGTAGTGGAGACATTTGGGACTCAGCGGTCGGGATCCTCTCTGGAGTTTGGGCCCTCTACGCCAGTCGTTTTTGAGGGGAGTCCTAGTCATCAGCAGCAGGCCAGGATGGAGTGGAGGCATCCGAGGATCCAGGTTTTTCGGCTGGAGGGCTCACAGCTCCCTCGCAGCCCGGTGAGTACAACTCTTTGTCTGGCGTTCGTCACCCAATTTTGTCTTCTACACAGTGTTGGGGGGGTCAGGTGGGTGATTATCAGGGCAGTGGGGGTTCTGCGTCCAGTGGGGAAGTGACTGGGGGCGTTAGGGACATGTTGGTGGGCGTGCGGGACTTGTTGTCTCGTTTGGAACGGGGTTTGAGTGGTTCATCTCCGTTGGCTGCATGGGTTGGGTCGCAGGCTGGGGGGCATACCGGCCCGAGTGGGTCAGAGTTGGCGGGACCTGTCGGCGAGCCGGTGTCGGTATCAGTACAAACTGAGAAGGAGAAGGAGTGTCGCGTGCATTTAGATGATAGGGCGCACGGGGAGGTATACGTATGTTTTGAAGGCCCATTGGGGGCACATTTGAAGAAGGAAGTTAGAGAGCGCATTTGGAAGGACGAATATGTGGAGATTTTCTCGTTGTTGCCTCTTGGGAAATTTAACTTAGATAAGAGTAAAAAAGAGGACAGTAAAAAAGAGAAGGAGGAAAAACGTAAGTGGCGCTTGATTCCCCAGACGTTTGTTAATTGGCAACAAGCTTTCGCCATTTTAGCAAGTGTCATTGGGGAAAAGGCTCCGGATAATTGTTCGGCCCTATTTTGCTATTTGGATGCCATAGGTGAAGCTTATAGGGTGTATGGCGGGCAAGCTTGGCTCAGGTATGATGAACAATTCCGGCAGAGGAAGGCAGTTCGTCCTGCTATTCGTTGGGATCAAAAAGATATTGGTCTGTGGATGCGGGTCATAGCGCAAAACAAATTTAGCCATTCCTTTCATGGGGGGGCTGGGAGCACCAGCCAGAGTAATAACACCTCCGGCACAGCCAGGGGCAGCGGGCAAGGACAGGCAGGAGTGCATAAGTCGGGGGTATGCTGGCAATTTAACGACGGCCAGTGCAAGTTTGGGGCGAATTGTAAATTCATACATCTCTGCTCCACTTGCAATGGCGCCTCTCACGGAGCATCCAAGTGTTTTAGGAAAGGAAAAGGAAAATTTGGAAGCGGTAATTCGCAAGGGGGAGACTCCAGTGAAACTGGAAAGGATGGTCCCCTATCTAAATAGATATGGGGACCGGGGAAAAGCGGCATTGTTGTACTCTGGTTTTAAGGACGGTTTTGTTATTCCACATCCCCCATTTGATATTCCGCGAGTACTGAAAAACCTGCAGTCGGCGTTGTTACATCCCAGAGTTGTTTCGGATAAGCTGGAAAAGGAAGTTTCGTTGGGTAGAATGGCTGGCCCTTTTATGTCCCCCCACTTTTCAGATTTGGTTGTCTCCCTTTGGGAGTCGTTCCAAAAAAGGAGCCGAATAAGTTTCGACTTATCCATCACTTGTCATACCCGCAGGGCAGGTCAATGAATGATGGCATTGATCCTGAGATTTGTTCTGCTGTTTACTCCTCGTTTGATGAGGCGGCGGGTGGGTGAGAAAGTGTGGTCGTGGGGCCCTTTTGGCCAAGACAGACATCGAGTCTGCGTTTCGCTTGTTGCCGGTGCACCCTGATAGCATAAAGTTACTGGGTTGCTATTGGGATGGTGTGTTTTTTGTTGACAGGTGCTTACCCATGGGGTGTTCCTTATCTTGTGCGTATTTTGAAGCTTTCAGTTCTTTTCTTGAATGGGTGGTACGAGAATTTTCGGATTTTGATTCGGTTATTCATTATTTGGATGACTTCTTGTGTGTTGGGCCAGCAGATTCATGGCGGTGTTCTAGGATTTTAAAAGCAGTTCAGTGGGTGGCTGAGCGGTTTGGTGTCCCGTTGGCGCCTGACAAGACGGAGGGTCCAAATACGTGTTTGTATTTTCTAGGGATCGTTATTGACACCATTGCATGGGAATTCAGGCTTCCTGAGGACAACCTATCGGCGTTGAGAGTGGAGGTGGTCAGAGCGCGTCGGTTGAAAAAACTGTCTTTGCGTGATCTTCAGTCGTTGTTAGGGAAGCTGAACTTTGCTTGTCGGGTGATGCCGATGGGGCGAGTTTTTTCACGTAGGCTGGCAAGCGCTACTTCAGGTGTTCGAGCCCCTCATCATTTTATCAGGTTGTCCGCGGAGCTTAGGGCGGACTTGTCAGTTTGGGAATCTTTTTTGGAGGGGTACAATGGCCGTTCCTTGGTAATGGCTGAGGTTGTTGACAATGATGCTTTGGACTTGTTTACTGATGCGGCCGGCGGGATTGGTTTTGGGGCATATTTCAAGGGACAGTGGTGCGCATCTCATTGGCCCAGAGAATGGGTAGAGGGGGGCTTGGTGCGTAACATAATGTTGTTGGAGATCTTCCCGATCCTCGTGGCTGTTCATTTGTGGGGGCACATTTTTCGTAATCATCGAGTGCGCTTTAATTGCGATAATATGGGAGTGGTATGCGCGATTAATGGTCTCACCGCATCGTCCCCCCTGTGGTTCGGGTGTTGCAGGAATTGGTGTTGGTATGTTTGTCCTTGAATGCTCATGTTACAGCGACTCATGTTCCTGGTGTGAAGAACGAAATTGCTGATTCTCTTTCTTGTTCACAGTGGGATCATTTCCGGTCATTGGCGCCAGAAGCAGAGGTAGTGGGTCTAACGTGTCCGGAGGAGTTATGGAAGGTGGTTTTGGACCGCAGGGTCGTTGCTCAGGTCTTCGCTAGCCCCCAAAACTTGGGAGGCGTATCAGGCTGTTTGGCGGATGTGGGAAGGGGTTTTCTCAGCCCGTGCAAGCATTGGTATCGGACACGATTGGGAGAGAATTTTGTTGTCCTGGTTAGGACAGGGTGCGACGGAGGGTTGGTCTTGCGCGAAGGTATCACGGGTTTTGGCAGCTTTATCTTTCGGTTTTCGTTTACGGGGGATTCAGGATTTTACAAAAACGTTTTTGGTTAAGCAGGCAGCGAAAGGATTTCTTCGTGTAAAAAGTCGGGGTGATACTAGGCGCCCGATTTCATTTGGTATATTAGAGCAGTTGGGCCTGCGTTAGAGTCGACGTGTTCCTCGAATTTTGAGGTGGCGTTGTTTCGCTTAGCTTTTTCGTTCGCATTTTTTGGGGCTTTGCGGGTGGGTGAGCTGGTTTCGCAGAACAAACGTGTTGTAGGCGGGTTATTGGGAGGGATATCGTGTTGACTTCGCGGGGTGTTGAGTTTTGGCTGCGGAGGTCTAAGACAGATCAGGCTGGTAAAGGTCGACGGGTGGTTTTGTGTGGTGTGCAGGGCTCTTTAATGTGTCCGGTACAATGTTTCCAGCGCTTTCGGGAGTTTCGGCCTAGCCTGGTCGGTTCTTTGTTGTGTCATGCGGATGGGGGTAGTTTGTCTCGGTATCAGTTTGGTGCCATTTTTAAGAAGTCTATTCGGGTATTGGGCATGGATGATTCTCGTTTTGCTCCTCATTCTTTTCGAATCGGGGCAGCGACGGAGGCAGCGGCAGGGGGTTTGAGTCCGGCGTCCATTCAACGTATTGGCGGTTGGAAGTCAGGTCAGTATCGGAGTTACATCAGGCCTTAGTTCGTTAAGTGGCTGGAGGGAGATGCCTGGGAGGGTAGTGTTCTGTCTCCGGGTACTCTGGTATTTGGTATTTTAGCCTTGTTTTCTCTTTTCAGGTATCGTGCCTTTGCTTGTGTGGATTTTTGGCCATTCCTTCGTTTACTGAGGAGCGTTGCGAGCTGACGTCAGGAACGAAGGTCGACAGCTGGGTTTTCACAGGAGCATGGCTGTGGTGCCGTGGATTGGCTTGAGAGGAATGGAATGGAGAAGGGTTCTCCAGGAAATACATGGATGTGTTTTGATGGACCGTGCTCCTGACATTTTAGTTCTCCATGTTGGGGGCAACGATCTGGCGGTTCGACCTTTCCGGGAATTGGTAAAGGACATTAAACAGGATTGTTTGCGTTTGTGGTTATTATATACAGGCGTTACTATTGTTTGGTCTGAAATTGTTCCACGCAGGCGTTGGCGTACGATGAGGTCCTTGGTAAAGGTCAACAAGGCCAGGATAAAAGTGAATAGGGCAGTTTCTTCATTTATTGTTAGGAATGGAGGAGTGTCAGTGAGGCATTTTGATCTGGAGAAGGGTGAGGGCGATTTTTGGTTGGCGGACGGGGTCCACCTAAATGGGGTGGGTTCTGATATTTGGGCGCTCGGCCTTCAAGAGGGGATAGAAAAGGCCATGGCATTGTGGTTTGGGGGGGTCTCGGGCCATTGAGGTGTTCAAGGGCCCTCGTTGTGGCGGTATGGGGTGGGGGGAGTCCTTGAAGTCGGTTGGAAATTGGTTTTGGGGGACTCTGGATAGGGTCTCCTCCGTCTGAAGTTACGTTGATGGTGATCTGGTGAGATGTGGACGGGGAGTTCCGCAGGAGTGGGCGGATCCCCGAGGAGCTGGGTGAGCAACATATCATGGTGTGCGTTGGTGCTCCTGAGCCTGTGGGGTAACGGCTGGGAGTAAGATGATGGGTGTTGTTCACAGCAATTTCGGATTAATTCACCAAGATCTTGTGGCTTCAAGGACTCCTCCTCAACGTTCAAGTATTATAAAGCTATGTTATCATTTGGTATTTTGTTAATGTTTGTGTGTTTAATAAAAGGCTGCTGTGGCCATTAGAATTCCAAATATTTTGGGCTCTGTGTATTTGTGAGCGACGTATGGGGGTGGGTTATGTTACTGGTTGGGTGGTACAGGTGATAGGTTACATTAGACTCCCCGCAGGTAAGCGACTTGACAGTACCAACGTCATGGATCGATGGAGTCATGGTCTTCAGTCACCTGATCTCTGATTTCTGTTAATGACTGTAGCGGTCATCAGAGACACATGCAAATTTGTAAATTTGTACCTTTTTTATAGATACCCCATTGACAAGGAAAAAGGTAGAATTTGGTAGTTATTACTATTAGTAATAGGAGACATCTCTAGACCAAGGTTTAAAGAAAAGCTGGAGCCCTCACCCTGGACACTTCCACTGTATCTTGTCACATCCTGAGCTGGCATTCAACGCTCACTATGGGCCTGGGGAGAAAGACAACACCGGAGCCTCCCATGTCCGTGGTACCATCCTGTTCAGCTACCTACAAACAAGGTTCCGCATAAGAAAGTGTTGGCAGCAGATTACTCACGATACTCTCCAAGCGTGTGACAACAGAGCTTCTTTATTCAGGAACAAACAGGAGCAATATAAGATAAGCTTAATAGATCAGGAATAAATCATTTGTGTGTCACTATCTGTGCAGTATCTACAGCAGGCTGCTTCTCTCATACACAGACGCAGGACACACAGTCACATGTTCTCCCTGTGTGAGCCTCTGGGAGTTTTTTTTTATGTTCTAACTTTATAAACAGCATACAAATCTAGCAAATAAACACTCATAGACAGGAATGGAGTTGTTGCATCAAACATATTCCAACACCTCCACTCAACAACTACTTATCCTGTTAGTCCCATTGCAGTTCTGAAGTCCACAAACTTGGCTCTTGATAATAGCTTTGTCATACCATCAGCTATCATCTTGTCAGACTCACAATAAACAAACTCGAGTACACCACGTTCCACTCTGTCATGTAAGTGGTGATGTTTTACATCAATGTGATGCTTAGTCCTTGCACTAATCTTCTCACTGCTGGCAAGTTTAAAGGGAATCTGTCACAATAAATTGGCGGGATATTTAAATGATGGTAGTCCGGTCCGATGGGCGGTATTTTGGGTACTTGCTTAACCTGTTTTTCACCGCTGTCTGCATTATTTCTGGGAATTGTAGTCGTTGCCCTCCATATAACGCGCCTGCGCATTGCAATCTTGAATTGCGCACACACAGTATGCTTTGCTCAATGGTGGGCAAAGCCAAAAATCATTAGTGCGCATGCGCTGGTTAACTATGTCCCGGAACACAGCGAAGTACTTCCGGGACATAGTTAACTGGCGCATGCTTATCCACACTTCAGTGTTTTACTTTTCGGCATGTGGGTTTGGTGACTGAGATTCTTGTTCTTGCTTCTTAGGTTGAATAACTGGTGTAACTGGCGACTTAAAGATTCTTTTTCCTTATTTAGGGTCTCTTGTTATGTTTCTTAGAGACTGTTTGAGGGTTCTATCTCTAGTTTTTAATCTTCCTGTACCTGTATAAGGTTCATTACTACTACCCTACCCTACCCTCCCTTTCTATTCTGTATCTTTCCCCTCCCAGTTTAAATATAAAATCTAATAAAAACATTTAAAAAGAACTAGATGGGCATTTCCTGAAGGGAATACATGGTGCTTGAACAGTGCTGCCAGTTTTACAGCAATTTGGTACTTGGTAGCCACTTTGGCCACTTGGTAGCCACTTTGGCACCTCGGTAGCCACTTTGGCCACTTGGTGGCCACTTTGGCACATTCGGCACCTCTGTAGCCACTTTGGCCACTTGGTAGCCACTTTGGCACATTCGGCACCTCGAAAAGCCACTTTGGCCACTTGGTAGCCACTTTGGCACATTCGGCATTTCGGTACCCACTTCGGCCACTTGGTAGCCACTTTGGCACATTCGGCACCTTGGTAGCCACTTTGGCCACTTGGTAGCCATTTTGGCACATTTGGCACCTAGGTAGCCACTTTGGCCACTTGGTAGCCACTTTGGCATATTCGGCACCTCGGTAGCCACTTTGGCACATTCGTCACCTCAGTAGCCACTTTGGCCACTTGGTAGCCACTTTGGCACATTCGGCACCTCGGTAGCCACTTTGGCCACTTGGTAGCCACTTTGGCACATTCAGCACCTTGGTAGCCACTTTGGCCACTTGGTAGCCACTTTGGCACATTTGGCACCTAGGTAGCCACTTTGGCCACTTGGTAGCCACTTTGGCATATTCGGCACCTCGGTAGCCACTTTGGCACATTCGTCACCTCAGTAGCCACTTTGGCCACTTAGTAGCCATTTTGGCACATTCGGCACCTCGGTAGCCACTTTGGCACATTCGTCACCTCAGTAGCCACTTTGGCCACTTGGTAGCCACTTTGGCACATTCGGCACCTCGGTAGCCACTTTGGCCACTTGGTAGCCACTTTGGCATATTCGGCATCTCGGTAGCCACTTCGGCCACTTGGTAGCCACTTTGGCACATTCAGCACCTTGGTAGCCACTTTGGCCACTTGGTAGCCACTTTGGCACATTTGGCACCTAGGTAGCCACTTTGGCCACTTGGTAGCCACTTTGGCATATTCGGCACCTCGGTAGCCACTTTGGCACATTCGTCACCTCAGTAGCCACTTTGGCCACTTGGTAGCCACTTTGGCACATTCGGCACCTTGGTAGCCACTTTGGCCACATGGTAGCCACTTTGGCACATTTGGCACCTCGGTAGCCACTTTGGCCACTTGGTAGCCACTTTGGCACATTCAGCACCTCGGTAGCCACTTTGGCCACTTGGTAGCCACTTTGGCACATTTGGCACTTCGGTAGCCACTTTGGCCACTTGGTAGCCACTTTGGCACATTCGGCACCTCGTAGCCACTTTGGCCACTTGGTAGCCACTTTGACACATTCGGCCCCTCGGTAGCCACTTTGGCCACTTGGTAGCCACTTTAGCACATTTGGCACTTCGGTAGCCACTTTGGCCACTTGGTAGCCACTTTGACACATTCGGCCCCTCGGTAGCCACTTTGGCCACTTGGTAGCCACTTTAGCACATTTGGCACTTCGGTAGCCACTTTGGCCACTTGGTAGCCACTTTGGCACATTCGGCACCTCGGTAGCCACTTTGGCCACTTGGTAGCCACTTTGACACATTCGGCCCCTCGGTAGCCACTTTGGCTACTTGGTAGCCACTTTGGCACATTCGGCACCTCGGTAGCCACTTTGGCCACTTGGTAGCCACTTTAGCACATTTGGCACTTTGGTAGCCACTTTGGCCACTTGGTAGCCACTTTGGCACATTCGGCACCTCGGTAGCCACTTTGGCCTCTTGGTAGCCACTTTGATACATTCGGCCCCTCTGTAGCCACTTTGGCACATTCGGCACCTCAGTAGCCACTTTGGCCACTTGGTAGCCACTTTGGCCACTTTGTAGCCACTTTGGCACATTCAGCACCTCGGTAGCCACTTTGGCCACTTGGTAGCCACTTTGGCACATTCGTCACCTTGGTAGCTACTTTGGCCACTTGGTTGCCACTTTGGCACATTCGTCACCTCTGTAGCCACTTTGGCCACATGGTAGCCACTTTGGCACATTCGGCACCTCGGTAGCCACTTTTGCCACTTGGTAGCCACTCTTGGCACATTCAATCGACCCCTCGGTAGCCACTTTGGCACATTCGGCACCTCAGTAGCCACTTTGCCCACTTGGTAGCCACTTTGGCCACTTGGTAGCCACTTTGACAAGCACCATAATAACTGGTGTAACTTCATGGAATTTGAGCGATACAGAGTTTTCATAAATCACTACATCTCTGCTGATTGTAAGGCTATGTGCGCACGTTGCGGAATTTCCGCGGAAATTTCCGCGGCAATACCGCACCTCCCTGCCGCGGGAAATACGCATTTTTATTGGTATGCGTATTTCCGCCAGAAACTAGCGTTTTGCAAGTGTAATTAGCTTGCAGAATGCTAGCGTTTTCCTAGCAATCTGTATCATCGCTTGGAAAACTGATTGACAGGTTGGTCACACGAGTCAAACATAGTGTTTGACAAGTGTGACCAACTTTTTACTATTGATGCCGCCTATGTCGCATCAATAGTAAAAAGATCTAATGTAAAAATAATAGAAAAATAAAAAATCATGATATTCTCACCTTCCGGCGGCCCCCGCTGCTTTCCTGCCTCTCAGCGACACTCCCGGCCAATCGGGTTCCCAGGCGTCCTTAGCGACAATGACCCCAGATGACGTAGCATCACGCGAGACCGCTACGTCATCTGGGGTCATTGTCGCTAAGCACGCCTAGGACCGGGATTGTCCGGGAGCGTTGCTGAGAGGCGGGAAGGCTGCGTGGACGCCGGAAGGTGAGAATATCATGATTATTTTATTTTAATTATTGTTTTAATATGGATATGGTACCCAGGGTCTGGAGGAGAGTCTCCTCTCCTCCAGACCCTGGGTACCATCCGCACATGAACCGCTTAATTTGCGCATGGTGGGCATAGCCACATGCGGAAAGTAAGCGGTTCAATGCATTCCAAAGGCGGCGGAATCGCCGTGATTCCGCAAAAAGAATGAGCATGCTGAATATTTTTCCGCGATGCGATTCTGCCGCGAAAAAACACGAAGCATGTGCACAGCATTGCGGAATCCCATAGAATATAATGAGTTGCGTTGGGTAAGCGTTTTTGCAGCGTTTTCGCAGCAAAAATTCTAACAATCCGCAACGTGTGCACATAGCCTTACTGTGTTGGTCTCTAGGTGCAGGATTCTGTATCCCTTTTGAATTTCGCTATAGTGCACCAGGACTCCTTGCTTTGCGTGTGGTTCCCACTTGGAACATTTTTCTTTGGGAACATACAGAAACATTTTGCTTCCAAATATCCTGAGGTGCTTCGGGTTAGGCTTCTCGCAGTTCCATAGCTCATATGGAGTTTTATTTGCAGCTTTACCTGGCACTCTGTTTTGAAGATAGAAGCTGTCATGACGGCTTCTCCCCAATACTCTGTAGGTAGATTCGCATCAAACAACATACTTCTTACACTTTCACATAGAGTACGGTTTTTTCTCTCTGCAATGCCATTTTGTTCTGGGTTGTATGGGATGGTAGTCTGGAACACGATTCTATCCTTTTTCAAAATGGTTTGCACCTTACCACTTGTATATTCGGTTCCATTATCTGCACGCAGGGCTTTTGGCATTCTTCCAAATTTATTAAATACTACAGCAAGATATTCTTCAAGTTTCTGTGGAACTTCATCCTTACTGTGAAGCAGGTAGGCGACTGTATATCTGGAGTAGTCATCAATAAATGTGAGAAAATAACTCTTCTTGCTAGGGATTTGAACACTCATTGGACCCTTGAAGAAGTGTGGATGAAACGCGCGTCGGGGTGGATGGACACGGCACTTTCTCCATACATTCAGTGAGTATAGCTTCTGAATTTTCTTTTCCTGATTAAGTTTCAATATGTTCGCAAGTTTGGCCTAATATAAATTTAAGCCGGAATGAGGGTCATATAAACGTGATATTCCATATGTATAGGACATAATCCATAATTTTTATGACACATAGCATATCTGACATTACCTCAGCACTGGCATTTTATGAATAAGAGGCACAACTATTGTGAGGATCTATTTATTTCAGGCAGATTTTCTCTAGCATCAATAACTGGATTTTTTTGTATAAATCTATGAAAAATATTGAAACAGTGGAATGTATTTAAGGAGATAGTAGCCATTGGTGTCTCTCACATCTGAGGTTACTTGGTTTCAGTATTAGTTTGCTTTGTAAATTGAGTATTTAATAAACTATTATTTGATTAGAATTCTTTCCACTGAACTGTGCTTATTTCTGTTCACCTCCCACTAATAGTGTTTTTCAGTATGACAGATGGGTTTTTATACATCTGTATGTATCAGATCCAGAGGCTGTGCAGATCTAGTGATGCTTATTTTAGGAAAGGATTTTCCAGACATTTTCCCTTTAAGACAGCTAGTGCACTTCATTAGTGATGACTCTGAGCGAACACGCTCGCCACTACTCGTTACTCGCCCGAGTATCATGGTACTCGGTGAGCACCAAGCATTTACGGGATAACTCGGCGGGAACTCGGGTCTCCACCCAGCTTTTTTGGCGGACTTTACAGACCCAAACACAATGCAGGGATTTTCTGCCAGGCAATGAAACGCCGCAGCCATCTTTGTTGTGGTCGTGCAGTAATTGGCTGGCCGCACAGCACCATCAGGGTATAAGAGACCGGACACCGCCCTGCTCGCCGCATTCAGCTCCAGATTGAGATAATGTAGGGAGAGCTGCTGCCGATATAGGGTCAGATTTGGGGATTTCTTAGTCAGTGTGGGGTGTACCATCCTAAACTACTCAAATCCAGATAAACCAACAGTCCTTCTAAGGCCGGCGTCACACTGGCAAGTTTGATGCGAGTAAGTCGCACGACTTTCTCGCATCAACACCCGGCACGGCCACCCGCTCTCGGACCGAGTGTGCGGCTGCATGTATTTCTATGCAGCCGCGCACTCGGGTCCGAGAGCGGGAGGTCGTGCCGGGTGTTGATGCGAGAAAGTCATGCGACTTACTCGCATCAAACTCGCCAGTGTGACGCCGGCCTAAGGACTAATTCCAGAGTATATAGGTTCCAGTGTTAGGTTAGCAGGGTAGTGTACTTCGCTCTATACACATCAGTGCAAGGCCTGCAGGCACTGTATGTGTGTATATGGATCATTGCATACATCAAGAGGGTCCATTCCCTTCCTGTGTTCTGGTGCTGCTGCTACTATCTGTATGATATATTGGCTGTATATATCTAGCCCAGGTGTAATTGGAATACAGGTCACACATTTTTCGGTGTGCTATCTCCGTGCCAGCTCATATCTGTGCGTGCTCAAAGTTTGGACAGTTTACGCCATTTTTCTTTTTTTGGCCTGGGTGTCACTGTACTTATATACCAGTATTTAGCCAAAAAAAAAAAAAAGGCCACACATGTTTCAGTGTGTTAACTCCATGCCAGTTCACATCTGTGTGTGCTCAAAGTTTGGCCAGTTTTCTCCAGTTTTCTTTTTTTGACCTGGGTGTCACTGTACTTATTTATTGCAGTATTTAGCCCCAAAATAAAAAAAAATACAGGTCACAGATTTTTCAATGTGGTATCTCCATGCCAGCTCATATCTGTGCATGCTCAAAGTTTGGCCAGTTTACCCCAGTTTTCTTTTTTTGTCCTGGGTGACACAGTCCTGATATACAGCACTAGTTAGCCCAAAAAACAGGGCACACATTTGTCGTAGTGGTATCTCCGTGGCAGCTCATATCTGTGCATGCTCAAAGTTTGGCCAGTTTACCCCAGTTTTCTTTTTTTGTCCTGGGTGACACAGTCCTGATATACAGCACTAGTTAGCCCAAAAAACAGGGCACACATTTGTCGTAGTGGTATCTCCGTGGCAGCTCATATCTGTGCATGCTCAAAGTTTGGGCAGTGTAGGCCAGTTTTCTTTTTTTGTCCTGGGTGTCACAGTCCTGACATACAGCACTACTTAGCCCAAAAATAAAAAAAAATACAGGCCACACATGTTTCGGTGTGGTACCTCCATGCCAGCTCATATCTATGCGTGCTCAAAGTTTGTCCAGTTTTCTTTTTTTGGCCTGGGTGTCACTGTACTTATATACAGCAGTATTTAGCCCAAAAATAAAAAAAATATAGGTTACACATTTTTCAGTGTGGTATCTCCATGCCAGCTCATATCTGTGCATGCTCAAAGTTTGGCCAGTTTACGCCAGTTTTCTTTTTTTGGCCTGGGTGTCACAGTCCTGATATACAGTACTAGTTAGCCCAAAAAAAAAAACAAAACAGGGCACACATTTGTCGTAGTGGCATCTCCGTGTCAGCTCATATCTGTGTGTGCTCAATGTTTGGGCAGTATAGGCCGGGTTTCCTTTTTTTGTCCTGGGTGTCACAGTCCTGATATACAGCACTACTTAGCCCAAAAATAAAAAAAATACAGGCCACACATTTGTCATAGTGGTATCTCCATACCAGCTCATATCTGTGTGTGCTCAAAGTTTGGGCAGTGTAGGACAGTTTTCCTTTTTTTGTCCTGGGTGTCACAGTCCTAATATACAGCACTACTTAGCCCAAAAGTAAAAAAAAACAGGCCACACATTTGTCGTAGTCGTATCTCCGTGCCAGCTTATATCTGTGGGTGCTCAAAGTTTGGCCAGGTTAGGCCAAAACATTGTATGTTTTTGCAGTCTGCTAATGTAAATATTAAATCTGATAAGGCCAAAATATTTTTACCTAAAGTCCAGATAGGGAAAAGTGTGGTTTTCAAGCACACGTATCACATACAAGTTGACTCCCAAATCACCCTTTTGTAGTGAATGTGTATAATATTTTATTCCATTTACAATGGGCAAGGCTCGTGGCAAGGACAGGGAAGTGGACATGATGGTGGTGGTGCAGGCCGAGGCCATGGGCAAAGTGAAACTGGCCCACCGAAAACACCCACATCTTCTCGCTGGATCTTAGTGTCCAAAGTCCTAGAGGACCGCAGCAAGACAGCACTATTGAAGCTTGAGCAGTGTGAAAAGGTTGTTGGTTGGATAGTGGATAATACTTCCAGTTACTTATCAACCACCACCAGCACCCTGTTTTCAACATGGTCAAGTCACAGGAGCCGTGAATCTAGACCGCATATTCCTTACCCTGATCCTCCTTCCTCCCACCATGCTGAGTGCCCTGAGACAACTGATCCCACACTCCGACACTCCGAAGAGCTGTTCAGTTTTCCATTTGGAGATTCATGCCTCTCGCCCGCTCCACTAGAAGCGGGGCAAGATGATATTCCATGTAGCAATGCACAAATCTTTGAGCAGCCACGGTCACAAGAGGTGGCCGATGATGAGACACAATTGCCGGAAAGTCAGGAGGAGGACCACTGTGGGGAAGTGGAAGATGAGGTGGTGGATGATGTAGTAACAGACCCAACCTGGCAGGAGGACATGCAGAGCGAGGACAGCAGCACACAGGGGGAGGTAGGCATCGCACCACTTCAGACAGGAAGAAGCAGTGTGGTGGCCGCAGACAGAAAGCGGGCAACCGTTCCCCGTGTGTAGCCCTGGTATTTAAGGTACACAATACCAGGAGGATGAGTGGAGAGGTAACGGTTAAGGGCTCTACATGACATCACATATACTTCGGACACACCCAGCAGGGGTGTAGAGGGGTGTGGTTTTTAGCACAAGAGAGTCTTGTAGTGTCTCCTGAGGTGAAGGGAGAGAGAAGGAGTGCCTGTCTGGAGCACCAAGATTCCTGTCGATTCAGAGAGACAGTACAGTAGTGGAGGCTAGTACAGGTGAGCCAGTTCACCTTAGCCTAGTCAGTGCTGAGATTGAGAGTTTGAGCAAGTCGAAAGGCACAGTGGAAGGAAATCAGAAGTGCTTTAGGATTGAAGTATCCTGCACATTGTCACCGGTCACTGGAGACCGAAGCATCACTATAGCTTCACGCATAGTGGTAGAAAAACCAGAGGCTTACTGGACCTTAGGTAACAGAAAGCAGCCCTTGAAGTGTCAGTACGTAACAGGGGTCAGGTGGAATAGGAACTTTGAGCTAGGCCAAGCATAGAAGAACCTAGTTTCATCACTGGAAGGCTCCACCACAAAACTGACCGGGCAGTACAGCTTTGAAATAGCTGAAGTTTCAGGAGTGAACTACGCTTTATGCTGGTTGGACTCATCATCATTGGAAAGTAAAGGAGGCCCCTGCCTTGCTCAGCCGTTGCCTCAAAACTCATCCTCCATCAACCCCATCAGCCTCCCTGGGACCTGCCTTACCATCTAACAAGTAAAAGGTATGGAAAGACGCTGACGGTGTGAGACTGAGTTATTTAATTGCATGCCTGCACAACCCCACCATAACCATCGACCTGAGGGAAGAGTCCCACCTGTAGGGGACCCGACATCTAGCTGCCTCACCATCCCCTCAGAGATCTACAGCAGCGCTGGTACAAATTACCAGAGACTACAGGTGGCGTCACGAACTGTAAATATATCTATCCCCTGTAAATATTCCCCCAACATACGCCAGACCGCCAGGGCCACAGACCGAGCCACCGCTACCTGTGACAAACCCCATAGACTTCCATGGGCTCGGCTCTGAGTACCCCATTGCCCTGGTAACCCACAATTGTGGTGGCGGGTCGACACAAAACTTTGGCGTCACGAACAGGATGCGAAACTTGCAGCATTGCGAGCCCTGTGTGCCTGTGGAGTGTTTTGATGAAAAAGACTGTTGCTATTGTTTGGCGCCAAATACCGCCATATTTGCCGCCAGATTCGCGCCCTAAGGCGCTGGAGAAGAAGGTGGGCGTACCTGAAAGAGCGCGCAAAGTCTTGGACACGCCCCCGGCTCTGACTCAGCGGCAGGTCCTGCAACAGGAAGTGAACGCTCTGACATCAGAGCGCCTGCGACGAAGGTCCTGTTCCCACTGCTGTGCCTGTGAAGTAGCAGCATCTGAAACCGTAGGCTCCGTTTAACCAAGGGGGCGCTAAGATGTCACAACAACCGGCTGACAGTGCGGCCCCGGCCGGAGGCCCCAATCCCGCACCGCCTGGTATTGTAGCGCCAGATGGGGGTGCAGGTCCAGCACCCAGTCCGGTAGTCCCGATCATGCCACTAACGCTCCCATATATGCCTGGGGCGAAATGGCTTCCCCAGTACAGCGGTGAGCCAGGCACATTAGCAGGCTTCAAGCGGAAGTTATGCAGCATCCTAGAAATGTACTCCATGCCTGAGAGACAAAAAGCTGCTGTGCTGATAGGGCAGCTAACTGGCGCTGCTGAAAGGGAAGTGGAGACTTGGGATACCGTTGATCAGGAGTCGGTACCTGCGATCTTCCTTAAACTACATGCCATATTTGAAGACCGCACAGAAACGGATCTCCGGATGGCCTTCTACCACTGTTCACAGCAACCAGGTGACAGCATCAGGGACTACGCTTGCCGACTACAAGGAGCCCTGAGAGCCCTTAAGCAGATTAATAATTTAAATGCTATCGATGAGAATAAAATGCTGAAAGAACAATTTATCCAGGGATTGAGATCCCAAGAGGAACGCAGAACTGTAAACTGGTGGTCCTTAGATCATCCGGATGCTACCTTTGATGCCCTAAAAGACATGGCAATAAAAGGGCTGCGGCCCCTGGGCAAACCTGAGGTGGCAACCCAACATCATCAGGGTGAAGTCACTCTGGAACGGCAGTAACCCCCTGTTCCCCGTTAGTGGCCGAAACCAAAACGCAGGTGACACCTCCCAGTGAATTGGATTGTCTGCGCTCAGAGGTGCGCCAGCTGACTAAAAATCTGGCTGCTGTAATGAGTGCCCTGCAGCTGCGGAAAGAGGAGGAAGGGAAGATCTTGTTAGCTGACTGCCCAGAAGACGTCCCGTGGATGCACCGGAGAAGAAAGAAGACGTCGCCCCCCGGAGGAGGACAACGCCACCCCCAGGAGCGACCTCTGATCAACACCCTCCTCGTCGAGAGATCACCTGTTACCGATGCAACCAGAAAGGTCATATGTCTCCACAGTGTCCTTTAAACGGGCAGAACCTGGGTCCAAGGGCCAACACCCAGGAGAATACCCGTCAGGCCCCTTAGACTGGAACCGCAGGTATGTGGGTGGGCGACCCTACCTGTCCATCATCTTAGATGGTATTGCAGTTCCGGCATTGTTAGACACTGGGTCCCAAGTGACCCTAATACCTGATGCCCTATATACTAAGTACTGGTCAATGGACAGTCTTAATCCCCCGAGCCCTGACTTTACCGTATATGCTTCTAATGGTCTTCCTGTAGAAGTACTCGGGACAAAATGTGTAGATGTAAAGGTGGGCAGAGAGGAGTTGAAAGACCAGGGGCTTCTGGTAGTAAAGACTGCAAATGAGGAGAACGGTTTAAATATAATTTTGGGCACTAACATTATCGGTAATTGTTTGGAGAAGTTGTGTTCTTGCTCCAACACCTCGCTGAGATTGCCCGACCAAGGCAGAAAGGAGTAATCCAAAGAGAGATCCGAGCCCTGGTGTGTCAGCAGCAAGCGAAGCTTACAGACGGCGAAATTGGTAATGTACGGGTCACTGACTCGGATCCTATTGTGATACCCCCAATGAGTGAAATGATTATCTGGTGCAGGGCAGCCATAGGTCTGAGAGGACAGAATTACCAAGCTGTAGTAGAACCCCACCATTCAGAACATAGACCTACACTTATGACTGCTAGGGGAGTAGTAGAAGTGGTGAATGGAAGAGTACCGGTACGGCTTCTCAATTGGGGAGATGATGAGGTAAACTTACCCCGTTATGCAACCATTGCTAAACTACATGCTGTCGACAATAATTCTATTCTTCCGGCTGAGTCCTTAGACTCCTGTCAAATAGCGGAGGACAATGACCCAGCAACTCAGGTGGCGGAATGGTGTCAGCAACTCCATGTTGGGACGGACACCACCCCCGCTCACCAGAAGCAAGGGGTATTACGGGTGGTGCAAGAGTATGCCCAAGTGTTTAGCAAGCACCCACTTGATTTTGGGGTAATTAAGGGAGTCCAACATCATATCCCTACAGGCAGTCATCCTCCCATCAAGGAGCGGTATAGGCCTATACCCCAGCCCATTATCAGAAGGCTAAAGAAATGTTACATGATATGAAGAAGGCCGGGGTGATAAGGGATAGTTGTAGCCCCTGGGCAGCCCCTCTAGTTCTGGTTAAAAAGAAAGATGGTAGTATGAGAATGTGTGTGGATTACAGGCAGGTGAACCGCATAACACACAAGGATGCATACCCGTTACCACGCATAGAGGAATCATTAGCTGCTCTGAAAATGGCTAACTACTTTTCTACCCTTGATCTGACTAGTGGTTACTGGCAAGTGGCTGTGGCTGAGGAGGATCGGGAGAAAACGGCTTTCACCACCCCAATGGGGCTCTGTGAGTTCGACAGAATGCCGTTTGGGCTCAGTAGTGCCCCAGGAACATTTCAGAGAGTGATGGAGAACTGCCTGGGACATCTCAATTTTGAAACCGTGCTGCTATACCTAGACGACGTCATCGTGTATTCCAAGACTTATGAGGATCATCTGAAGCACCTGGCAGAAGTATTCGAGTCCCTGTCCAGGTACGGGATGAAATTAAAACCCTCAAAATGCCATCTACTCAAACAGAAGGTACAATACTTGGGGCACATCGTCAGTTCGGAAGGAGTAGCGCCGGACCCAGAGAAAGTCACTGCCATCCAGAAGTGGCCGGAGCCGAAGAACCTTAAGGAAGTGCGACAGTTCCTGGGACTAACGGGTTACTACAGGAGATTCGTGAAAGATTACACGAAGAAGGCAGCTCCTTTACAGGACCTCCTAGTAGGACAATCCCTAAAGAGCAGAAACCCTCCCTTTAATTGGGGTAAGGAACAGGCTGAAGCATTCCAAAAGATGAAAGAGATCCTTACAGGTGATGAGATCTTAACCTATCCTGATTACAGCCAACCGTTCCTGTTGTACACCGACGCCAGTAATGAAGGGTTGGGAGCAGTTCTCAGTCAGAAGCAGAATGGCCAAGAAAAAGTCATCGCATATGCCAGCAGAAAACTCAGGCCAACTGAAAGGAATCCGGAAAATTATAGCAGCTTCAAGCTGGAGTTTCTGGCGCTGGTCTGGGCCATTACTGAAAGATTTAAGCATTATCTGGCCTCCAATCGGTTCACTGCGTTTACAGATAACAACCCCTTAACGCACCTGGAAACCGCCAAGCTGGGTGCCATGGAGCAGCGATGGATGGCTCGGTTGTCCAATTACCAGTTTACTATCAAGTACCGGGCAGGTCGAAAGAATGCTAATGCTGACGCATTGTCCCGAATGCCGCATGACTCTGATACGGAAGAAGAATCGGACGACCTGGAAGAAATTGAGCTACCTGCGTTCCATCGAAATGGGGTAGTCCACGAGCATCGAGTCAACAGAAAGCAGTATGGTGCAACATTAAATCCTTTACCCCATCACAGCTGGAAAGAGACTCAGGACAGTGATCCAGTGGTCAGCCGCATCAAGGAGTTGTTAAGACAGGAAGGCTCCTCTTTGGAAAAGGATGCACCTATGTCAGCCAAGCTCTTGTGGAACGAGAAAAGCAGGTTGTTCCTATACCGTGAGAAGTTGTGCAGGAGATACGTCAACCCCAGAACCCATGAGATGGTCTGGCAAATCGTGGTCCCCAAGGCAGACGTCCCAATGGTGTTGGAAGCATACCACGATCAAGCAGGACACTTTGGCTGGAGAAAGCTGGAGACCCTGTTGAGATGCCGGTTCTACTGGGTAGGGATGCGCAGCTCCATTGAGAGGTGGTGTCGGAACTGTGGACCCTGTGGTCTCAGAAGGAAGGACTACGGTAGTCAGAAGGCACCCCTGCAACCTATCCGGACGACTCGCCCCCTGGAGATTGTGGCCCTGGACCACGTCAAACTGTCGCCAAGTAGATCTGGATACTCATACGCCCTGACCATGGTGGACCATTACTCCAGATTTCTGGTGGTTGTTCCAGTTAAGGATCAGACCGCAGTGACGGCCGCGAAAACCTTTCAAGCAAGCTTCTGCAGACCGCATGGGTATCCGGAGCAAGTATTAACCGATCAAGGACCTGCTTTCGAAGCTGATTTATTCAAGGAATTCTGTCACATGTACGGGTGCAAGAAAATTAGAACAACGCCATACCACCCTCAAACCAACGGTCTTTGCGAAAAAATGAACCATATTGTCCTTGACTTGTTGAGATCCATACCGTTGGAAGACAGAAATCGATGGCCGGACTTACTACCTGATTTGGTTGACTTGTATAACCATATACCTGTAAGTTCCACTAACTGCACTCCAGCCTATCTTATGAGAGCAAGGCCCGGAAGACTACCAATGGATTTAGAACTTGGAGTGGTAGAACCGGAGGCAGACGACACCATTGAAAACTGGGACATCAATCGGCAAGAGCAGTACAGACGAGTGCAAACCTGTGTAGAAGAAAGTCTCAACAAGGCACGGGAGAAACAGGAAGATATTTACAACAGAAATGCTCCTGCCAAGCCTTTGATGCCTGGAGAAGTGGTATTAAAAAGGAAAAGGAAAATGCACAAATTGGATAACCAGTGGGAACAAGAACCCTACATTGTACAAGATTCTAAATATGACAACAGAAAAGTTTGTATCATCAGTAAGGACAGAGGAAGAACAATAACCACTGTGTCCAGAGACCATTTGAAATTGTGTCCAGTACCCTTAAAGCTTTGTGAAAAGAACCCTGTCATCAATCAAGAGGAAGGAAAGGAAGAGGTCATACACACGGATCTGGGAGATTTTCCTGCGGATTGGCCCCGACTGGGAGATGCTGTAATAGTTCCGGTGTTGCAGATTTATCAGCCACAAGAGGAAGTTCTACCTCCAGTTGTGTCCGTGGTGCCAGTTGAGTCCGTTCAGGAGTTACCCATTCCAGCAACACCTCAACCTACGGAATCTCAAGAAGGATCATCAGAAGCAGCGCCCCATACTATGGGATCCCTGGTGAAGCTGACTCACACCGCCCAGCCATCAGTACGCTTGCCAGATCCATAGAAAGATTGAGGCAGTTCTATAGTTTGCCGTTACGCAGTGCAGACAGATCACAACTTAATATACCTGAAGCTACTCCACGTAGATCAGAGCGAATCACAAAAGGGAAGATACCCATTCGATACCAGCAGTAATTATAACAAATTAATGTGAATATTGTAAAAAGTATATATATATATGTGTCTTTTCCTTATGGTGTCTTATAATGGACTGAGAGGCTGAGGACTGTGCCAGCCCAGAACTTATCTTGTAAATAGTTGCACTAAGGTGCCTTATAATGGTTTCACACGAAGCCTTGACTTACCTCTGAACATAAAACCCGTGTGGTGAGGCACTGAGTGAGGTCTGCATTCATATGTCCTGCAGCCCACCAGGACCCACGTTGAAGGTTTGGTGCGGGTCCTTCACAAGAATCTTGCCGTTTATTATATGAACATGTCTATTTAATATTTTGTATTTTTCTATATTTAATGTTTTGTTTGCAACGTTCAAGAAATCCTTACCTCCCGGATGGGACGAGTTAATGTTAATGTTTAATGCATAAACAAAATTGTCTCTTTGTATTTCACAGCCCGGGAGTGCTGTCGTTTACCATGGGGGAATGTGTAGCCCTGGTATTTAAGGTACACAATACCAGGAGGATGAGTGGAGAGGTAACGGTTAAGGGCTCTACATGACATCACATATACTTCGGACACACCCAGCAGGGGTGTAGAGGGGTGTGGTTTTTAGCACAAGAGAGTCTTGTAGTGTCTCCTGAGGTGAAGGGAGAGAGAAGGAGTGCCTGTCTGGAGCACCAAGATTCCTGTCGATTCAGAGAGACAGTACAGTAGTGGAGGCTAGTACAGGTGAGCCAGTTCACCTTAGCCTAGTCAGTGCTGAGATTGAGAGTTTGAGCAAGTCGAAAGGCACAGTGGAAGGAAATCAGAAGTGCTTTAGGATTGAAGTATCCTGCACATTGTCACCGGTCACTGGAGACCGAAGCATCACTATAGCTTCACGCATAGTGGTAGAAAAACCAGAGGCTTACTGGACCTTAGGTAACAGAAAGCAGCCCTTGAAGTGTCAGTACGTAACAGGGGTCAGGTGGAATAGGAACTTTGAGCTAGGCCAAGCATAGAAGAACCTAGTTTCATCACTGGAAGGCTCCACCACAAAACTGAAAGGGCAGTACAGCTTTGAAATAGCTGAAGTTTCAGGAGTGAACTACGCTTTATGCTGGTTGGACTCATCATCATTGGAAAGTAAAGGAGGCCCCTGCCTTGCTCAGCCGTTGCCTCAAAACTCATCCTCCATCAACCCCATCAGCCTCCCTGGGACCTGCCTTACCATCTAACAAGTAAAAGGTATGGAAAGACGCTGACGGTGTGAGACTGAGTTATTTAATTGCATGCCTGCACAACCCCACCATAACCATCGACCTGAGGGAAGAGTCCCACCTGTAGGGGACCCGACATCTAGCTGCCTCACCATCCCCTCAGAGATCTACAGCAGCGCTGGTACAAATTACCAGAGACTACAGGTGGCGTCACGAACTGTAAATATATCTATCCCCTGTAAATATTCCCCCAACATACGCCAGACCGCCAGGGCCACAGACCGAGCCACCGCTACCTGTGACAAACCCCATAGACTTCCATGGGCTCGGCTCTGAGTACCCCATTGCCCTGGTAACCCACAATTGTGGTGGCGGGTCGACACACCCGTAACACCAACCTGACGGAAGTTGCCAGTCCAACTGTTAGGTCTTCCCGAGTCTGGTTATTTTTTAAAGACTCTGCCGATAACCCTAAACAGGCCATTTGCAACATCTGTCATGCCAGCATCAGTAGGGGTCGCAAAACTACCAGCCTTACCACCACCAGCATGATCAGGTATATGGCAGCAAAGCACCCGACTTTGTGGGCCCAACCCCAGCGCCAGCAACAGTGTCTGCGGGTGACACCACTGCTTCTTCCACTGTTGTGCATGCAAGCCAATTCCCTGTCCACGGTGCATGCGAAGATGCCTCCAGCCCTGACCTGCCCTCCATGTGTAGTCTGGGGTCTGTCACTCTATACCTGCCCTCCATGTGTAGTGGGTCCTGCTCCTCCCTCATACAGTACAGACCAAAAGTTTGGACACACCTTCTCATTCAAAGATTTTTCTGTACTTTCATGACTGAAAATTGTAGAATCACACTGAAGGCATCAAAACTATGAAGTAACACATGTGGAATTATACAATACACTTTACAAAAAAGTGTGAAACAACTGAAAATATGTCTTATATTCTAAGTTCTTCAATGTAGCCACCTTTTGCTTTGATTACTGCTTTGCGCGCAGAAAAAGTGAACGGATGGACACTACATGCCTGGTTCCCACCGTGAAGCATGGATGAGGTAGTGTGATGTGTGGGGGTGCTTTGCTGGTGACACTGTTGGGGATTTATTCAAAATTGAAGGCATACTGAACCAGCGGCATGCTATTCCATCCGGTTTGCGTTTAGTTGGACCATCATTTATTTTTCAACAGGACAATGACCCCAAACACAACTTCAGGCTGTGTAAGGGCTATTTGACCAAGAAGGAGAGTGTTGGGGTGCTACGCCAGATGACCTGGCCTCCACAGTCACCAGACATGAACCCAATCGAGATGGTTTGGGGTGAGCTGGACCACTCACCGCTTCAATTTTGAATAAATCCCCAACAGTGTCACCAGCAAAGCACCTCCACACCATCACACCACCTCCTCCATGTCTCACGGTGGGAACCAGGCATGTAGAGTCCATCCGTTCACCTTTTCTGCGTGCAAAGCAGTAATCAAAGCAAAAGGTGGCTACTTTGAAGAACCTAAAATATAAGACATATTTTCAGTTGTTTCACACTTTTTTGTAAAGTGTAATGTATAATTCCACATGTGATAATTCATAGTTTGATGCCTTCAGTGTGATTCTACAATTTTCATAGTCATGAAAATACAGAAAAATCTTTGAATGAGACGGTGTGTCCAAACTTTTGGTCTGTAGTGTATATAAACTTGAGGAAGGCTGAAAAAGGATGATTCCCTGTCTGAATTAATATATCTGAGAACTGAAGTAAACAATTCCACACCACAAGTTATTGGTACACCCCTCTGGCCATTCTTATTTTTCAGGCATAATATTCTCCAAGGAGATAAATTAGGAGAACATGAAATTTATTTTGCATATTTAGCAGAACGTTTAATCATCAGCAGAAATTTACTTTAGGTCACCAAAGGTTCAGTGAATAAGAAACAAAAGACACAAAACACAAGGGGCAGATTTATTAAAACTGTTTAAAAACAAAACAGTCCTTGTTTCCCATAGCACCCAATCAATGAGCAGATTTCATTTTGATCGATGCCATTGAAAAATGAAAGTGGCACTCTGGTTGCTATGAGCAACCAAAGTCCGCTCCGCCCAAAGCCCGCCCAAAGTCTGTGGTGAATCCGGATGTGCTCATTGAACACATCCAGAATCACCACAGCACTACATAGGCCTGTGTTATTTACCTTGCGGCGACGGAGCGTCGCCGCAAGGTAAAAGGACATGCTGCGATCTAAAAAGATGCACCGCATGTCCGTTAACGCAGGTCCGGCTCCTTCCCCTTTTTAGCGCATAGTGGAGACGGGATTTCATGAAATCCCCTCCACTATGCTGTAACATCTGGACGCTGCGTGTTTGATGCTGTGCCAGTACACAGCGTCAAACACGCAGCATTTACTGACCGTGGAAACATACCCTTAAGCTCCTCAGTTCCAGTGAAAAATTTGTGTAGATGTAGGGGGGATACTGGGATGAAGAAGACGTCGTCAGAACATGGGGGTTCTGACTATGCTGTTGCGTTTTATATATTTGTGTATGATAAAGTTATGCTATATTTTATCCCTATGGCTGTTGTATGTTCGGTTCTCCTACAGGCTATGCCTATGGCCGTCCCTGGGAATGCGGGAGACCTGTCCACTAGGAGAGCCATACACCCAGCGTCGGATTGGAGCACCTTGAGCCAACCAGAGAAAATCATTTTTGGGGCCCACTATGTAGCTACATAGAAATAAATACAAGATCACCAATTGTGTGGTAAAACGAGCTAATATCAATGTATAATATAAGTTAGTACAAGTCTTACTTATATAGCACAGATTGGGGTAGCCCCCTCATAGAATATAAAATAGCCCCCCTCATAGGGTATAATACAGCACCCCACAAAATATAATGCAACCCCCTCATAAGTTTTAATGCAGCCCCCCCATAGAATTTAAAGTAGCACCCTCATATGGCATAACACAGCCCCCACACAGAATATAATGCAGCCCCCCACAAAATACCTCAAAGGGTATAATGCAGCCCCCCTCCACCATTGTCCTCATCACCACCGCCATCATTGCCTCCTCCCCCACTACCATTGTCCTTTCCACCGCTACCATCATTGTCCTTTACACCACAACCATCATTGCCCATTCCAACACCTCCATCATTGCGTCCCCATCATCATTGCCTCCTCCCACCACCATCATTGCCTCCTCACCACCATCATCATTGCCTCCTCACCACCATCATCATTGCCTCCCCCCACCACCATCGCCTCCTCACCACCATTATCATTGCCTCCTCACCACCATCATCATTGCCTCCTCACCATCATCATCGCCTCCCCCACCACCATCGCCTCCTCACCACCATTATCATTGCCTCCTCACCACCACCATCATTGCCTCCTCACCATCATCATTGCCTTCCCCACCACCATCATCATAGCCTCCCCCACCACCATCATCATTGCCTCCTCACCACCATCATTGTCTCCCCACCACCATCATCGTCTCTCCATCATCATCATTGCCTTCCCCCAGCGCCATCATCATTGCCTCCTCACCATCATCATCATAGCCTCCCCCACCACCACCATCATCGCCTCCCCATCATCATCATTGCCTCCCCCACCACCATCATTGCCTCCTCACCACCACCATCATTGCCTCCCCCACCACCATCATTGCCTCCCCATCATCATTGCCTCCCCCACCACCATCATTGCCTCCTCACCACCATCATCATTGTCTCCCCCACCATCAACATCATTGCCTCCTCACCACCATCATTGCCCCCCCTCACCACCATCGTCGCCTCCCCATCATCATCATTGCCTTCCCCCACCACCATCATCATTGCCTCCCCCACCATCATCATTGCCTCCTCACCAACATCATTGTCTCATCACCATCATCATCACCTCCCCATCATCATTATTGCCTCCCCCACCACCATCATGGCCTCCTCACCACCACCATCATCGCCTCCTCACCACCATCATTGCCTCCCCCACCACCATCATTGCCTCCTCACCACCATCATAATTGCCTCCTCACCACCATCATCGCCTCCTCACCACAATTATCATTGCCTCTTCACCACCATCATCATTGCCTTCCCCCACCACCATCATTGCCTCCTCACCACCATCATTAACTCCCCACCACCACCATCATTGCCTCCCTATCATCATCATTGCCTCCCCCACCATCATCATAGCCGGCACCCAGTAAACAGCCTGGCTTTCCCAACCATAGCCCCATATTCTTGAATCCTATTATAAAAGTACCCATATAAAAGAAGAGGCAGGGTAGGTGGGAGATTGCTTCTTTCTTCAGGGATACCTAAAATGGCTGCCTTCTCCTCATGTACAGCCCCTTAAAAACACTCATTATTCTCTCCTCCCCATTAACTCCGTCCTTCTCACCCTGACAGATTCCAATCTCCTCTTCTTATACTTACTTATACCCTTCCTATACTTAAAAAAAACTTTTTTCGCTCCATTTCTGTCACGCTGTATAGCAGATATATATATGTGATGACAGTAATCTATATCAAAAGGGCAACATACTATATAACATGCGCATAGATATATGATAACATAGATTTTACCTGACAGAATGTCCAGTGGGTCAAAACGGAATCCGTTATACGCTGTCTCCGGCTAGAGGGTGACCGGGGTCTAAGCTGACCCTAAACTGGGGTCCTAACTAATCCCTCAACCTGGAGGTACTGTTAAAGGTACAGAGGTCCAGGCCACCAGCGTAAACCCTGTCTCCTATCAATCCCTGCCAACTGTATTCTAGTCCTAAGAAGGACCCTGAATACCACCAAAGGGAATGACCAGGTAACGGTTAATGAACAGAAAGACATACAAGAAAGATAAGAAATAAAGTAAATAAAGTCTTACATACAACACTCACACACAGTAGGAACACCTTAGGTCTCAGAGATAAACTATAAGCTATAAGAGTAAAACAACTAAGGAGCTCTTAGCTTAAGTATTCCCAGAACCGATCCAGTCTGCTAAACTATATGAATGCTTTCACCGGCATCAAACACCCAGACTGGCAGGAATATAAAGGAAACTAATTAGAACATAATCCAAAGCAGCCGGGCGAGGCTGGACCTAGTCTTAGCAAAGAGCTAGGTAAAATTAACTCTCTCATTACCAAACACAAAGAAACAGCAGCTCAGCTGTGAGAAGTCAGAATGTGCAATCGCGACGATCTTCGTGGCGATGCACCCATGACAGTACCCCCCCTTCTACGAGGGGCCTCCGGACCCTCATGACCAGGTCTGTCCGGGTAAATTGTGTGAAAGGTCCGAACCAATCGATCTGCGTTATCATCAGACGCAGGGACCCACGTCCTCTCCTCAGGACCATACCCCCTCCAATGAACTTCCACGTTATCATTGACTACCACTGAAGGAGGAGGTAGAGGTGACGGTATGACTGGTGCCACATACTTTTTAAGTAATGACTTGTGAAACACATTATGAATTTTAAATGTAGGAGGGAGGTCCAGACGAAATGCCACAGGATTAATTATGGAACTGATCCTGTATGGCCCGATGAATCTGGGACCCAACCTCCAGGAGGGAACTTTAAGTTTTATATTCCTGGTAGACAACCACACCAGATCGTTCACCCTCAGATCTAGACCAGAAACTCTCCTCCTATCAGCCATCCGTTTGTAAGGGTTCTCCGTAACCTTCAGTCTTAAGCGATCTGGAACTATCAGTCTCCTGGAAGTCCCACAGGGGCGTCCCCCTGAGCCCCCAATACCTCCCCCTCAAGCTCAGAGCATACAGCTGACACTACAACTCCCTCCTGAGGAATAGGAACCGGATCATCCGTCTTCCCGGCCCCTGGGAAAGTACGAGATAAGGCATCAGGAAGCAACTTTATTGAGAAGTCATATGTGCGATGAGGAGGTAACTCTTTACACCCCTCCTCTGAGAACTTCTCCCAAAAGTCCTCCAGAAAAGGAGGCAAAGTCCTAGGCACAACCGCACCGATGACCGTGCTCATGCAGTTATTCTTGCAAAATTCACCCCACTGGCTTATCTTTCTGGATTGCCAATCAATCACTGGGTTATGTTTAGCCAACCAAGGAAGTCCCAACACAATAGGAGCAGGCAGACCCTCCAACACATAACAAGACAATTGCTCTTTATGTATTGCCCCTACTCGAAGATCTATGTTATGAACAGCTTGTACCAAGCTACCTTGACCAAGAGGTCTAGAATCAATAGAGAGTATAGGGACCGGTTTGGCCAATACACTCAGTTGCATACCATGCACCTGGGCAAACCGAGTGTCCACCAAATTAGCCCCGGACCCACTATCAAGAAAAACAGAAATCCTCTCAGTTCTAGTACCAATCACCACCTCCGCAGGCACGAGAAACTGAGAGGGATTTGGGGACGAAATACACACTCCCAGGTTAACTCCTTGGTTCAAAGAGGTCCGGGATGGACACCCCCCAACATAATGTCCCTCTCTCCCGCAAAAGAAACACCTTCTAGTCTTGCGGCGCACCGCTGATTCCCTCCTACAAAATGATGTCCCTCCCAACTGCATGGGTTCCTCAGAACAGACCAGGGGAACCTCAGTATAAGGGACTTTAGTAGTAGGTGGAGTCATCACGGGAGGCGGAGTTACCTCGCGTCTTCCCGAAGACGTCTATCAATGCGAATAGCGAGGGCCATAGCAGCCTCCAGTGATGGAGGAGAATCATACTGAGCTAACACATCCTTTAATTTGTCAGACAACCCTTGACAAAACTGGCTCCTAAGAGCTGGGTCATTCCACTGAGTATCTGTTGCCCATCTACGGAACTCAGAAGAATATTCCTCCGCTGGACGATTTCCTTGCCGTATTTTACGTAACCTTGTTTCAGCAAGGGAGACTCGATCCGGATCATCATATACCAGACCCAGGGCAGTAAAAAATCGATCCACTGACTGGAGATCTGGGGAGCCTGGAGGAATAGAGAACGCCCAAGATTGAGGATCCCCTTGTAAGAGCGAGATAACAATTCCCACCCTCTGCTCTTCACTCCCAGATGACCGAGGCCGCAGCCGAAAGTACAATTTACATGCCTCCCGGAAAGTAAAAAATTTGTCCCGCCCACCCGTGAACCTGTCTGGGAGAGCAACCTTAGGTTCAGATCTGGTTTGCTCCGGGGGGACAAAACCTTGGACTTAATGTCTGCCAACTCCATGGACAATCCCTGCAACTGCCGGGCCAGCTGGGCTACTGGATCCATGACAGCTGGGGAGAATCTTTAGTATGGCCGGTGAAAATGTCACGCTGTATAGCAGATATATATATGTGATGACAGTAATCTATATCAAAAGGGCAACATACTATATAACATGCGCATAGATATATGATAACATAGATTTTACCTGACAGAATGTCCAGTGGGTCAAAACGGAATCCGTTATACGCTGTCTCCGGCTAGAGGGTGACCGGGGTCTAAGCTGACCCTAAACTGGGGTCCTAACTAATCCCTCAACCTGGAGGTACTGTTAAAGGTACAGAGGTCCAGGCCACCAGCGTAAACCCTGTCTCCTATCAATCCCTGCCAACTGTATTCTAGTCCTAAGAAGGACCCTGAATACCACCAAAGGGAATGACCAGGTAACGGTTAATGAACAGAAAGACATACAAGAAAGATAAGAAATAAAGTAAATAAAGTCTTACATACAACACTCACACACAGTAGGAACACCTTAGGTCTCAGAGATAAACTATAAGCTATAAGAGTAAAACAACTAAGGGCTCTTAGCTTAAGTATTCCCAGAACCGATCCAGTCTGCTAAACTATATGAATGCTTTCACCGGCATCAAACACCCAGACTGGCAGGAATATAAAGGAAACTAATTAGAACATAATCCAAAGCAGCCGGGCGAGGCTGGACCTAGTCTTAGCAAAGAGCTAGGTAAAATTAACTCTCTCATTACCAAACACAAAGAAACAGCAGCTCAGCTGTGAGAAGTCAGAATGTGCAATCGCGACGATCTTCGTGGCGATGCACCCATGACAATTTCCTGCTCAAACCCTGTCATGTTGGCCTCCCTTTCATGGCAGAGGCCAGTACGGCCTTACTTTAACTTATATTATGGATAACAGTAGCATCTTCACTCTTGTCCACCTCCTTACACTATTAAAATCAGTGTAAACAAAAGTGCCGCAAATACCATGAAAAGATGTTTATCGTGCTCAAAATTCTCTCCAGACCCCAAAGTATAATAAACAATGGACAAGGTCCTTGGGCCATGACTTATGTGAGGACCTTGGGCCATGAGTTTTGTGAGGACCTTGGACCATGAGTTATGTGAGGTCCTGGGGCCATGATTTATGCAAGGACCTTGGACCATGAGTTATGTGAGGACCTTTGGCCATGAGTTACGTGAGGACCTTGGGTCATGAGCTATGTGAGGTCCTTGGGTCATGAGTTATGTAAGGTCCTTGGGTCAGGAGTTATGTGAGGTCGTTGGGCCATGAGTTATGTGAAGGCCATTGGAATCATACATTTTCAGGAAATTTGTAATTACTTTGATTTGTTACAGATCAATTTACTCATCTCCACTAACAAGGCTTTTGTAATTGAGAAATCAAAGCTAAAGAAAATATCTTCCCAATATAAAATTTAATAAAACTTCAGATTCATTAACAAACGCTTCATATATTATAACCAAGTGACTGCTCTCCGGCTCGTCTCGGCACCTCCGGTGGGATCCGTTACACCGTTCCTACAAATAATGTCAGCGCCTGCTGCGCGGGAGGATACAAATCCTGCCATTAACAAAGAGAATAATTGTTTAATATAAATTGGTCCCCACTGTTCGGAAACATCTCCTAACCTAACAAAAAGTGCATCTAAAATGTCCAATAATTATGGGATATTAGAGTATTAAACGATCAGCAAAGCCCGATAGTCCCCAGAAATCCCTGCTGCTTTATGCCGAATGTCTAGTAAGTCACATAATAAAGCCAATTAAATAATAAGTCTTATCCTCAGTGAGGAGTCCGGGCCTTTCCTTCAGAACAGGATAACATCTCGGCTCGCTGTCTCCATGGGTCTTTCTTTTCTACTTGTTGGCTGTGTCTCATATGTTGGTAATAGTAAATAATTGCTATTGTGCCGCAATTGAGCAATACGCTGAGTAGCAGGAGCCAAAATGAATATCCATATGTGTTCTGGGTAGATCCAAAAACATCAGTGGTCTGATCCACAGCGACAGCAATTTCCTTTGGTAGTTTGTTGGCTTCTATATTTATTGCAAACAACATCATGGCGAGAAGGATGGGGATCCCTGCAAGAATAAATCAGTCCATTAATTGCAAGAATTAACCAAAGATGTCCTTCCGTGTATAATCCCAACTAAATAATGTCCTCCCTCTATCTAAAACTGAATTTGTTAAAAACTGAACTTCTTGTGTTTGCTCCCTCTACTAACCTACCTACCCACAATATTGCCATTTCCGTGTGTGGTTCTACCATTACTCCCCAGCAACATGCCCGCTATCTTGGGGTCATATTTGATTCAGATTTTTCCTTCACCTCCTACATCCGATCACTCGCTCGTTTATGTCACCTACACCTCAAAAATATTTCTAGAACTCAACCTTTTTTTACCTTTGGCTCGGCAAAAACTCTTACTGTAGCTCTTATAGTCTTGTCTGGACTATTGCAACTCTCTAATAATCGGTCTCCCTCTTACTAAACTCCCCTCTCCAATCCATCCTGAATGCAGAAGCCAGGATCATATTCCTCGCCAACCGCTTTACCGATGCGTCTACCCTGTGCCAGCCATTGCACTGGTTGCCCATCCAATACACAGTTCACCTTAGGATAGGTCATCAATGTCTGATGCAACACCCTGCACTCCGATCGATCAACTATCTCTGGTGTCAGCAACAGCCGGCTACATCAATGGAATAGTGACCACGGCCGGGTACTGCACATCCATTCCTTATTGATTTAAATTTCTGGTGGATGTGCAGTACCAGGCCGCGGCCATTATACAGTCGACAGAGTTGTGCTGTGTAGCACCATAACAAGGGAGTTCTGGCCACCGCCGACAACGAAAACAGCTGATCGGTGGAGGTCTCGGATATCGCACCCCAGCGATCAGACATTGCTGACCTGTTCTAAAGATATGACATCAATGTTAAAGTTTCAGACAACCCCTTTAAAAGTGTAACTAAACTTTAACTTTTAATTAAAGTATATGGGTATGTGCCAAGGATGTCTTTTTCATATGAATTCCTCCTGGAATCCGCCTGAAAAAGTGGTAAAAAGACTCTACAAAGAATAAAAACAATGACACAGTAGTGCCAGAGCAGCATTGCTGTGCACATGTTGTATCTTTTGTCACTTCTTTTCACTGCTTCAGGCTTGCTTCGAAAACCATGGAAGTGGCTAAAAGAAGTAACCTGTTCATTCTTCAGGCGACTTCCGCTTGGAAACCGTCACTATTTGTACTTTAAATGATCAAAAAGAGTTTCCGCAAAAAAGAAGGCGAAGAAGATGCTTCGAGAAAAAAACTGCTAGAGTTTTCTTGAAGTGTCTATGCTTTGAAAAACTCAACATCTCCACTGGCATCTAAAATACATTGTGTGCACAAGAACTACAAGTATTTTCATTTTTGAAAAGGGAAACAAAAAGTTGGATCTGTCAATAGCCAACATCAGCCCTCTACATTCAGCTGGGGATTTCCATTAGTCCTATTCACGGTCGTGTGCATGAGCCCTATCTGGGGTTTTGACGGATTGCTCTCATACCCATGTTACTCTATGGGGCTTTGCACATGTCTGATTTTTCCTTGAGCTGGGTGGTCCTAGGAAATAAATGGCAATATTTATGATTTGCCTCCAAGAATCGGATCATTCTCGCCCATTCAAGTCTATGGGTCAGTGAAAAAGAAAAATCATACTGCACTCGGATGATTGACTGCATGGAGAAAGTGGAGACATTTTTTTTTGTTCTCTCCACCTCCGAGAAAATCGGATCCAACTCTGATCAACCTCTGATCAGAGTCTGTCAGCATAATTGGACTGTGTTTGTCAGATTTAGAGGAAACGGTGGTGTGGCCCTCGCCTGCTGTCACACTGCGTTCTGTGTTCCCGTCGGGGCATATATCTGAAATCCCACGCAAAAACGGACTGTAATGGTGACAGCAGAGCGATCGTAAGCTCTGCCGTGCATTTTTTTGGGAGTGTACTGTACTATGTCTGAGAGTCTGCCTCCTGTAGGCGTACATGTGAGCAGGTAACGGGATGCAGTAACGGACAGAGGCAGACCAAGGGTTAACAAGGGATTTAATTTACAGGAGGTTACTCCTCGCAGGGAGATATTTAAATGAGGGGGAGCAGGCCCGGACTGCTAATCTGCCGAGCTGGGCAGATGCCCGCTGGGCCGGCGGCTCTGAGCTAGAAAATGGGCCGCCGCTCGCCGGCCCTTTAAATTTTCTGCACAGGCCCTGGTGCGCGTGCGCTCTCTCGGTGCACACGCTTACCAGGGCCGCCACGGCCCGCATCAGCGTGGCCCTCGTTCGTGCTGGCGCATGCACGGCTGCGACCCTCGTCAGTGTGGGCAAGCAGGAGAGTGCACGCACCAGGGCCTGTGCTGAAGTTTGAAAAGGCCGCAGCGCACACAGGTCACCGGCCTGAGCTTCACTCTGACGCTGGCCAGTAGCAGCGTCAGAGAACAGGGGCTCTCCTCACCAAACCCGGCTGGCTCCAAGTCCTCAGACGCTGGCTGGACAGTGGAACCACCTCATCCTTCCCCATCTCTGGTGAGTACCAAGAAGAAAGGTTTTTTTATGCATATACAGCATTTACAGTTTCACTTATATAATGTATATAGAGGCTGTATGTACAGTATATAGGTGACACTGCTGTGTATAATCACTGTATCACTTATATAATGTATCTACAGCAGTCTATGCACATTATATAGCTGAAACTTCGACTGCGCTATGTACACTTTATAGGTTATACCACTATGTGTATATATACACTGTGTGCAGAATTATTAGGCAAATGAGTATTTTGATCACATCATCCTTTTTATACTGTTGTCCTACTCCAAGCTGTATAGACTTGAAAGCCAACTGCCAATTATGTAAATCAGGTGATTTGCATCTCTGTAATGAGGAGGGGTGTGGTTAATGACATCAACACCCTATATTTGGTCACTGTCTCCGCCTTTGGACAAACTGAACGTGAAGAGGAAGTCCAGGATGAGCTGCTTGATCCCAGACTTCTTCTTCATGTTCAGTTTGTCCGAAGATGGAGACAGTGACAGCAGCGTTGATTGGCGCCGAGCATCACGTGTCACACCACATCACAGCCCTGAGGAGTTATCACAGCCATTGTGGGAACGGAGCCAGCACTGGAGGCGAGTATAGGCTTTATTATTTTATCAGGGCCGAACATTTAAGGAGTTAACCCAGTAGTGTACAACCCCTTAAAGATTTGGTGCTGCTCAGTTATTGTAGATAGAGATTATATATATATATTACATATACACACCATATTTTGAGGATTATAAAACGCTCGAGATTATAACACGCACCCCAAATTATGAGGAGAAAAATAAGAAAAAAACTTTCTTTAATAAAATGGTGGTGCCTTTTATAATCCATGCCTTATTGCTTACCGGGGTGGTGGCTGCGGTGAAGCGGGGTCCCAGGGTCGCTGCTGGAGGAGGCAACAGTGGAGTGTTGCTGCAGGCTGGGATGAGCGGGTGTTCGGTGCTGCGGGGTCTCTGCCGACATTTTGTGAAAGGCCAGAGCCCTGCAGTTGCATGGTTTCCTATGCGGAGCCTCTGCAGCACCGAACACCCGCAGCGGCGTGCCGCACATCTGAACACTCCTCATCCCAGCCTGTGGCCTGCAGCGACCCTGGGACCCTGCTCCACGGTGGCTGATAAGGTATATCCGAATTATAAAACACACCACCATTTCCCCCCAAATTTTGGGGGCAAAAAGTGCGTCTTATAATCCGAAAAATATGGTGTGTATGTATATATATATATGTACAGTACAGACCAAAAGTTTGGACACACCTTCTCATTTAAAGATTTTTCTGTATTTTCATGACTATGAAAATTGTAAATTCACACTGAAGACATCAAAACTATGAATTTACACATGTGGAATTATATACTTAACAAAA
Organism: Oophaga sylvatica; assembly: GCA_033576555.1. Classification (NCBI taxonomy): domain Eukaryota; kingdom Metazoa; phylum Chordata; class Amphibia; order Anura; family Dendrobatidae; genus Oophaga; species Oophaga sylvatica. The sequence goes on along the minus strand of JARQOD010000003.1, from coordinate 581,058,095 downwards.
AAGTGTGTAACAACTGAAATTATGTCTTATATTCTAGGTTCTTCAAGTAGCCAACTTTTGCTTTGATTTTTTTGATTTTGGTTGCGACTAGCTCCTGTGCCCGCTGCTAAAGAGAAATTAATTTTCACTGCATTCCACCCCTATGGGCGTGGAGGGCAATGAATATTCATTTCTTTTTAGCATCCTGGCATGATTGGCCCCCATCCCGGTCCTGGTATAATTGGTCCCAGTCTTATTATGGTATGTTTGGCCCCACCTCCATCCTGGTATGCATGGCCCCATCCTTATCATGATATGATTGGTCCCATCCTTTCCTTATCCTGGTATGCATGGTCCCATCAGAAAAGATAAAAAAAACAAACAATTACACTTACCTCCCAGCACACCCTCGCAGCATCTTGTTGCGACGCCAGCATCTTCTTTATGCTTGTAAGCAGGGCATGGCAGTGATGTCATGCGCTGCTTTCAAGCTGAAGGGCAGCTGCCGGAATACTCACTGCTCTGCACGCAGGGACAGTTTCGCTGAGAACATTGAGTATTCATTGCTCTTCAGTAGCACGCAGTGTCACCCAGTGCCTTCCTTCTGCGGCCGGCGGTCACGTCTGCCGATACTTAAGAGAAATGAATATTCAGAATATTAATTTATCTTAAGTATCGGCACACGTGACCGTCGGAAAGCAGCAGGAAGGCTCTGGGTGACACTGCGCGCTACTGAAGAGCAATGAATACTCACTGCTCTCTGTGATGAACAGTTCCGGCTTGCAGAGCACTGAGTATTCCGGCAGCTCCTGGCGTTGCAACTAGATGCTGCGAGGGAGCGCTGGGAAGGTAAGTGTAATTGTTTGTTTTTTTTTAATCTTATGTGATGGGACCATGCATACCAGGATAAGGAAAGGATGGGATCAATCATATCAGAATAAGGATGGGGCCATGCATACCAGGACTGGGATGAGGGCCAATAATACCAGGTTAAGGATGGGGCCCCTGTATACCAGTATAGAGATAAGGGCGATCATTCCAGCCAGGATAATGATGAGGTGGACCATTCCTACCAGGATAGGGATGAGGCCCTACACACCAGGATAGGATGAGGGAGCCATGCATACTAGGATGAGATGGGGACCCTGCATACCAGTATAGGGATGATGGCGATCATTCCTGCCAGGATAGGGATGAAGAGGCCACGCATACCAGGCTAGGGATGAGGAGGCATGCATACCATGATGGGGATAAGGGGGCCATGCATATCAGGATAGGGATGAGGGAGCCATGCATGCCAAGATAGGTATGAGGGGCCATGTGTATCAGGATAGGGATGAGGGGACCGTATTTACGAGGATAAGGGTATTAAGTACAGAATAGACACATTTTTGGCTTCATTTTTATTTTCCACTAATTTCCTCCTCTAAAACGTAGGTGCGTCTTATGGTCCGGTGCATCTAATAGTCAGAAAAAATACGGTGTATATGTTGCTAGATCCATTTAAATGGATTATGCCAAGTAATCCCCTATCCGAGACCTTTGTAGTCGCTGGGGTCCGACCGCTAGGACACCGATGATCTCGAGAACTGGCCATCTAAAGAAGAGGTCGATCATGCGCACTGTGGCTCTATTCACACATGGCTCTTCAAATAACGCCTTTAAGAGGAGTGTTGACGGGCACAATAAAGTATAGCAAAAATCACTGATCGGGTGTGGGGGGGAGTGTTATAGTTTGTGGGCTGGTGGGGTTTGTGTGGCAGGGCTGCTTTTTTGTCCCAGTCTGGCCCAGGGAGCAACTCGCATAGGCAATCACCCTCTCTTTCCCATCTTGGATCTGTGACAGCATGGCTCCCAGTCCATGTAAGCTTCCATCTGTATGAAGAATGAAGGGTTGAGAGAAATCGGCATAGGCCAGGACCGGGGCCTCTGTCAGAGCCATCTTCAAGGTTTGGAACGCTTTCTTCTGGCGCTCTCCCCACTGGATCTTTCGATTTTTTGCTCCTGTTGATACCCCTTTCCACAGTTCTAATAACGGATTCGCAATGTGGGTAAAGTTTTTCATGAACTGTCGATAATATCCAGTCAGTCCAAGAAGGCTTGAACTCTTTTACGGTTCTCGGGGTCGGCCAATCTTGCACTGCTGCAATCTTTTCACGAGACGGACGTACACTTCTGCTGAGACCACATGCCCCAGGTACTCAATTTGGTGTGAAACAGGTGACATTTTGGATGGTTTCACTCGAAGCCCATGCTTCTGTAGCGGGCTGAGTACTTGCTCCAGACGCTGTAAGTGTTCTTCAAAGTGGGGGCAAATACAATTATGTCATCCAGGTAGATGAGAGTGGCTTCAAAGTTCAGATCCCCAAGCACCTCTCCATGAGTCATTGAAAAGTACCGGGAGCATTAGCCAATCCAAACAGCATTCTGTTGAACTCGTACAGGCCCATAGGTAGTGTAAAGGCCATCTTTGCTCGATTGTGTTCGGACATTGGCACTTGTCAGTACCCACTAGCCAGATCTAAGGTGGAGAAGTATCTGGCGTTTCCCACAGCGGATTATTCTTCAATACGGGGCAGTCGGTACGAATCTCGCATCGTAGAGGCGTTTAATTTGCGATAGTCCACACAGAACCATAGGGTGCCATCCTTTTTCCGTATGAGGACGATGGGCGCAGCCCACGGGGTCTGACTTTCTCGATGATACTATTCTGTAACATTTGGGCTAACATTCCTTTTACCTCCTGGTACATTTGCGGGGGAATCTGTCTGTAACGTTCTCTCACAGGTGCAGCATCGTACAAACGAAATCGTCCTCGTGTCTAGTGAACACGTCCTGATAACGCTCCAACACGGTCTCGACTTGTTTCACCTGCTGAGGTGTGAACTCTGCCAACTCAGCCGTTTGTTCTAGAATGTGGTGTCCCTTTTTTGTGATTGAGTTTCAAATACAGGTGTTGTCACTACAGCTACAGTCCAGGGGTCTTCCTTTTGTGCCTATAATTGAACGACCTGTGATAGTATAAGCTCCTCTGGCATGCCTATTATTTTTCCGATTTCACTACTGGGTGTAAGCGTCAGAGTGTCTTCCTTAGGTTCACACACCGCATGGGAATTTTACCTTCACACACAGTAGCTAATGTCCTGGCTATTAAGATCCCCGATGGTAGATTCTCCACAGTCGCTGGTTCCACTTGAACTTCAACCCCTTCTAACAGGGTACACGCTCGGACAGGTAGTGACAGTACACTTTGACCCAGAGGTAAGTCAAGCTGGTGGTGGCCAGTATGATCACCTGCCCTAACACCTTTCCTTCACAGGAGACCTCTTGTTCTGTCCGGATCAATTGCTGAAATACCTTCATTTGTGGGGTATGCGGGCCCCATTGTTTCAGGAATGCGTTTGGAGATTCACTAATCAGAGACTTCCGAACTCTCTGAGTACATTTGTTCCAAGCGTAACGGTATGTTCCTGTACGGGTTACCACAGTCAGCACCACTCCTTTACGGTCCAGGTCTTTGCTGCAGACTTTAATCTGCATCCACACCACCCCTGCAACTGGTATGGGTAGTTGATTGGTAGCCGTCAACTTGATCACTGGACCCCTCTCTGGCCTCACAGCTCTTGGAAAGTGTCTTTTAAAATATGTCTTGGGCATCTTGGTTACTTGAGAGCCCGTGTCGACAAGGCAGCGTATGACCCATCCATCTATTTGTGCCCATACCAAGGGACTCACTGACACTAAATTGGTGGGGCTATCGGTATTTCTTTTGGGCTGTTCTGGCTCCGGGCGGTGACCCCCAGCCTCGGAGCCCTTTAGTTTAATGGAGGATGTTTTGGGGGCCATCCACGTTGTGGGCAGAAACGGGCAATATGACCTTAATTCTTCACAAAGATAGCACGTTAGGGGCTGTCTCTGACGAGATCCCTCTTTTATCCCGACGTGGCACTGAGGGGGTTTTGTTACCGGGTGTACTTATCAAGGTTACCTTCTGTTTAGTCTCAATCAGATCTTCCTGCATATATTGGATCTCTTTTCTTAAATCTTCCACCCATCCTGGTTCAGCAGCTGTTTTCACGGCCGCCTCCCTGCTCTGGACCTTCGCCGCCGGGACTGTCACCCCTGTTCTTGTTCTCGTGCGGTGCCTCACTTCCCACCTCTGCAAAGGTCAAATGTAGGTTCACGCGCAAGTGCTCTCGCAGTGCCTGCTTAAGCAATGCGTCTCTCATCCCAGTCACTAACTGGTCGCGCAATACCAAATCAGTCGGCCCTACTTCCAAACTGTCTTTTCTTTCTATGGCCGTATGGATTTCTTACAACGCATTCATATATTGGGTCACTGTCTGCCCCTCTCTTTGACCCCGACGAAACAGCAGCATGCGTAATTCCTCGAAGTCTATAGGGTCCCCATGGGTCTCCTCTAGTATCTGCAGTACTTTGTCAAGGATGTCTCTTTCACGGGAGGGCCGCAACATAACTGATTTCTTGCCTCCCCGTCTAAGGCCATCATGTCGACCTCGCCGCAAGGCAGGAACCATAGGGTGCATTCTCATCATCCCCTTTTACGCTCAGTCCAGCTCCACAACATGGTGTTATTCCCATTAAACTTCAGGAGGTTATTCAACATTGCCCCACAGAGATGCTAGATTGAGGACCCTCCCCAGACGCTTGGTCTGCATTGTCCATGTGGGTGGACTGCATCATGACGACTACGCCAAGTGTAAGCAGGTAGCGGGATGCAGTAATGGACAAGAGGCAGACCAAGGGTTAACAAGGGTTTAATTTACAGGAGGTTACTCCTTGCAGGGAGCTATTTAAATGAGGAGGAGAGACCTTCCCTAAATACAAAGAACACTTCTAAGGGGGTTTTAACTAATAGGGGAAGATAATGTAAACTATGCACTTATCACTTTGCGCTCCAGTCACAGATGTGCCCCTATCTTTAACTGGTGCACTTGGAATGAGCCACAACGGGGAAAATGGGGGAAGCTTTTCTGGCGTTGAGAATGTCCTCTTGTGATCCTGACGGTGACTTTTTTTCAATCCTGTCGCTGGCGGTGATTGCCCGGGGTTCTAGCATGGGCACTGGCACTAACGGATGCAGGGAAGAAGGAGGGGTAGACTGTTCCCTCAGCGGTGAGAATCCTTGTACTATCGGAGCTGGGACACGGTCTGAAACAGTTCACGGTGGCTGTTCGGTCTGCTGAGTTTACCGTTGGCACCGGTATCCTTTACACAGACCTTGCCTTCCCCGGTCAGTACCGTCGGCCGAGGCAGTTGTGTTAGCGTCGTCGGCCGAGTTCGCAGTCTCATCAGGTCCTTGATGTAGGCAGGGACAGCGATGTTAGCGGGGACAGCGGTACATGCGGCCTGTCAGCAGGATCTCCGTCGGTCAGCTCCTGTCAGCGTGTCCTCTCGTCTCTGGCCCCCCTTAGCTCTGCCCCCTCACCTCACAGCTGAAATTACCTCAACCACTGACTCAGCGTTCCCGCCTCTACAGCTTGAATTTCTGCGTGCGCATTTTCTGTCTGCTTAGCCACACACCCTTTCTCAAGCACAGGGAACATCCTATTACTCTAAGCACTTCCCCCTGTAATTGAGGTGACAGACCCGACGGTTCTTGGCCCGTTACAGATTAGACAAGCCTGGCTTGCTTCTTCTCTTACATACACTCCCAAAAATGATGCCATGAAGAGCATGACAGACACTTGCCATCACCATTAAAGGGCTATGGCCCCGTCCGTTTATCCGACCCCATTTTGGGGGGGATTTTCGGATGTATGGGACACATGGATACAGAGCATATGGAAGCACCCTTAGGGTCGGTGCACAGTTGCGGTTTCCTAGGCTTTTGCCGCGGTTTTTCGCGGCGGAAAATGCCGCGAAACCGCGGCAAAACCGCTTGCACAAACAACTCGTTATGGCCTATGGGATTCCGCATGCTGTGCACATGCTGCAGGTTTTTCGCGGTGGAATCGCATCGCGGGAGAATCCGCAGCATGCTCATTCTTTATTGCGGAAAACCCCGGCGATTCCGCCGCCATAGGAGTGCATTGAACCGCTTACTTTCCGCATGTGGTTGTGCCCACCATGCGCAAAGTAAGTGTTCATGTGCGGTGGTACCCAGGGTCTGGAGGAGAGGAGACTCCTCCAGGCCCTGGGTACCAATCCATGTAAAAAACAATAATTAAAATAAAAAAATAGTGATATTCTCACCTTCCGGCGGCCCCCGCAGCTTTCCCCCCTCTCAGCGACGCTCCAGCCAATCCCCTTCCCAGTAATGCATTGTGAGAATCACCCCAGATGACGTACGGTCTCGCGTGATGCTACGTCATCGGGGTCATTGTCGCAAAGGACGCCTGGGAAGGGATTGGCGGGAGCGTCGCTGAGAGGCGGGAAGGCTGCAGGGCCGCCGGAAGGTGAGAATATCTTATTTATTATTTTTTTTTAATTATTTTTAACATTGATCTTTTTACTATTGATGCGGCATAAGCGGCATCAATAGTAAAAAGTTGGTCACACTTGTCAAACACTTGTTTGACTCGTGTGACCAACATGTCAGATCGCTTGTAAAACGCTAGCATTCTGCAAGCTAATTACGCTTGCAAAACGACTCGTTAAAGGGTTGATTGTGACTTGTAGGATCGCTACTTCCATAGGTGGCGCTATAGAGTACAAGTCCTCTTTGTTTGAAGAGGCAATTTGCATATTAAAATTTCCCAGAGGAGCATTGCACGGCGAAATAAGCCTCCTTACCTCGACACGCCAGAGCTGGTATGTCAGTCTCCACAAGGAGTAACTTACCCCCAGACCCCAGTCCAGGACCTCTCATCTAGCCAAATCAGATCTTTTCTACTTTGCACTGACGAGGACCAACAGTCCGAAACACCGTGTCTGCAAATGGAGATTCTGATTTGGCTTTTATCCTAAGTCATATTACAAGACTCGTTAAAGGGTTGATTGTGATTGTAGGATCGCTATTTTAATAGG
>JARQOD010000003.1:581025392-581051026 GCA_033576555.1 Oophaga sylvatica | reverse complement strand
CTCCCTCCAGCCAATGTCTCCACTCTTCAAAAGCCACTTCATGGCCAATAACTCCCGATTACCCACGTCATAATTACGTTCAGTAGGAGAAAATTTTCGGAGAAAAAGGCACAGGGTTACTTTTAGAGGTCTCTGGATCTTTTTGGGACAAAACGGCACCTGCCCAATTTCAGAGGCATCAACCTCCACCTGAAATGGCAGAGAACTCAGGGCTGCCGTAGAACAGGAGCAGAAGTGAATTCCCCTGCTTAAGTTCCTGAAATGCAGAGACTGCCTCAGGAGGCCAATCCCACATCAGAACCCTTTTTGGTCAAATCAGTTAATGGTTTAACAATAACCGAGAAATTACCAATAAATTTACGATAAAAATTGGCAAAACCCAAAAATCTTTGAAGAGCCTTAATGAAGTTAGGTTGGACCCAATCACAGATGGCCTGAACCTTGACCGGGTCCATTTCAATAACAGATGGGGACAAAATGAATCCCAGAAATGAGATCCTCTGTTCGCCAAAAAGACACTTTGATCCCTTCACATACAGAGCATTCTCTCTCAAAATCTGGAATACAGTTCGAACATGTTTCACATGAGAGTCCCAGTCATTAGAAAAAATCAAGATATCATCCAAATAAACAATCAGAAATTTATCCACAAAATCCCTGAAAATGTCATTCATGAAGGACTGGAAGACAGAAGGAGCATTAGTGAGCCCAAAGGGCATCACAAGGTACTCAAAATGCCCCTCCGGGGTATTGAATGCCGTCTTCCATTCATCCCCGTGCTTAATGCGAATAAGGTTATATGCCCCCTGAGGTCAAGCTTGGTAAACCAAGTAGCGTTTTTCACCCTGGAAAACAGGTCAGAAATCAAGGGTAACGGGTATTGATATTTCACAGTAATATTGTTCAAAAGACGATAATCAATACACGGCCTTAATGAACCATCCTTTTTGGCCACAAAGAAAAAACCGGCACCTAAGGGTGAAGAGGATGGTCTGATATGACCCTTCTCCAATGACTCCTTGATATAAGACCGCATAGCGTCATGTTCAGGTACAGACAAGTTAAAAAGGCGACCTTTAGGGAATTTACTACCAGGCACTGGCCGGTGATGCTGTTATGTTTCGGTAGCTGAGGAGTGCAGGCAAAAAAGGCAATACACCAGAGCAGTTGGAATCTATGAGATTGCAGTACCCTGACTAACCACAACAACTAGAGGCAGCCGTGGAGCGTTCCTACGTTGGTCCTAGACGCCTCGTCACAGCCTGAGAAACTAACTACACCTAAAGATAGAAATAGGAAAGCTATCTGCCCGGAGCAGAACCCCAAAGATAATAGAAAGCCCCCAAACAAGTAATGGCGGTTAGACAAGAAGAAATACAGACACAGACAGAAAATAGTATGAGCAAACGTTGGGGCCCAAACTAACTAAATAGAAAAGGATAGGAAGGGTACTTACTGCAATCCCAGAAAACCCTGAAAAGCACCAACTCTACTAATTTCAAAAACACCTGAGATCACACGACCTCTACCACCTAAATTAGTTCTCTGGTGTAACAAAATCAAAACAGCAGCCACTGAAAAAACTGGAAAAAGCAAAGGTACAAACATCAGTGGCTGAACTAAACTGAGAGGGCAAAAGCCCCCGGAGGGGACCCTGAAGGCCCCCACAGAAGTGCAGGACAAAATGCAAAAATCAAGCACAAAAACAAAAAGAAGAAAATGTCTTATCTGTTAGCAGGAGATGCAGACACGACACAGCAGGCTACAGAGGAAACAGGAATCAAGGATTCAGACCAGAACAATTGATCACCGGCAACCCTGATGGGAAGGTGACTCCCTTATATAAGACCAGTCAGTAACACCTGATTCCCAATCCTCACAATCTTCACAATCTTCACTGGACAGACCAGCACCGCTTGTAACCACCAGAGGGAGCCTCTGCTCAGAACTCATCCCAAGCCCACTCACAACAGAGCTGGTAAGCAAGGTACACAGCGGGTTTCCAAGCGCTGCGCGGTGCCTGGAAACCCGCTGTGTACCTTGGATACCAGCTCCCTGCATTAGGGCGCTGGTATCCAAGGTACACAGCGGGTTTCTAGGCACAGCCCCGCGCCTGGAAACCCGCTGTGTACCTTGGTTACCAGCGGATCGCTGGTCTCCCGCCTGTCACACGCAGCGATGCGTGCCTGTCAGCGGGAAACCAGCGATCAAAAAAGGTCCTGACATTTCATCGACGATCAGCGATACCCGGCAGGGGGGCTGATCGTCGCTGAATGTCACACACAGCGATATCGCTGGTGAGCTCGCTGCTGCGTCACAAAACTAGTGACTCAGCAGCGATATCGGTAGCGATATCGCTATGTGAGACGGGCCCTTAAGTGGAAAGCTTAATTGATTGCTTTCCACTTTCACTTCAGGTCAGCCAGGGACACAATCAGTGACGTCAGAGGGAACTGATTAACAAAAATAGGGGTTCCCTTCGAAAAAAAAATGGCGTGGGGTCCCCCCTATTTTTGTTAACCAGCCAGATGAAGCAGACCGCTGAGGCCTGGATTTTCAGGCTGTTAAGGAGCCAAGATCCATGGACCTTGCCAGCCTGATAATACCAGGCCACAGCAGTCTGCATATCTTGGCTGATTAACAAAAATAGGGGATCCCCTCGAAAAAAATTGGCGTGGGGTCCCCCCTATTTTTGTTAACCAGCCAGATGAAGCAGACCGCTGAGGCCTGGTTTTTCAGGCTGGTAAGGATCCAATATCCATGGACCTTGCCAGCCTGATAATACCAGGCCACAGCAGTCTGCTTAGCTTGGCTGGTTAACAAAAATAGGGGATCCCCTCGAAAAAAAAACGGCGTAGGGGGTCCCCCTATTTTTGTTAACCAGCCAAGTAAAATGCAGACTGCTGCGGCCTGGTATTAAAAGACTGTCAAGGCCCATGGATTTTGGCCCTCAACAGCCTGATAATACCAGGCTACAGCAGCCCCACATTTAGCGCATCAAAAGATGTGCCAATTGTGGCACTTTACCCGGCTCTTCCCACTTGCCCTGTAGCGGTGGCAAGCGGGGTAATAAGGGGTTAATGTCACCGTTGATTGCACGGTGACAATAAGCCCGGTTAATAATGGAGAGGCGTCAATAAGACACCGATCCATTATTAATCCCAAAGTTTTTAAATGTTTAAAAAAAAGACACAGCAAGAAAAAAGTCTTTTAATGAAATAAAGAGACAACACAGTTTTCATTTCTTTTATTACTCTCTCATTCCTGCGACGCCATCGATCTCCTGTAAAAAAATGAAAAAAACAAACCAACAGTATACCACCTGTCCGACGCAGCCATAGTAACGACTGTCCCACGACGATCCAGCTCTGCTACATCGGAATGACAGGCAGAGCCTGACATCCCGGCGCAGCACAGCTGCTTACCAGCTTCCCCGGCGGTGACGTCATCGGACTGCTTTACGGCCGCGATTACCCAGCAGTCACTGCAGTTATCGCGAGAAACTGCATGTGACCGCCAGGGAGAAGAGGATGGTGGCCATTAAGCAGTCCGGGATGTGGCCGCCGGAGATCTTCTGCCGGGTAAGTGCCGCTGACTCCTGACAGACCCGACCAACGGACACTGACAGTGACAGTGACATTCCGATTCCGGTATCCGATATGACGAAAATATCGGTACTCGGTATCGGAATTCCGATACAGCCAATATCGGCCGATACCCGATATTTGCAGTATCGGAATGCTCAACACTACTCAGAAGTTAAAAACCCGTTTGGTGTGGCCGAAAGTGAGGTCTGCTAAAGGAAAGTCTTGCAGCCCACCCAAGACCACCGTTGGAGGTTTGGAGCAGGTCCTCCACAAGCACAAGTAAGGACACTGGAAGTTACCCCGGTGGGGGTAGTCCTTGGAAGTCTCAATGAACTTCGACATCATCGTTATTTGCACTTTCAAATGTTATTATTAAAAATGTTATTTATGCAATGTTTAACCTGAAGTGCCTCCCATAAAGGGATGATGAGTTTGAAATTGCCTTTCCAATGTTGAATGCATTCATAAAAATTTTTGTATGTTTCTTTTGTAACATCTTTACTCTTTTACAGCCCGGGAGTGCTGTGTTTAACCAGGGGGGAATGTGGCGCCCTGAGGGTCCAGTCGCCACAGAGATGTTGCATCGCATCCAGCGATGTGACACCTGACTCTCAGGTAAGGAGGAAGCACCCCATTGACTCCAACCACTGCATTCATCAGTACACTATGCCAGCTGAGTGTAGGCGGACCCAATGGGTTGGTCTAGCTTCAGGCTGGTTAGTAAAGGGTGTAGAGTTGGGTGGGTGGAGTTAGTTGCAGCATTAGGCTGCAGCGTGTTAGATTAGAGTTCAGTTAGAGACAGGCAGGCAGTGTGTGGGTACTGGCCTGACCTGCAGCTCCTCTGAGTTCATCTCAGGGAGCCGTGCTGAAGAGAGCGAAGGGGTCCTGGGCTGAGACAGCAATTGAAGCTGTGCCCCATCCACCAGAAGGAAGGACCAGGCAAACATCGGGGAACGGTTCCTAGACTAGTGGGTCAGTTCATCGCCACGAGTAAACCCCACGTCTAGTGGGACTCTTCAAGAGCCACTAGCTACCATAATCTCATCCGGAGGCAGCCTAGAGGTCAAGTACGTCCAGGACTTCTGGCCGTGTGGCTTCGGCAACCACCAGTCCAGACTGGTAACTGAAAGGACCTAATACTGCCTTGTCTGAGGGCTCTGTGGTAGGGAGGTGCAGAGAAGGAGTAAGGAGTGTAGCACAAGAAGCCGGAAAGGAACATAAAGGGAGTCTTTGGAAGTGTGACCAATTTACCTGAGGGTTACTGAACTACTCACTGGAAGGACACAGTGCCCGGCTGGAATCTGTACTGAGCTCAACAGACTGTGAGTAAACCTGTGAAACTGCACAAGAACTGTTTCCTGCATTATTACTCCGTCGCACACTCCACTCTGCTACATCACTCTGCACCATTGCTTTTACCTTACATCTATCTGCCCTGGAAGGATACAGTCTTACCTGTAGAAGACTTATCACCTAGCTGCACAACACCATCCCTTCCAGAGGACCTGCACAGCAGCGCTGGTCACCCTGACCAGGTACTACAGGTGGTGTCACGACAAACTACACAAACATTTAATCCCCTGTAAATATCCCCATTTCAGTGAGCGCCCAGGGCAACGGACCGAGCTGCGCTACCCGTGACATTCCCCATAGATATCAACGGGCTCGGTGCCGAGTACCCCAAAACCCTGGTACGTGCTGCTCAGTGGGATCGCTGGGACATTGAAGAGTGTGACGGGACCCTAGGTGTAGTTAGCTTAAAGGGTTTTCCTCCAAATACCGTATATACTCGTGTATAAGCCGAGATTTTCAGCACCTTTTTTTGTGCTGAAAATGCCCCCTCGGCTTATACACGAGTCATAGGGCAGAAACCAGCGGGGGAGGGGATGCGGCGGCAGGAGCCAGTGGATGGGACATCATACTCACCCTTCCCGTGCCATCGCTGAACGTCCCTGCAATCCTGCGTTCTCCCCGTGTCAGGAGTCGAACTCAGTACCTCTTGTCCACTGGCCAGCAGCTCTACCATCTGAGCTATTCTGCTGGCTGCAAAGTTCCTTGCTGAACCCAGATACCATTGACTGTTCTTCCTGATTGGCTACACCTAGTGCTCTCTTGATTGGGCCTCTGATTGCCAATTACACACCCTATATAAACCTGGCCCTGTGGGTGTGTCATTGCGAGATTATTGTGCTTCCAGCCTTTAGTCAAGCTCTTTCTCCTGCTGTTCCTGCTGCTACAAACACTGCTCTCCTGTGTACCGACCTCCTGCTGCCACCTGACTACGTTATCTGCCTGCTCCTCTGCTACCGAACTGCCTTTCCTGTGTACCGACCTCCGGCTGCCACCTGACTACGTTATTTGCCTGCTTCCCTGCTACAAACACTGCCTTTCCTGTGTACCGACCTCGGCCTGCCTTCTGACTACGCTACCTGCCTCTGCTTCCCCTAGTGTTTGCAGTAACATCGGCTCCAACCCAGACGGGATCCTGACAGAATAATCTCGCGCCAAAATGGAGTCCGCTGTGAACACCCTGAGGCGGCAAGTTACGGAGCTTCAAAGTTTTTGTACTGACTCTCAAGGAAAATATGCCAAGTTACAAACTGATTTCACGGCGATACAACAGGAAGTAATTGAGCTACAAAAACAACTACTGGACGTGCGCAATTCAGGGTCCGAATCAAACGCGCGGCTGCCGCTGCCTGCAAAGTTCAGTGGGGATCGCAAGCAGTACCGAGGATTCCTCAATCAATGCCGCATATACTTCCAGATGCAACCTGCTCCCTTTACCAGTGAGAGGAAGAAAGTTTTTTTCATGATAAATCTCCTGACGGATGAAGCTCTTGCTTGGGCTTCACCTTATGTAGAAAAAGACTATGCCCTCCTTAATGACCTGGAAGCTTTCATCGCAGCTATGAATCAAGTTTTTGATGACCCAAACCGCTGTGCCACAGCAGAAACCAAATTACATAATTTGCGCCAAGGACGTCGCTCTGTTGCGGAATATACATCGGAGTTCCGTCGCTGGGTGGCCGACACCACCTGGAATCCAGCGGCCCAGAGAAGTCAATTTCGACGAGGGTTATCAGAACCAGTGAAAGACGAGCTTGCCAGGGTTGAGACCCCTGACCAGTTGGAGGACTTTATTCAACTATGTATCCGGATTGACCAGAGACTTACTGAAAGGAGAAAGGAGAGACTGCGAGCACTTGGGAATAGCCCTGGCTTCTCATTTTCAGCATCAGACCACCAAGAAAAGACGCAAGTTGTGTCTGAACCGATGCAGATCGACGTCATCCGAAGACCACTCTCTGCACAGGAGAAGGAGAGGCGACGTGCAGAACATCTCTGCCTCTATTGTGGGGACCCTGGACACTATGCCATCAACTGTCCTAACAAAAGGACTATAGCCTTTACCAACAACAGGTCTGCCAGCAATACGGACCTTTCTCAGCAGTCGGATTCCATCTTGCAGACTATCTCATCAGTAACGCCAGAAATAGACAAAATACATACCACATCATCTCATTTTGTAATCCCCATTCAGGTTGTAATGGGCACCCAAAAAATACAATGCTCTGCCCTGTTGGATTCGGGAGCAGGAGGAAATTTTATGGACTTAAAATTTACACGTGATAATAATATTTCCAGTAGGACCAAATCCACACCAATTGAAATGGAAACTGTGGATGGATCACCTTTGTCTTCTGGACCTGTCACGCATGAGACAATCGAACTGGAGATTTGTATCGACCCGGATCATCATGAAGCTGTCAGTTTCCACCTTATTTCATCTCCGAAATTTCCGGTTATTCTAGGGATCCCCTGGTTTTCAGTCCATAACCCTTCTATCAACTGGGCATCAAGGACCATCACCTTTCCATCTGACTACTGTAAGAATAATTGTCATAAGGAACCCCCTGTTCTCCAACAAGTCCAAATCTCTGAGATTTCGCATGAGAAGGAAGAGAAACTACCACCTCAATATCAGCAGTTCTCTGATGTCTGCAGTAAGAAGAAAGCAGATCAATTACCTCCTCACCGTCCTTACGACTGTCCCATTGAATTGCTGCCAGGAGCAACCATTCCATTTGGACGGATTTACAATCTTTCCGAACCTGAATTGAAGGTATTAAGAAAGTTCCTGGATGAAAATTTAGAGAAAGGCTTTATTCGACCTTCCACATCTCCAGCTGGGGCACCCCTGTTCTTTGTTGAAAAGAAAGACTCCACTCTGCGGCCATGTATTGACTACAGAGAGATGAATAATATCACTGTCAAGAATCGCTACCCGCTACCCTTGATTCCTGAACTATTTGAGAGACTCCGTTCTGCGAAAATCTTTACGAAGCTGGATCTTAGAGGGGCTTACAACCTCATACGGATTCGCCCAGGAGATGAGTGGAAGACCGCCTTCAGAACGAGATATGGACATTTTGAATCTCTTGTTATGACCTTTGGCCTTAGCAATGCCCCAGCCACCTTTCAACATTTTATTAATGATGTATTTCGAGATTTCTTGGACCAATTCGTTGTGGCTTATCTCTGATGACATTCTTATATTTTCAGACACCTTGGAAGAGCATCGCAGGCACGTCCAGTTAGTCTTGGAACGACTACAGGAGAACCATCTCTACATTAAACTTGAAAAATGTGAGTTTGAACAAACCAGTATCCAATTTCTGGGATATATCATCTCCCCAGAAGGTTTGAGCATGGATCCCGGCAAAATCAATGCTGTAGTAGACTGGCCTGTTCCAAGAAATTTAAAAGACGTCCAGCGTTTCATAGGATTTGCAAATTTTTACCGAAAATTTATAAAGAACTTTTCACGGATCATACTACCAATTACTACACTAACAAAAAAGACCAAAGCATTTTTCTGGTCTCCGGAGGCACAGGAGGCTTTTGACAAGTTGAAAACTCTTTTTACGTCTGCTCCATTGTTAGTACACCCAAATCCTGAATTGCCATTTACTGTCGAAGTGGACGCCTCGGACTCTGCAGTGGGAGCCATTCTGTCTCAGCGAGTTGGGGACAAGATGCAACTTCACCCATGTGCGTTTCTTTCCCACACCATGTCATCTGCAGAAATGAACTACGACATTGGTAATAAAGAACTGTTAGCCATTAAAGTTGCCTTCTCCGAGTGGAGACATCTTCTGGAAGGTGCCAATCACCCTGTGACTGTCCTCACGGACCACAAGAATCTTGAATTCCTCCGTACAGCAAAAAGATTGTCTGCAAGACAAGCACGATGGGCCTTATTTTTCTCAAGATTCAATTTTATAATCTCTTACCGGCCTGGTTCAAGAAATGGCAAGGCTGACGCCCTGTCCAGGATGTGTTCGGAACCTCAGGAGAGGTCTAGTAATGATGATACAATTCTAGGCCCTAAAAATTTTTTGGGAATATTGCACTCTAGAGGACTAGGTAATAGAATTAAAGATGGATATCAAGAGGACTCTTTCCTTAACCATCCTTCGGAAGATGTCGATCTTTCATTCAAAGAGGGGTTTTGGATGCAGAAACACCAAATATATGTACCTGAATCTTCTCGCCTTGAAGTCCTCAAAAGTGTCCATGATTCTAAACTGGCAGGACATCCTGGAGTTGCAAAAACACAAGACTTACTACTTCGTTTCTTTTGGTGGCCTAATTGTAGGAAGGACGTGAGGAAATATGTTTCAACCTGTTTAACATGCGCATGAAACAAGACCCCACGATCGTCTCCTCTAGGACTCTTGCAACCACTCCCAGTTCCATCCAGGCCTTGGGGATCTATTTCCATGGATTTTATTGTGGAACTACCCCCTTCCAAACAGATGACCGTCATCCTTGTCATAGTGGACCGACTCACAAAAATGGCCCACTTTATTCCAACTGAAGGAATTCCTACTGCTGAAAAAACTGCAGAACTGATGATCAAAGAGGTATTCAGGTTACATGGAATTCCTGACAGCGTGGTGTCTGACAGAGGCGTTCAGTTTACGTCAAAATTTTGGAAGAGTTTCTGTACAGCCTTGGGAGTCACGGTGAATCTTTCTACCGCTTTCCATCCTCAGTCCAATGGCCAGACGGAGAGAACGAACCAGACTTTGGAGCAATACCTCCGTTGCTTCATTTCCTATCTTCAGGATGACTGGGTGGACTATTTACCAACAGCAGAGTTTGCCTACAACAACTCCATACATAGCGCTACATCTCAAACCCCATTTTTTGCTAATTATGGAGTACATCCAGTATTTATCCCTAATCTGCCAGTGAACACTCCCATTCCTGCTGTTAATGACAGGCTTACAAAATTACAGGAATCCCAGAAGGAATTATCAGAGATATTGCTCAAGACCCAGGAAGAATATAAGGAAGCAGCAGATAAACATCGGAGAGTGCCCCCTGCTCTTCAGGTTGGAGACAAAGTTTGGCTGTCCACTAAAAACCTTAAGACACATGTGCCATCCTCCAAATTGGGTCAGAAATTCATTGGACCTTTTCAAATTTCTGCAAAAATTAACCAGGTTGCTTTTCGTTTAAAACTTCCCAACAATCTAAAGATTCATCCAGTGTTTCACATATCCTTGCTCAAACCCTTCTGTGAAAACCCGTTTCCAGGAAGAATTCAGCCACCTCCTCCACCAGAAAGGATCCGTGGTGAAGAAGAATACATTGTGGATAAGATTCTGGACTCCCGAAAATTCAGAGGTAAACTGCAGTATCTGGTACAGTGGAAGGGTTACGGACCAGAGGAAAATTCATGGGAACCAAGGGACAACGTCCATGCTCCTAGACTAACAAGAGCCTTTCATCAAAGGTACCCGGATAAGCCAGCTCCTGAGATGTCCAGAGGCCATCCTGGAAGGAGGGGAGTACTGTCAGGAGTCGAACTCAGTACCTCTTGTCCACTGGCCAGCAGCTCTACCATCTGAGCTATTCTGCTGGCTGCAAAGTTCCTTGCTGAACCCAGATACCATTGACTGTTCTTCCTGATTGGCTACACCTAGTGCTCTCTTGATTGGGCCTCTGATTGCCAATTACACACCCTATATAAACCTGGCCTTGTGGGTGTGTCATTGCGAGATTATTGTGCTTCCAGCCTTTAGTCAAGCTCTTTCTCCTGCTGTTCCTGCTGCTACAAACACTGCTCTCCTGTGTACCGACCTCCTGCTGCCACCTGACTACGTTATCTGCCTGCTCCTCTGCTACCGAACTGCCTTTCCTGTGTACCGACCTCCGGCTGCCACCTGACTACGTTATTTGCCTGCTTCCCTGCTACAAACACATGCCTTTCCTGTGTACCGACCTCGGCCTGCCTTCTGACTACGCTACCTGCCTCTGCTTCCCCTAGTGTTTGCAGTAACATCGGCTCCAACCCAGACGGGATCCTGACACCCGGCTTCCTGCAGCTCTCCTGCGCTGAGCGGTGACGTAATACCCGCTCATTAAGATCATGTAATATGGACGCGGCGCCACTCCCATGGGCGTGGCCTCCATATTCATGGCCTTAATTAGCGGTATTACGTCACCGCTCAGCGCTGGAGAGCTGCAGGAAGCCGGGGAGAACGCAGGATTGCCGGCCGGGACGTTCAGCGATGGCACAGGGAGGGTGAGTATGGTGGAGGAGGATGGGGGGAGCATGGAGGAGGACAAGGAGCACGGAGCAGGACGGGGGGGAGGAAGGAGAGCACGGAGCAGAACGGGGGAGGACGGAGAGCACGGAGCAGAACGGGGGGAGGACGGAGAGCACGAAGCAGAACGGGGGGAGGACGGAGAGCACGGAGCCAAACGGGGGAGGACGGAGAGCACGGAGCCGAACGGGGGGAGGACGGAGAGCACGGAGCAGAACGGGGGGAGGACGGCGAGCACGGAGCAGGATGGGGGTGGGCACAGAGGAGAATGGGGGAGTGCAGAGCTGGATGGGGGAGCACGGAGCAGGACGGGGGAGGATGGAAAGCACGGAGCAGGACAGGATAATGGAGCAGGAGGAGGGGAGCACAGAGGAGAATGGGGGCGCACAGAGCTGGATGGGGGAGCACAGAGCAGGTCGGCAACTTATACACCCGGCTTATACGCGAGTCAATAAGTTTTCCACATTTTTTGTGGCAAAATTAGAGGGGTCGGCTTATACACGGGTCGGCTTATACATGAGTATATACGGTAGTTATCTCTTATCCATGTGATAAGGATAACTTACTGATTATTGGGGGTCTGACCATTGGGACCACCAGCAATCCCAAGAATGAGGCTCTGGAACCTCTGCAGAGTTGTCTTGAATGGGGCAAAGGTGCAGATGCTTAACTGGAGACCTCCGCTCCATTCATTGCCTATGGAACTGCTGAAGAAAGCCAAGCACGGTGCATCTTCTCTATTTAGGATGGGGCTCGGCAGAGTGAAGATCCTTGGTTCCAGAGCTTCATTCTCAGGATCGACAGGGGTCCGAGGGGTTGGATCCCTAGCGGTCAGTAATTATCCCATAACTTACTATTTGGGGGAGAACCCTTTACCTCATGGTATAAGGTTTGCAATTTATAGACATCAGTCTGTTTGGATGTAATATTTATTGAAATCACAATAAATTACTAATACATACTTACAGCATGTAGCCTCCTTGTTGATGGTTTCCATACATTTACAAATGACTTTTTCTAAAATGCACAGAAGAAAAAAAATTAACATCTCCTCTTTATGATATTTACCAGTCTACTCCCACTGCACCTCTTAGGGTAGTTTTATATTCTAATCGATGATCTGCTACCATGCCTGACCTTGTGTCTTTCATTAATGGAACTGTAATTGTGGAAACATCAATAATCGCCCATGTTCTAGTTAAATATGTGGGATCGATAGATCTAATGTAGTCAGGTGCGGGGAGCGTGCAATATGTGCACTCTGTGGTTTCCATCTGTGTTCTGCTTGGTGTGTATTTCATTTCATGTTAGAAAATTCTACTGGAAATGTGTCCAAGTATCGAGGCCAGGAAATTGTGATACATTATACAGTGCTAACCAACCTGTGAGACTACTACACCTATCATACCCTCACAGCCACAGGCTGCAGCCATCATCCATGATGACAAATAATGATGTAATATTGTTGCATTATTTCATGTAATATTACTATTAGCTGTGATCTATAAAGTCCTGACACAACTGGGATTGTAAACGATGTCTGAGATTGGGATGTTGTGTTGTGGAACCAGAGGCGTAATGATTGTGGTCGCGCCTGAGACCGGGCCCATGTGGGAAGGCGGCCCGCCGGTGCCAATTTCACCTGGATGTGCATCTTCAGATGCACTTTCAGCTGAAATGTATTGTGCCATAGATCCTCACCAGCTCCCGGCACTGAAATACACGCTGCTGATGTTATGCACTGCCCGAGTCTGCACACCAAAGTCAGCTGCCGGCTTCAGCTCTAGCCATAAAGGACACTGCATGACGTGGAAGTGGGGAAATGTAATAATAATAATAAGTTTATTTTTAAAATGTGCTGGAGAAGAAAGGAAGGGGCCCAGGTTGGGGGACATTATACCAGGAAGGGTCCCAGGATGGGCGGCATTATACCAGGAAGGGGCCCAGGATGGGGGGCATTATACCAGGAAGGGGCCCAGGATGGGGGACATTATACCAGGAAGGGGCACAAGATGGGGGGCATTATACCAAACAGGGGCCAAGGATGCGGGGCATTATACCAGGAAGGAGCCCAGGATGGGGGACATTATACCAGGAAGGGCCCAGGATGGGGGGCAATATACCAGGAAGAGACCCAGGATGAGAGCTATTATACCAGGAAGGGGCTAAGGATGGGGGGCATTATACCAGGAAGGGGCCAAGTATGGGAGGCATTATACAAGAAAGGGGTCCAGAATGGGGGCATTATATCAGGAAGAGACTCAGGATGATAGGTATTGTACCAGGATGGGAAACATTAAACCAGGCAGGGGCTCAGGATATGGGACATTATACCAGGAAGAGGTCCTGGATGGGGCGCATTATACCAGGAAGAGGCCCAGGATGAAAGGTATTATACTAGGAAGGGGCCAAAGATGGGGGGCATTATACCAGGAAGGAGCCCAGGATGGGGATATTATACCAGGAAGGGGCCCAGGATGGGGAGCATTATACAAGAAAGGGGTCCAGGATGGGGATATTATACCAGGAAGGGACTCAGGATGGTGGTATTATACCAGGATGGGGAACATTATACCAGGCAGGGACCCAGGATAAGGGTCATTATACCAGGAAGGGGCCCAGCATGGGGGCATTAGACAAAGAAGGAGCCCAGAATGGTAGCATTATATCAGGAAGAGACTCAGGATGATAGGTATTGTACCAGGATGGGGAACATTAAACCAGGCAGGGGCCCAGGATATGGGACATTATACCAGGAAGAGGGATATTGTTATAGCATGGGTACTATGATGGGAGACATTACAACTTGAAAGGCCCAGGATGGGGGCATTCTTACTGGAGGCGGCCAGGATGGGAGCATTATACCAGGCAGAGACCCCGGATAGTGGACATTATACCAGGAAGCAGCCCAGGATGGGGACATTCGTATAGCATTGAGCCCAGGATGGGGGGCATTATTTCTGGAAAGGCACAGAATATTTGACATTTTTAATGGAAGGGGCCAGAATGGGGACATTACTGGAATGGGCTTAGGATGGGGGACATGTTTTATGGAAGAGGCCCAGGATGGGGACATTATACCAGTATGGGAAGCATTATATCAGGAAGGGGACCAGGATGAGGGACATTTTTTATGGCATGGGGACAAAAATCAGGACATTATTGCTGGAAAAGCCTAGGATGGGGGCATTATTCCTGAAAGGGGTCCAGGATGAGGACATTATTACAGGAATGGGCCAGGATTGGGAAGATTATTACAGGAAGCTGTCAGGACAGGATACATTATTACAAGGGAGGCAAGCACCTATGTCTTTATATGATCTATGCAAATTGCCTCTTCAAAGAAGAAAAGGCTTTAACTCTACTGCCATCTATTGCAAGCAGTAATCCTAAAGGTCAATATCAACTCTTTAACGAGACTTAACCCATGACTTAGGAGTAGAATAAAACCCCAAAAAGAATCTCAAATTGCAGACATGTGTTTTGGGGTATTGCCCCTCATTAGTGCAAAGTATGAGGTCTGATTTGACTGGGTGAGAGACTCTTGACTGGGATTTAAGGGATAAGGTTTCTCCTTGTGGAGAGTGACATATCTGCCATGCCAGTGTAAGGAAGCTTATGCGGCAAGGCTCGTTAATGGGTTGATATTGATGTTTAGGATTGCTATTTCATCTCAACCTCTCTGCTCCATTTAAGCAGTGCTGGGTACTCAGTGGCTTGCACCACAATGTGTGGATAGATAGATAGATAGATAGATAGATGATAGATAGATAGATAGATAGATAGATAGATTGATAGATAGCTTCATGTAGGCCCCAGTATTGTGACATTTATAATACTTGTACTGTTTATGTGGCAGAGGGGCATTTTGATCTTTGGCACCAGATCTGGATACTTCCTCTCTTCCTCTGCCCTTCACCATAGCTTCTCCCTTGTTTTACATATTTAATGACCCCTTGACATGGCAGATACAGTTACATTTTTCACATTGGGTTTATTACTATTTCCTCCTGCTTGTCATCAATCACTTGCTTAAAGGGCATAAATCCAAGGAAGCAGATCCTCTCTGATGACAGCGGAGTCTATTTTCTTCTCATCAGTCTGCTGAGATTATCTCACGAAGGAGGAAAGCGCTGGAGACAGCAAACCTGGAAGCAGCAAGCGAAAACACACGGCAAATGCACCATGGATATTCAGAAGGGAAGGTGCAACTTTATGCAATGGAATGATGAACGACTGGGCCTGTCCTACAGATCGATCAGCAGAATGCAGACTGCCACAGAGTCTGATGGACTTCACACTTTTCTTTATCTTCTTTGGACCATGTCTTTCTGATAGAAGGGTTCTCCGACATACACTGCAGGTGATCACAGGTGGTTCTATAGTTTGATTTCCCCACACTGATCAGTTGTGATCACTGGGATCTCCCTGCAGTGCCACCACAGGAGAAATAAAGTATTACACTCTTCTCATGAAAATTAACAGGATGTCTGTGTACTGCATAGATATCTTGGACACTACAGAAAGACAGCGGGATCCCCTCTTATAACTGAGAACTGCATACTAGGCAATTTGAAAATGAGTTTCCCTAATCAGAAAACCCCTTTATCAATTTATTGACCCTCGTTGAATAAATGACAGAACCGTTGAAGGATGCCATTGATTTCTATGTGACTCAAACTGACTGCAAATAGCATTAGTAATTTATTAACTCCATCAGGACCAGATGCAAAAATGCAACTCAGAGTTCGCCCACACCAGCACAAATCAAACACGTCCATCAATAAATCCATCAATTTCTAGTGCATTAGCCAAAAAGAACAAAAGTTCCAAAACCCTGGTAATATTCTGGATCTATCCTAATGAATTCTTTATCATTTAGCCAAAGTTTAGTTTGCATTTTATTGCATTATTTATTACTTTAAGAAGAAAGTATACGGCACTTCCAGCATGCGGAAACATTGGGATCTACTTACAGTCAAGGGATTCTTCTAAGAAACAGGAATGTGTTGCCCGTTTTTTCATTTACACCCTATTATTCTTTTAATTTGCTCTTTTGTAAAGTGTATTTTATATGTTCACCTGTTGTTGTTGTTGTTGTTTATTAACGTTCATCCTTTTTGTCAGGGTTTGGCCTTTCCAGATGTTTTCGGCTGATTTATCAATTACCACTTTTTAAAGAGTTGATCCATTTTTGCACAAATGTTCCCCCTCTCCACTCCTGGCAAGATTTTTATGGACACCAGATATTTTGTTGCAAATTTATCAACATTTTAAGCAGAAGGAACATTCAACTTGTTGAGGTAAAAATTGGCAAAAAAAAAAAATTATTTTGCAGAAAATTCATTAACCAGTTGCGCTATTCCGAAAAATTTGCCACAAACAAAGTCTATGACTACCACAGGAGGACAGAAAAAAGGAAAAGATTCTTTAAAAAAGCCGCAAATAATAAATCAGAATGTTTGAAATGGAGTAGTCTTTTAAGAAGATTTGTATTGGAAAACTGTATAATTCCTTTTCGAGTAAATAAATTAAAAATATCCCTTTAAAAATAAAGTTTACATTTTGTCATAATTTCGATCAATAAATATGAACTATAAAGTAAATCGCTTCGCAACTATTTCCCGAAGGGCATCATATCATATGCCAATTGCCAACGGCCCGGCGAGGAACGCTTCCCATTATCTTATGTTATCTTGATACATTTTCCTCAGGCAAAGAAGTCATTACCAGGCAACACAGAGAAAGACTAACGCTAAGATCTTCTCCAATGTATGAGATAATACTACAGACCTGAGAAAACAAACGCCAGAATATAGTACATGGGTTCATACATAGGATTAGATGACGACATGATGTATATAGAGATACATATTGTACAAAGGTAAAATTGTACTCAATGATCTCCATGACATGAGAGTTGTCAATAGACGTCCAATTATAATCAATAGGCTCAATTTTCATTCAATGGTTGTTGGAGGTCTTCTGGATTCCTGTCTCAGTGTGAATCGGTTGGCGAGGATAGCGGTCACATCACTGATGTGGCTGTTATCCAAATCATCCAGATTGTTGTGGGACAGTATGAGTTATCTTCATGTCAGATAGGTGAGGGATATGGCTGTTTATTATTTTTCTTCTTTTGCAGGGGACATGGGGATCGGTGGACTAGGCGTAAAGTTGAGTATTATAATAATAATAATCTTTATTTTATATAGCGCTAACATATTCCGCAGTGCTTTACAGTTTGCACACATTATCAGATATTATGGTTGTGTATTATTTTCAGGTTTTTTTACAGGTGACATGGGCTTCAGTGGAAAAGGCGTAAAGGTGAGGATAACTGCTTTTTTTTTTTTTTTCAAATTAAGGAGTCTGTGTCATTATTTCAATTAAAGGATTTTATTCTGGCTAACTATGGGGTTAGTAATGAGGCGTCTTATAGATGACTCTCCATTACTAACTTGTGGGCTTGATGTCAGCAACCATAAAACAGCTGACATCAACCCAACAATCTGTACTCCACATGCCACTGCACCAGGACAAGTGGGAAGAGCTGGGCAAAGCACCATCTAATAGATGCACATTTTCTGGGGCAGCAGCGGGAGCTATTTTAAGGCTGGAGGGGCCAATATCCATGACCCCTTACAAGCCTGAGAATACCAGCTCCCAGCTGTCTACTTTAGTTTGGATGGTTGTCAAAAATTGTATTTATTATAAATAAAACACCAAGCAGCTTTCAAAATGTGTTGCTTTTCCTTTCTTCCATCCTAGCAGCTCTTTGATGCAAAGTAATAATAAAGATAACAAGTTTTAACTTCTATCCAGGAGCTGGAACAAGTATTTTTCTACATGGGGACATCATTACATGGATGAGAACAGAAAATTTTTAT
Source organism: Oophaga sylvatica (assembly GCA_033576555.1). NCBI lineage: Eukaryota > Metazoa > Chordata > Amphibia > Anura > Dendrobatidae > Oophaga > Oophaga sylvatica. The sequence continues at coordinate 581,032,927 of JARQOD010000003.1, read as the reverse complement.
AGGATCTAGAACTCTACAAGGGTCCATACATCTGACCAACAAGGAGGTAGGGGCAGGTCCAAATTTTGCAGCTGGGTCCATGGGACTCTGGTTATGCCACTGATTGGTGCTTCTAAGATTCTATGGAGGAGGAGGTAGGAGCTAGAGGAAGATGCAGACATTACAAGTTCTTCTGAAACATCAATTACATTTTAAATTCTACAATCTGAGAACTGTTTTAACCCCTCCACGACCTTTCACATATCCAGTATATCTTGGTCGGTAGGTACTTACCGACCTTAGACGTACTGGGTACGCCATGACTAAAATGCTTCACCGCAATGGCAGTTGCGCTGATCGTATCCATATGCCTCCTCAATCTTGTAGCAGGGCACATGGAGTCGTCTGAACAGCTAATCACAGCGTTTTCAGTGTTTAAGGAAATCAGATTGCCTAAAACACTCTTCATCAAGTCATACCGCCACGAAGACGCCCCAGGACAGAAAACGAACCATCGCCCACTATTACTGACCCCATATGGACCTCACTCCCCAAAGATTATGAGCCACAGATTCCTGATTAAAATGTTTATATATAATTATAAGGGTAGTCTGATTTTTTAATTATCTTAAAAGAGAATTCTGAGTTAACAGGGGTGGTCAGTGTCACCCACTTTAGGATCCTTGTGTATTAAAGGGGTTGCCAATAATATAATTTTGCATGGATTGAGAATAATACATGGAGGCATACTCACTATCCAAAATCTCATGGATCCAGTGATGCCCAATATTGTGGTTTTTACCAAGTCAGGAAATAGTGTCTGCCCTGTTCAGAAGTCACAGCACTACTGCTGTGTAATTGGCTGCAATGATCAGGTGACTAGAATTGTAGTTCATTGGATGTTTCTCTGATGATGCGCTCTTTTGATCACCTGACCACTGCAGCCAGTCACAGGCTACAGCAGTGCAATGACTTTCGAACCGGGCAGACACTGCCTCCGGATCCAATAGAGACCTCCGGAGCTAGTAGCACTGGATCCATGGGGGCGATGTAAGGTGAGTATGCCTCCATTTAATATTTTAATCCATGCCTAATTTTCTGTCTGTTAGACAGCCCCTTTAACCAGGGTAAAGATCAATTAGAAAGAGTATCTCTTGTACAGAAAAAACAGGACTCCAATTATGTTACATATTAAGTTTGAGCACTCTTGGTCAGAAGTTGAAGATTAAATGATCTCTTACAGGCCTAGAGTTAAAGATGACACATTTACTTTCGATTTTGACTTGTGTTTAGGATCATTAGCCATTTGTGGAAGCCATCCTCTTTTTCAACTTCAGCTTTTTTACAGATAGTATTATTTTTGCATGAAGAGTTTGTTGAAGTGTCATTGAATCCATTCTTCCCTCTACCTGTGAAATGTTCCCCGTGCCATTGGCTGCAACACAACCCCAAAGCATGATTGATCAACCCCCTTTCTTAATGATTGTCGAGATGTTCTTTCCCTGAAAATCTGATCCCGATTTTTCTCCACACTTATCTTTGATCATTGCGGCCAAAGAGTTCTATTTCAACCTCATCGGTCCACAGGACTTATTTTCAAAATGCATCAGACTTCTTTAGATGTTCTTTTGCATACTTCTAATGCTGAATTTTATGGCGAGGACGCAGGAGAGGTTTTCTTCTGATGACTCTTCCATGAAGACCATATTTGAGCAGGTGTCTCTGAACAGTAGAACAATGTACCACAACTCCAGAGTCTGATAAAGCTTTCAGAAGGTCTTTTGAAGTCAAGCAGGGGTTATGATTTGCCTCTTTAGCAATCCTACGAGCGGTGCTCACTGAAATTTTGCTTGGTCTTCCAAACCTTATGTATCTGATAACTATCATTTCTTAATTACATTTCAAACTGAGAAGAGATCAACTTGAAAACACTTTGCTATCTTCATATAGTCATCCACCATTTTCATTTTCAGAGTGCTAGGCAGATGCTTAGAAGGACCCATGGCTGTTGTTTTTTGGCACAAGGTTAGAGGAGGCTGGGTTTTTTGAAAGATGGGAAATTTGCATCACCTGGCCTTTCCTAACGATGACAGTGAACAAGCCATAATCCGAACAGACTAACTGAGGTCTGACACCTTAGTCAAAATGATCTGAGCGCCTAATTTGTAATTTTTAAAATGAAAACAAAAATGAGGATTTTTTTGCCTAAAATACAAAGGAAATGTGTCATCTTTACCTTTAGGTCTTTTAGAGATCATTTCATCTTTAACTTGCTTAACAGTTCACAATAAACATGTAATTTTTGGACCTAGGGTGTGTGCCCACACCTTTTACATGCAAACTATACATGAGCGGTTTATTGTATATTACTTCATTTCTCCTGCGGGAGTGCTGCTGGTGAAACCAAATGCTTATAACTTTGTTCCCACCTGCACTGGAATAACTGTGATTAACGTATAGGGGACCCATCCAACAAAAACAAATTTCACGAAGTACACACTTCTCCCTTTTCTGCATATTGTGAACACTGCCTGTAGACTTCTGTAAGTAAACAGATAAAAGTAACACTCGACATATTTTACAAATGGCTGTATATTTTCTACGACCACATGATAAGCCCAATGGATCACCATTGGACCTGCAATAGTGACCTCTGTATACCGATGTGACATGGATGGAATACACGGTCATGTGAAATGCCTGCATATAAATGTGAGTGTTCGGTGCCGTCCTCTGCACCCAAAATTTCACAGACTGCAGACATCACTTCCTCTTTCTGACTAACTCCTTTTGATGACTCATGTCCCACAAGAAGCATCACTTTCGGCCACCAACCAGTCTGCAGATCCTTCACGAGATAAAGACTTGATGGGAACCCGGGGATACTCAGAGAGTGTCCTTATGGTGTATGTCTAGGAGATATACAGTGGATACATAGAATAATGAAGGAAATTATGCTACTTAATACAGTGGTACAGTAATTTAAAAAAAAAAACATTTTATTTTATACATTTTATATAACATACGCATCCAATGAGAGTTTTTTAGGTCTCGATATTGATGGCTTATTCTTTAGATTGAGCTGTGTAATACTTAATTTCTCCTGCGGGGGTGCTGTTGATAAATTGAATACTTGTAGCCTTGTGCACCAACATAGATTATTAGGGTTTTCTGGGGCATTGATATTCATGGTCTATTCTTTAGTGAAAACTCTGTAATTCTTCATTTTTTCTGTGGGGGTGCTGGATTGACAGCCCTTTAATATCAAACCACTGTGAGTCCAACTGCAATCAGCTGATTTGCGGTGCTTTTTATTTACAGAAATACCGTTGTTAATTAGTCTGCAGGCAATAAGGAGCACAGTAACTACCAAATACTTTCCACAATATTGAAATTGCAACATCGAGAAGGAAAGGTTGTGGAATTATGGAAATTACAGGGTGGATAGACGAATTACTGATCTGCAAATGATGAAAAAGTAGAAATAAAATATTCAAAACATCTTGATTTATTCAGTCTGGAGTATGAGTGTCACGTGCAGAAATCTCCTGCACTTACACACCTTGGTTATTAATGGTGTCTAAGGAATGTTCTGCTGCACTGAATGCACTAGAGTAAAACATCAAAATCCACTGCTGGCAGCTGCTTTTGCAATTGCAATGATGTCCCAGATGTGCTCGATGGGAGAAAACCCTGGAGACGCTGAAAGCCATGAGAACACATTTAGGTCGCACAGGTTACAAGCCTGTGTGTTGGTCTTTCCATGCATGTGCTGTGACAATGACACAACCACAACACATGCAGCTGCGGTAGCAATCAGCTGTTCAGCCGGCGGGATCCAGGAAGCCGGGTTCCTGCTGTAGCTTTTTCGGCAAGCACTATAGCTTGCCGAATAAGTCGGAAACCAAAGATATTCCCTCAACTCTAGTTGTGACTTCTTCCGAGAGTCTGCAATTTTTGTTATGAGTCTTCCTCGAAAAGATGGAACATTGCCTCCAGGAGTTCAGGGCAGATTCCCTGCAGGATGAAGATTACAGGACTCGGAGTAATTTAGGAACAAGAAAACGAGCGCTATTCCCTGGTGTTCTGGTACCTAGCAACTCGCTTGTCTATTCCTTCCAGCTATAGCGTCCAGCTGGAGAGTCTTGAAATAGCCAAACTCACAACATGCGCCCCGTCCAATGTACCCAGACAGATGTAATATGTCACTCGCAGATCTGTGATGGGGTAGTTAGTGGTTTACTATGCTGGGATTTCACAACATTTTACTAAATGCAAATCCAAATTTGCAGTAGGGACAGAAATCCTGTTTTTTTGTGATTGTCTTGGCAAAATCGGGACTGTTGGCCGGTACGCTTCTTCTCATGCGCTGCAACAGTTCTGAACTTCAGAGATGCGGTCAGAGGAGTAACTTGAATAATTTAAAGCTTTTTCATCGTAATCCAAAATCTGTAACAGAATCCCTGTAGTTGCCAAAAGTCTCAAATCTTGTGGGACTAACATGGTTTTTTAATACATAAAGGACATGTGCCATTAGAAAATTCCCCACAGTTTTTATCAGGTTTCTGTTACATTTATTTTTTGTAATAATTATTATTTTTTTAATTTTCCATATCAATACAAAATAATTCTTAAATGTTGCTATTTTCACAATGGTCACTTGGACTCATATTAGAGTCACAATTTCTGTTCTTTAAAGAAGACTTTTCAACAGTCACATTATCGTCGCATGATTACAATGACGGATGACGGGCCGTACCTCTAAAAATAGATAACATAGGATCCACCATTCACAATAGGTGATGTCACAGCTCACCTCCTCCTCCTCCTGTACAATGTTTGATAACACCTCTATATACAGTAGATAACACAATCCACCATTCACAATAGGTGATGTCACAGCTCACCTCCTCCTCCTGTACAATGACTGATATCACCTCTATATACAGTATATAACACAGGATCCATCATTCACAATAGGTGATGTCACAGCTCACCTCCTCCTCCTGTACAATGACTGATAACAACTCTATATACAGTAGATAACACAGGATCCACCATTCACAATAGGTGATGTCACAGCTCACCTCCTCCTCCTCGTGTACAATAACTGATAACACCTCTATATTCAGTGGATAACATAGAATCCACCATTCACAATAGGTGATGTCACAGCTCACCTCCTCCTCCTGTACAATGACTGATATCACCTCTATATACAGTATATAACACAGGATCCATCATTCACAATAGGTGATGTCACAGCTCACCTCCTCCTCCTGTACAATGACTGATAACACCTCTATATACAATATATAACACAGGATCCATCATTCACAATAGGTGATGTCACAGCTCACCTCCTCCTCCTGTACAATGTCTGATAACATCTCTATATTCAGTGGATAACACAAGATCCACCTGTCATGGAAATATATATGTATTCCATATATTCAAAGTATATTCTGTGGTGTAGTGACCCCTGATGCAGCTAGGGGGCACTGTGTATGCTCCTCGGGATATGCATGGAGGCATGATTTGTGTTGTGGTAAAGGACCTGTGATGAGGTCATGACAAGGTGACCTAACCATGTGATCCTGACCTCATCTGTGGGTGGGTTACACCTATGTTAAGAAGTGTGCTTGGCACCTGTGGAGAGTGTGTGGAGTCTGCCAGTGTGGACAGGCTTCCATGTGTTCCATGTGGGACACTACAGAGAGGACTCTGTGACTGAAGAGTGAGGCTCCAGGCAGGAGCTGAAGCATTGAAGAGCTGTATTATATGTTACCATATGGTTTATGATGTAATAAATCTAAGGACTTTTTGCATAAGATCGAGTCTCCTGATTTACCTCTGAAGCAGCCGAGTGAGTGAAACCTTACTATTGGTGGATGGAATGCTGGCAGCGGCCCAAGGAGCACATGTTCCAGGACTGGGAATGAGGAATCAGAGGAGGAACGGACGGTCTGTGAAAACCGTGAGTGTGACCAGTGGTCACGAATAAACTGTGCATTTATGTTGATGTGGTGCCTCTGAAGATATGAGGTATCTGAAGACGCTGTTAAGCAGTGGTGACAGACAGGAGTCTGTGTTATGTTGACCGGGGTCATTGAAAATGGAGAAAAAGCATGCTGATAGGATACCTCTGAGGAGGAGGTCTCCAGGAACCTGTGTGGATGACGCCAACAGGTGACGGTCTTGACAACCATGTTATGCTGGTCGGGATCAGTGAGAAGAATTAGTGAAAGACTGTTTTTTTTTTCCTTTGTTGGATGCCTCTGAGGAGGAGGTGTTCGGAAACCTACATGGCCAACAGGTAACAGACAGGAGTCTGTGGTGTACTGACGGGTCAGTGAGAGATTGTTTTGTCTTTGTGGGATGCCTCTATGAAAAGGAGGTATCCGGAAACCTGCGTGATCAACAGGTAACAGACAGGGGTCTGTGTTGTGCTGACGGGTCAGTGAGAAACTGTTTTTTTTTCTGGAACACGTGTGAGGTGTTTGCTGTGGCTCAGAGGAGTCATGAAGGTGACAAGCGGCTGGCTGTGACTCGTGGGGTCACGAAGGTGACAAGCGGCAAGACAGCGCAGCGTGCAGAGACTTGTGTGTAGCAGGAGCTACAGTGACTGTTGCAGCAAGAAGTTCTGCAGCAGCCGGAGCTGCAGTAACAGCCACAGCAGCTTAGGAGTAGCATCTGGAGGTGCTGGTTGTTGGTGGCTGCAACGGAAGCAGTGGCAGAACCAGCAGGAGCTGGTGTGGGAAAAAAGGACAGTGTGAACCGAGGCACACGAACTCTTAAAGGGCCAGTACACGCCCTAAGTGAAAGTCACTATTTAAGGGTACTGTGTGGACTGGGGCCTGTAAGAGCCGTGGTGTGTACCCCAGTGATGGGTGGTGTCCCAAAAGGGGGGCAGCAACCCAAAACAGGGATGGTTACCCAAAAGGGGGCGGAGTCCCAAAAGGGGGCGGTAACCCAAATTGAGATGGTGGCCCGAAAGGGGGTGGAGTCTCAAAATGGGTGGTAGCCCAAAATCAGTAAAGTTGCCCAAAAGGGGGCGGAGTCCCAAAAGGGGGCGGTAACCCAAAATTGAGATGTGGCCCGAAAGGGGTGGAGTCTCAAAAGGGGGTGGTAACCCAAATCAATAAAGTGGCCCGAAAGGGGGCGGAGTCCCATAAGGGGGTGGCAACCCAAAAGGGGATGGTGGCCCAAAAGTGGGTGGAGATTCCAAAAGGGTGTTATGCTGGTATACCACCGAACTTAGTGTACCCCTATGAGAGGAAGTGGGACTTCACGTTATTTGAAAAGGCATGGGAAATTGATAAAGTGTGTTGTTGTTCAGAGGAGGGAGCCCCATCACAGCAGGTGGCTGTAGTGGTTCCTTGTCGTGTGATGTGTGAAAAGAAGGTAACACCTAATATCGATAGTCCAGAGTTCCAGGTGACCAGAAAAAAGTGTGGGTCAGACCAACTCGGGGACTTGGACGTGACAAGACGTGTGACCGTGAGAAACGGTATAGCTCCAGGAAAGGGGGCAGAGACCTGTCTAAGTGGGGACTT
>JARQOD010000003.1:580951746-581025292 GCA_033576555.1 Oophaga sylvatica | reverse complement strand
GGGATTGTCCATGGAGTTGGCAGACATTAAGTCCAAGGTTTTGTCTCCCCCGGAGCAAACCAGATCTGAACCTAAGGTTGCTCTCCCGGACAGGTTCACTGGTGGGCGGGACAAATTTTTTACTTTCCGGGAGGCATGTAAATTGTACTTTCGGCTGCGGCCTCGGTCATCTGGGAGTGAAGAGCAGAGGGTGGGAATTGTTATCTCGCTCTTACAAGGGGATCCTCAATCTTGGGCGTTCTCTATTCCTCCAGGCTCCCCAGATCTCCAGTCAGTGGATCGATTTTTTACTGCCCTGGGTCTGGTATATGATGATCCGGATCGAGTCTCCCTTGCTGAAACAAGGTTGCGTAAAATACGGCAAGGAAATCGTCCAGCGGAGGAATATTCTTCTGAGTTCCGTAGATGGGCAACAGATACTCAGTGGAATGACCCAGCTCTTAGGAGCCAGTTTTGTCAAGGGTTGTCTGACAAATTAAAAGATGTGTTGGCTCAGTATGATTCTCCTCCATCACTGGAGGCTGCTATGGCCCTCGCTATTCGCATTGATAGACGACTTCGGGGAAGACGCGAGGTAACTCCGCCCCCCGTGATGACTCCACCTACTACTAAAGTCCCTTATACTGAGGTTCCCCTGGTCTGTTCTGAGGAACCCATGCAGTTGGGAGGGACATCATTTTGTAGGAGGGAATCAGCGGTGCGCCGCAAGACTAGAAGGTGTTTCTTTTGCGGGAGAGAGGGACATTTTGTTGGAGGGTGTCCATCCCGGACCTCTTTGAACCAAGGAGTTAACCTGGGAGTGTGTATTTCGTCCCCAAATCCCTCTCAGTTTCTCGTGCCTGCGGAGGTGGTGATTGGTACTAGAACTGAGAGGATTTCTGTTTTTCTTGATAGTGGGTCCGGGGCTAATCTGGTGGACGCTCGGTTTGCCCAGGTGCATGGTATGCAACTGAGTGTATTGGCCAAACCGGTCCCTATACTCTCTATTGATTCTAGACCTCTTGGTCAAGGTAGCTTGGTACAAGCTGTTCATAACATAGATCTTCGAGTAGGGGCAATTCATAAAGAGCAATTGTCTTGTTATGTGTTGGAGGGTCTACCTACTCCTATTGTGTTGGGACTTCCTTGGTTGGCTAAACATAACCCAGTGATTGATTGGCAATCCAGAAAGATAAGCCAGTGGGGTGAATTTTGCAGGAATAACTGCATGAGCACGGTCATCGGTGCGGTTGTGCCTAGGACTTTGCCTCCTTTTCTGGAGGACTTTGGGGAGATGTTCTCAGAGGAGGGGTGTAAAGAGTTACCTCCTCATCGCGCATATGACTGCTCAATAAAGTTGCTTCCTGATGCCTTATCTCGTACTTTCCCAGGGGCCGGGAAGACGGATGATCCGGTTCCTATTCCTCAGGAGGGAGTTGTAGTGTCAGCTGTATGCTCTGAGCTTGAGGGGAGGTATTGGGGGCTCAGGGGGACGCCCCTGTGGGACTTCCAGGGAGACTGATAGTTCCAGATCGCTTAAGACTGAAGGTTACGGGGAACCGTTACAAACGGATGGCTGATAGGAGGAGAGTTTCTGGTCTAGATCTGAAGGTGAACGATCTGGTTTGGTTGTCTACCAGGAATATAAAACTTAAAGTTTCCTCCTGGAGGTTGGGTCCCAGATTCATCGGGCCGTACAGGATCAGTTCCATAATTAATCCTGTGGCATTTCGTCTGGACCTCCCTCCTACGTTTAAAATTCATAATGTGTTTCACAAGTCATTACTTAAAAAGTATGTGGCACCAGTCATACCGTCACCTCTACCTCCTCCTTCAGTGGTAGTCAATGATAACGTGGAAGTTCATTGGAGGGGGTATGGTCCTGAGAGAGGACGTGGGTCCCTGCGTCTGATGATAACGCAGATCGATTGGTTCGGACCTTTCACACAATTTACCCGGACAGACCTGGTCATGAGGGTCCGGAGGCCCCTCGTAGAAGGGGGGGTACTGTCATGGGTGCATCGCCACGAAGATCGTCGCGATTGCACATTCTGACTTCTCACAGCTGAGCTGCTGTTTCTTTGTGTTTGGTAATGAGAGAGTTAATTTTACCTAGCTCTTTGCTAAGACTAGGTCCAGCCTCGCCCGGCTGCTTTGGATTATGTTCTAATTAGTTTCCTTTATATTCCTGCCAGTCTGGGTGTTGGATGCCGGTGAAAGCATTCATGTAGTTTAGCAGACTGGATCGGTTCTGAGAATATTTAAGCTAAGAGCTTCTTAGTTGTTTTTACTCTTACAGCTTATAGTTTTTCTCTGAGACCTTAGGTGTTCCTACTGTGTGTGAGTGTTGTATGTAAGACTTTATTTACTTTATTTCTTGTCTTTGTTGTTTGTCTTTCTGTTCATTAACCGTTACCTGTTCATTCCCTTTGGTGGTATTCAGGGTCCTTCTTAGGACTAGAATACAGTTGGCAGGGATTGATAGGAGACAGGGTTTACGCTGGTGGCCTGGACCTCTGTACCTTTAACAGTACCTCCAGGTTGAGGGATTAGTTAGGACCCCAGTTTAGGGTCAGCTTAGACCCCGGTCACCCTCTAGCCGGAGACAGCGTATAACGGATTCCGTTTTGACCCTCTGGACATTCTGTCAGGTAAATCTATGTTATCATATATCTATGCGCATGTTATATAGTATGTTGCCCTTTTGATATAGATTACTGACATCACATATATATATCTGCTATACAGCGTGACACTTATGAGGGCTCTATCTGGTGTCCCAGTATTTAGGGGGTCAAATAGCTCTGTATGCTGTGTTCATGTACTCCATGCAGCGCCATATTTCCTATAGGCTCCGCTGTAAGAATTAACAGAGGTTATTGGGTTCCCTGGTAGTTGAGGGGCCGACGAGGTTCCCCTATGGGAATATGTTGAGAACAATGGCTTCATGGTTTCCTCAATCATTCCATCTGACATGTCAGGTCTGCATCTTCTGACAGTGGTGTGATGCCTGGGAGATGACGAAGGAGAAAAACTCTTGTTCGTTTAGTTATTGGATCATTCATGTAGGTATTAAAATCGTTGCTCTCGGCAGCACATCCTCCAGTGTAAACAGGTGATGTGCTGCCGAATACAGCATTCCATGCGCATAGAATATTGGTCGCCCGGTCCAAACAGGTGAATAAGCAGCTGGCGATCAGGTTGTATGTTGCCAATCAGTGGTCAGCAGGTGTAAATGCACTTTTAGTTAACCCTAACCCTAAGTGTCCAGTAGGCATAATAGAGGGACAAGTTGTTTTTTAGGATATAACACTAATGGAAATTCCTGGAAAACTCTGTTAAAGAGGACCCGTCACCAGGAGAAAAGTGACCCATTTTTATTTTTATTCACACTGAGTATTCTGTTTTTTGTTTTTTAAAAATCTAGCATACGGTTCCAGAGATACGAGCCTTTTTATTTAGTGCTAATTTGTATTGTCTTTACCTAGGGGCGTGGCACAAAGAGTAATTATGCAGAGCAGCCAGTAGACACGCCCCAGAGGATCCTAGGAGCCACACCACCGGCCATAAAAATTAGCACAAAATGTAAAGCCCCATATCTCTGGGACCTAATGGTAGATTTCTAAAAAACAAAAAGTGAAATACTCAGGAGAGCAATAGGAATACAATAAGATCAGAAAGTGGCAATTTTTGTGCTTTATTAAATTGGAGATTTACTTTAAAGAAGATTTCCAAGACTAAAATATTAATGACCTATCCTCAGTATAGGTAATCAGTATTAGAGCAGTAGGGATCCGACACCCGGTACCCCCAGAGTAAAAATCAAAGCGCCATATACTGTGTAGTGGCCATTCTTGGGTACTACAGTTCAGATCATAATTATTTTTGTGGAAGCTGAGTTGTAGTACTGAGAATGGCCACTACACGGTGTATGGAGTAGTGCTGTGTCGGCTCCGTGCACTCTGGAATGAGCTTACAGCCAAACATTGAGGGTTCTGGGTGTTGGTCCTCCACCGATCTGATTTTGATAACATCCCAAGTATAAGTCATCAGTTTCATAGTTGTGGACAACCCCTTTAAGAAACATAATATAAAAAAATGTAATGGAGATATAATATTTGTTGCCGCAGTGTTTTATCAGAGGTAACGGCGCTATAAGTGGACATGAAAGCAGATTATTGGGATCCTGTTACTGTGTACGCTGCTTATCACCGTGGAGATAACGTTACATTCTCAATTAAATCAGAGGATTCTGTTGCCGTGGCGATGTTGAGAGGTGCAAAAGTCTCCGTGGTTCACGCGTCACTCGCACGGATGTAACTTAATGAAGCCACATCAGCGCGTCCGGCCCGAGCACGTGCATCATTGTGGCCTCCCCGATCGGATGGAAACCACTGGATGACCTTTCAGAATCGAAAAGACATCAGGATGTGGATGATGAAGAGGCGACGAAGTGTTTATAGATCTGAGGGTTATACCAGGAGAAAAAGGCAGCGAAATTCAATGATATCATTGCTGAGAGACGGTGTAACATCTCCAGTGTTATGTTATAGGAACCATCAAAATCCCCCGGGCACTTATTTCTATAAGATCATTCTAGAACCAGATTATATGCGGACTGTATGACAGTATTTTGTGTTATGTCAGCAGTGTATGGCAGTATTAGAATTATTATCGACACTGTATGGGATAGCATCTCTTCATACTGAATAGCAGCATTCATTGTATAATGTGTTTCAGTATTATATCGGCACTATATGGCAATATTTTTCGTTGTTGTATCAGCACTGTATGGCAGTATTAGGTTACTGTATGGTGATATTGCTTGGTGCTGTATGGCATTAATAACTCTTCAGACTGAATAGCAGTATTCAATGTATAATGTATTTCAGTATTATGTTGACACTATATGGCAGCATTTTTCATTATTATATCAGCACTGTATGCCAGTATTAGTATTATTATTGACACTGTATGGTAGTATTAGCATTATTATTGACACTGTATGGCATAGCATCTCTTCATACTGTATATTAGTATTTGTTGAATAATGTATTTCAGCATTATCTAGACACTATATGGCAGTATTTATAACTGAATAGATACACATATATACATATAATTATATACTGCCTATAGTGCTCAGCATAAATGAGTACACCCCCTTTGAAAATGCAACAGGTGTTTGTTTTGGATCATTCTTATGCTTGAAAAGTGCACGTCTACCTAGAGCACGGAGTGATGTTAGCATCTTCTCTTACAATATAGAGCATTCATACCATCAATGCAATGTAGGCCCCAATACAGGCAGCGCTCATGCAGCTCCACGTAAGGACGCTGCCACCACCGTGTGTCATTGTCAGCATCATGCATTTTTCTGAATTCAGTTTTCTAAATGCAGTATTACTAGAGCACCATATAATGGTATTATTGATTAATGGATTTTATAATTTGAAGACAGTCTAGCAGTTCACTGTAAACAGTTTCTGCACTATATGGTCGGGTTATTTGAGAAGCGTATAGTAATTTTATCCTGGCACTGTATGGAGGTATAATGTAACGTTGGATTATATAATTTGAACACTTTAACGTAGGCAGCGTATTGCGGTATTGTGTCTGTACTATATGGCCTAATTATTTGAGAAGCATGTGGTAATGTCATCCCGGCACTGTACAGCGGTATAATTTATTATTTGATTATATAATTTGAACACTTTAATGTAGGCAGCGTATTGCGGTATTGTGTCTGTACTATATGGTATAATTTATTTGACAAACATGGGGTAATGTTATCCTGGCACTGTATGGCGGTATAATTTATTATTGGATTATATAATTTGAACACTTTAATGTAGGCAGTGTATTGTGGTATTGTGTCTGTACTGTATGGCCTAGTTATTTGAGAAGCATGTGGGCATGTGGGATTTTGGGCAAAAAAGGATTTTGGGGATACGTCAAAAGTAAAAGAAAAGTCAAAGATGCTATAGGATTTTTACAGGATGAAAATGATGAAATGGTAAGTCAGGATGTTGAGAAGGCTGAACTTTTAAATTCCTATTTTGCATCTGTTTTCTCTCAGAAAGGAAATGTAACATCAACTGATCTTCACTGTCCTATTAAAGCAATAGAAGAATCCAGGATATCTATAAACAGAAAGACAGTGAGGAAACACTTAGCTAACATAAATGAATTCAAGTCTCCAGGTCCAGATGAATTACACCCCAGGGTACTGAAGGAGATAGCAGAAGAAATTCTTGAACCACTGTCCATAATCTTTGAAAATTCTTGGAGAACAGGAGAAGTCCCAGAAGACTGGAGAAGAGCAAATGTTGTTCCTATCTTCAAAAAGGGGAAGAAGGTGGACCCAGGGAACTACAGGCCGGTGAGTCTGACTTCTATACCAGGAAAGATCTTTGAACAAATTATTAAAGAACATGTATGCAAGTACCTGGATAAGAATGAAGTGATTAAACAGAGTCAGCATGGGTTTGTAACTAATATGTCATGTCAGACTAACTTAATTTCCTTCTATGACAGAATCACTGACTGGGTGGATCAGGGAAATGCTGTAGATATAGTATATCTTGACTTCAGCAAAGCATTTGACAAAGTATCTCACACAATCCTTATTGAAAAAATGACTAAGTATGGAATGGACAAGGCAACTGTTAGGTGGATTCATAACTGGCTTAGTGATCGGACCCAAAGAGTGGTTGTAAATGGCTGCACATCCAGTTGGAAGAATGTCTCAAGTGGGGTAGCACAAGGCTCTGTTTTGGGCCCTGTATTGTTCAACATCTTTATCAATGATTTAGATGAAGGAATTGAGGGTAAACTGATCAAATTTGCTGATGACACAAAGCTAGGAGGGGTAGCTAATACTAGAGAAGAGAGAGAGAGGATTCAAAAAGATATTCCTAAACTGGAGCAGTGGGCAGCAACTAACAGAATGGATTTTAACAGGGAAAAATGCAAAGTACTACATCTGGGCAATAAAAATGAAAAAAGCATATACAGAATGGGAGGAATAGGGCTAAGTAACAGCACATGTGAAAAAGACTTGGGTATACTAATTGATCACAGACTTAACATGAGTCAACAGTGTGATGCAGCAGCAAAAAAGGCAAATGCAATTCTAGGATGTATCAACAGAAGCATACAGTCTAGATCACGTGAGGTCATTATTGCCCTCTACTCCTCTTTGGTCAGACCTCATCTGGAATACTGTGTCCAGTTTTGGGCACCACATTTTAAAAAAGACATCAACAAACTGGAGCAAGTTCAGAGAAGAGCCACCAGAATGGTGACCGGTCTGCAAACCATGTCCTATGAGGAACGGTTGCAGGATTTGGGAATGTTTAGCTTGCAAAAAAGAAGACTGAGAGGAGACTTAATAGCTGTCTACAAATATCTCAAGGGCTGTCACATTGTAGAAGGATCATCTTTATTCTCATTTGCACAAGGAAAGACTAGAAGCAATGGGATGAAACTGAATGGGAGGAGACACAGATTAGATATTAGAAAAAACTTTTTGACAGTTAGGGTGATCAATGAGTGGAACAGGCTGCCACAAGAGGTGGTGAGTTCTTCTTCAATGGAAGTCTTCAAACAGAGGCTGGATAGACATCTGTCTGGGATGATTTAGAGAATCCTGCTTTGAGCAGGGGGTTGGACCAGAAGGCCCAGGAGGTCCCTTCCAACTCTACCATTCTATGATTCTATGTTATCCTGGCACTGTATGGCGGTATAATTTATTATTGAATTATATCATTCGGCCACTTAGTAGACAGTCTACTAATTCATTAAACAGGTGTTTCTTTCTTTAGTTATTGATTTCTAGACGCACCTCCTTTTTGGGGTCAAGAGAACGGATATCAGTGCAAACCCTGATGGGGGAAATATTACTCTGCGGTTTGTAAGTCGGGTGATAAGCGGCAGCAGATGTCCTTGGCAGCCACTGATCTCATCGCTCCTATCAAAATAACAAGCTCATTTGACTAAGCCAAAATCAGCATCTTCAGGCAGGGGTATGTATGGAAGCTCCGTCCATCGCAGACGTTCCCATCTAACAAGTTGTGCTTGTAATTAGGAAAAGTGAATGTGGCACTGTTCTATGCGGAGTTTGTCTTTTCTGCCTCAGACCAGAATAAAAGCCTTTCATGAGCCGTCTCCTGGGAAAGGGAAGAGCTTGGGGAGATCCAGCAATATTTCTACAGACAAGATAAATTAGTTGTCCGGATCTTGTGCTGCTGAAGGGACGAGTAGTAACATTAACATCAATTACATGAAACATTAAGTCTCCGCGTCTCCGTAATGAAAATAATCCGTAATCCGGCAACGTGTCCAATTATTGTGGCGCTTCCGCCTGTGACATAGAAAGATGTGAATATCTAGTGAAGGTTTACATGATACTGGTCACCTATGACATGGACAATTAAAGGGAATCTGTCAGAAGGGTTTTGTTTGCCATGGAATCTGAGAGCATCATGATATAGGGACAGAGGCCCTGATTCCAGTGATATATCATTTACTGGACTGTTTGAAGCAGTTTTTATAAAATCCCTGTTTTCGTTGCTGTAAATCTAGCAGTGCTATGAATGCTGAGCCTTGTATAACCCCGCCCACAACACTGATAGGCTGCATCCTGTGTACCCTTTGTCAATAAGCTGCCAATCAGTGTTGGGGGCGGAGTTAGACAGATTACCCTGACTACATTGCATGTGACACCTAGTCCTGCAGTGATAATCTCCTGCTGATAAAACACTGATTGTATTGTAACTATAGCACACAGCCAAGTAAATGATACATCTCTAGAATCAGGCTCTCTGCACCTACATTATGCTGCTCTCAGATTACATGGAAAAGAAACCTGCTGACATATTTCCTATAAAGCATCATACTGTTTTTAAGTCCTGCTAATTTTTTTTAGGATTATTACTTAAAGGAAATGGACTCCTATAGGGCTATTTTTTTTTTCTTTAATCAATGCATTTTGGGGTACAAATTTTTACCCAAATATTAAAATAATATTTAATATAAATAAAAATATTGCACCATTTATCTATGGCTATGTGCACACGTTGTGGATTTGTTGCGGATCTGCAGCGTTTTTTCCGCACGGAAATGCTCCAAAAACGCAAGTGACTACTGAAGTAATTTTAATCAATGACAATCCAGAATTGTGCACATGCTGCGGAAAATTCCGTTTTGATTCAAAGCGCGGAGTGTGCAGCTGCATGTGTTTCTATGCAGCTGAACGCTCCAGTCCTCAGTGCCGGGTATTGAGGTGCGAGACTCGTGCAAGTTTCTCGCAAGTGTGACCCTGGCCTAAGTGCCAGAATTGGCACATCTATAAGATGAGCCATTTCGGGGGGGCTGAGAGCTGATGTTTTTAACCTGAGGGGGTGCCAACAACATCCATGGCACCTTCCCAGGCTACTAATATTTTCCCGCAGCTGTCTGCCTAGCCTTTGCTGGTTCAATTTTATAGGGGGACCCCATGTAAATTTTTTTGTTGGGTTCCCCTGTAAACTAGCCAGTAAAGGCTAAGCAAACATCTGTGAGCTGATATTAATAGCCTGGGAACCTTTATGGTTCCTTCCCAGAGTATTAACATCAGCCCTCAGCCATCGGCTTTCCCTCTGCTGGTTATGAAAAGTATGCGGGAGCCCACGCAATTTTTAAAAAAAAATATTTAGAAAAATAAGCAGAATATTGTGTTTTACGCAGATTTCATGTGTGTGTGTGTATTACGTATGGTGACCTTGAAGTTTTTCTGTCTCTGATTAAAGCCCCCCATACACGACAGATAGCGGTCGGGTGAACAGTTGTTTGGCTGATAGCTATGTCTCCCAGTTCGTCCAAGCACAGCATCACTCGGCTCGGATGAGTGCTCCTGTGTCCTCTGTGAGAGGGCTGCTGTCTCCCGATTATTTTCCAGAGAAAAAAACAATCGAAAGTCCAAAGTCTGACATGCCATAACCTTCTCTCACCCCAACATCATCTGTCAGGAGGCCCCCGGCCCTCCATACACATAAGACTGTCAGTTAATCCTGTCAATATATTTGGGTTCGGCTAATGTGTACGGGACCAGAGTTTGTCACTCTTTTGACCTCCACCATTCTCTTTTGACCTCCACCGATCTTACGGTCCTTGGGAATTTTTTTCTGGTAGTTTTGACCACTGTGCGGACTAATCATTGCCTAACAAGGTCGAATTGACACTTTTCAGTCCAGGAAAACTTTACGACAACCTCTTAATCTTTTAATCTTAGCTAACTACGGTAATTTAGGAAGAAGATTTAGAGATTGTTTAGAAGAAAATAGATTTTTGAATTCTGGTAAAATGATGATTATTATCGGTAAGCGGTTCAGTGGCCGCAGTGTATGGGGGTCTCTGTGCCGGCAGCTGTGATCTGCCTTTGCCTTTCATATTCTTTCTGCACCATGTGTCTTTGAAATCGTTTGAATTTGACATTTGCTCAAGAGCCATCCGTCACTTCTCGTCATATACGATGCGGTTCTATCGCTAAAAGTCTCTTCATTTCTTGCTTATGCTCAATCCAAAGAAATACTAACTTTCATTGCCATAAATTCTCGTGATCAGAAGACCCCTTAACCCTTTGCCGTCACAGCCAATTTCTATTGGTCAGTACGATTACAGCGATTCCAAACTTTTAAGGTTTTTATATCTAGTTTAGAGGTTTAAAAAAAATAAAGTCGAACTTAAAATTAAGTTTCTGTTGCCATTTTCCTGTAACATTTTTATTTTTCCTTCGAAAGATTTTTTTTTTTTTTTTTTGGCATGACGAGCTGACATTTTCTCCTTCGTCTCATTGGGGGACACAGGACTGTGGTGTATGCTACTGCCGCTAGGAGGCTGACACTAAGTAAACATAAAAAAAGGTTAGCTCCTCCTCCGCCGTATACACCTCAGCACTGGCCGCAGGCAAACCCAGTTCTTGCTTAGTGTCTGATGGAGGCACACGTCTGGTTATTTTTCCAGACCATTTTTTTTTTTTTTTTTTTTTCCTTTCCCACGAAGATGAGATAGGGGCGACGGATCCTATTGAAAGGGTCCGATCTCCCCAAACCATCAACGGGCGAGCACGTGGAGTAAAGCCTCCAACGTATCCTCTCCCGCAACGTGGGACATGAATGCCAGACAAAAGCCCTGACCACCCTAGGGTATTGAAACCCTAGGCTGTACAGAGGCGAGAGTTAGTCCGTGCGGCCCCCACTGCACCACCAATGCTAGACTGCGGTGCTGCAAGGAGGCGGACGGTCCCTCTCCTCACCCTCTGAAGGGGTGATGGAGTTAGGGTTCCTGCACCGTCCTACCTTAGTTTGTTATGGAGCCCCCATTTTTACCCTACATGACGGAATTTTGTGGGATCACACATCGCCTGAGGAGCGGGTAGGAAGAAGACTCTTACCTCCAAGGACGTGTGGCCAAGATTACTGGAGCGGGTAGGAACCAGCTGTTCGTTCCCCCACCTCCACAAGGGGATGAAGTCGGCGTCCGCCTCCCGCCTGGACAGCCGCGAGGGTCGCGGTCAGCGCTAGGCCTTTGCCAAATTTAGTCCCCGGCTTTTCCCGGGGACTAGGCCGCGGGCCGGTGTTTACTGTCCGGTGTTAGCCGGAGGGTGGGCCGCGGTCGTAGGGGGAGGGGGATCCGCCCTCGGCGGCGTCTCCTTCCGGCGGACCCGCCCTCTGACTTGGGGACCTCCTTTCGCCCGGCTTCTGGGCCGCAGTTTTAAAATTTAGTCCCCGGCTTTTTCCGGGGACTGGGCCGCGGGCCGGAATTCTGTGTCCGGCGTCAGCCGGGGGGTGGGCCGCTATCGCAAGGGAGATCCGGCGGCGTCTCCTTCCGGTGGACCGCCCTCCGACTTTAGGGCCTTAGCCGAAAATTTAGGCCGCGGCTTCGGCCGGCGCTAGGCCGCGGCTTCAAATTTAGTCCCCGGCTTTTGCCGAGGACTAGGCCGCGGCCGGAAGTAGGTGGGAGGCGCCTCTTGAGAGGCTCGTCTACATGAGCACGCCTCCCTGACAGAGGAGCGCTCCTTTTTGAAAAATTTTGGAGCTCTGTTGTGGCATCATTAACAAAAGTCTTCCTACGCCAATGCTATTTGGACGCTGTTTTCAGGACGCAAGGGATACAGGACTGGGGTAAGTCGACACCGCTCAGGGGTTGCTACTACCTCCAGCCTGGTTGTTCCTCTTTACTCCGCACTCTTTTTTCGCCTCTCTGCTGACCGTTTCATCCAGTTCATTGCGGACAGATCCAGAATGTCCAGAAGATCTAAGGTTCATACAGTGCTGTATACCGCATGCATTACCTGTAGGTCCCCTTTTCCGCACGCCCAGACTTCTCGGGTCTGCGAAGCCTGTGACTCTGAACGGGCTCAGGAACCCGCTCCTATAGCTGAGCCTAGTGCGTCAGGTCCCCCTGAGTGGGCCTTGTCCCTGACTCAATCTGTGGCGTCATTAACAAAAGCGATCGAGTCCCTTCAAGCTCCCGATAGGAGCAGGGACAGTGGTTCACCCGTCTTGGCGACGTCTCATGAACCTCCGGCCTGCAGGGGCCGCGCTCTCACCAGGCAGACGCAGGGGAAGCGAACCCACACTGCGTCGCCTTTGCCGTCCAGGGCCTCGGCATCTTTCAGTTCCGTCTCGTTCTCCCTCACCTCTGGCAAGTGATCAGTATTCGGATTCTGATTCAGAAGAGTCCCTTAATTTTGAGGCACCAAATTGTCAGGACACAATTGACAGTTTGATTGAAGCTGTCAATCAAACTTTGGGGATAGACGATGAGTCCACCTTGACCTCCGGTCATAAGGTGTCCTTCAAAAGAGCCAGGCAAACTCATAAGGTTTTTGGGGCTCATCCTGAGTTTGAGGAACTAGTGCAGCGCCACCGAGAGAAACCGGACAAGCGCTTCGCAGGACAAAAGGATCTCAATACTAGATATCCTTTTGCTCCTGAGCTTCTTAAGAAGTGGGCGGAATCTCCTGCGGTTGATCCTCCTGTGTCGCGTTTGGCGTCTAGGACGCTCCTCTCCCTTCCTAACGGTTCCTCGATCAAGGAACCAACGGATCGTCTGATTGAGAGTTTGGCCCGCTCGGTGTTTGAAGCATCGGGTTCTGCTCTCTCTCCTTCTTTTGCAGCGACTTGGGTTGCTAAAGCCATGATATCCTGGTCGGAGTCTCTAAATAGAGCTCTTCATGGTATAGAGGTACCGTCTGAAGTAACCGAGATTTCTAATCAGATGGCGCTGGCAGGAGACTTCTTAATTAATGCGTCCATGGATGCGGCAAATTGCTCAGCCCTAGCTGCTGCTAATGCAATTGCCATCAGAAGATCTTTGTGGCTGAGAACCTGGCGAGCAGACTCAATCTCAAAGAAATCACTTACATCCTTACCATATCAGGGTGGTCGGTTATTTGGCGAAAGGTTGGATCAGCTCATATCTGATGCGACGGGAGGGAAGAGCAGTTTCCTTCCTCAGCAAAAGATTAAGCAGCCTTTTCGCCGACAGCTTCAGCCTCGCTTTAGGGCCTTTCGTAACCCAGGTTGGGCCGTGCCAGCTACCTCCAGCGGTTCAGGTCGGCCTAATCAAGCCAGAGATCGTCAGGTCTCCTACAGGACCAACCCTCTGGGAAGAGGGCGATCTCAACAACCAAGATCTAGAGGGTCCAAACTCCAGAAATATTCGGACAAATGACTGGAGGCAGAATCCGGTCAATTTATCCAGAGTGGGCGGCCGCTTACTCTGGTTTCGCCCCATTTGGCTATCAATTACTCACGACGAGTGGGTCAGAGAGGTAGTCTCCTCGGGGTACAAGATAGAATTTACCAGCCTTCCTTCAAATCGTTTTTTTCCCTCGCGCCTTCCCAAGGAGGAATCTCGGGTTCGCGCCTTATTCAGGGCGGTCGAGTCTCTTCGGCACAGCGGGGTTGTTGTACCTGTTCCGGAAATCGAAAAAGGTCAGGGGTTTTATTCCAACCTGTTCATCGTACCCAAAAAAGACGGTACCGTAAGACCCATTCTGGATCTAAAGCGACTGAACCGGTTTGTCAGAATTCGTCATTTCCGAATGGAGTCTCTCCGTTCTGTCATTGCAGCTATGGAAAAAGGGGAATTTCTAGCATCAATAGACATTCAGGATGCCTATCTTCACATCCCCATATTTCCTCCTCATCAGAGATTTCTTCGGTTTGCCGTCGGCAAACTTCATCTTCAGTTCGCAGCCTTGCCTTTCGGGCTAGCCACAGCCCCCAGGGTGTTCACAAAGGTCATGGCTGCTGTTGTGTCCATTCTGCACTCCAGGGGGGTAGTCATCCTGCCTTACTTAGACGACCTCCTCATCAAGGGTCCGTCTTTTCAGACCTGCGAGGAAAGTGTCAGCATTACGTTAGACACCCTTGCTCGCCTGGGGTGGCTGGTGAATATAAAGAAGTCATCTCCCGTGCCATCTCGGAAGATCACCTTTTTAGGGATGAATTTCGACACCGCTCAGGGGTTGATAATTCTTCCTCAAGACAAGGCCTTGGTTCTCCGTCAAGAGGTACGGATCCTTCGCCAACCAATTCCTCACACTATCCGGTTTTGCATGAGGGTCCTAGGAAGGATGGTGGCAGCAATCGAGGCGATTCCATTTGCCCAATTTCATCTTCGCCCCCTTCAACATGCACTCTTGGCAGTATGGGACGGGAGCCTGTACTCCCTCAATCTTCGGTGTCGTCTGTCCCTGCAGGTCAGACAGACTCTAATATGGTGGACGAAGAACACCACTCTTCGACAGGGTCGGTTGTTTCCTCCAAATTTCTGGTTCGTTGTCACAACGGATGCCAGCCTGCTCGGATGGGGAGCAGTGTTTCGTCACCACACAGCCCAGGGGACTTGGTCTCAGCAAGAGTCGACCCTCCCGATCAATATTTTAGAGATCCGAGCTATTCGGCTGGCTCTGAGGCATTTTCACCAGCATCTGGCGGGCCACCCAGTCAGAATACAATCGGACAATGCCACGGCAGTGGCATACATAAACCATCAGGGAGGTACCCGCAGCAGGGCGGCCATGCACGAGGTAAAACAGATTCTGACTTGGGCAGAGGTAAATCACTCTGTGATTTCAGCGGTCCACATTCCGGGCGAGGAAAATTGGGCTGCGGATTTTCTCAGCCGTCACGGCATAGCGTCAGGGGAATGGTCACTTCATCCCGAGATTTTTCAGCAGATATGCCGACGCTGGGGAACCCCAGATGTGGACCTGATGGCTTCCAAGATAAATGCCAAGGTGCCCAACTTCGTCTCCCGGTACCGGGATCCGCAGGCATTTGCAGTAGACGCTCTGGTCCTACCATGGAATCAGTTTCATCTTCCATACTTGTTTCCACCAATAGCCCTTCTCCCAAGGGTGATCAGAAAGATCAGGATAGAGGGGGTTCCTGCGATATTAATCGCTCCGGATTGGCCGCGTCGCTCATGGTACGCGGAGCTGGTACAATTGCTCGCCGACGCTCCCTGGCGACTGCCAGAGCGCGTGGACCTTCTCTCCCAGGGCCCAGTTTACCACCAGAACTTAGCGGTCCTGTGTTTGACGGCCTGGCCGTTGAATCTTGGATCCTGACCAGGGCTGGTTTCTCTAAAAAGGTCGCCGCAACGATGGCTAACGCCCGAAAGCCCGTTTCGGCTCGCATCTACCACGGTACTTGGAAGGTCTTTTTTGCTTGGTGCAGGGAACATGGTTGTTCCCCGCTTCGGTTTTCAATTCCAAATATTCTGTCATTTCTCCAGGCAGGCCTAGATTCAGGTCTAGCACCAAGTACGCTTAGACGCCAGATATCAGCTTTATCAGTGCTTTTTCAGCGAAGAATCGCGTCTAATTTTCAGGTTAGGACCTTTATTCAAGGGGTTGTCCATATAGTTCCCCCCTACAAGGCTCCCTTAGATGTTTGGGATCTCAATCTAGTCCTGGGAGTCCTGCAGGAGTCTCCTTTTGAACCTTTGCAGGAGGTTTCTCTGTCATTTCTTTCCTGGAAAGTGGTGTTTTTGGTAGCCATAACATCCATAAGGCGGGTTTCGGAGCTGGCCGCACTGTCTTGTCGAGCTCCGTACTTGCTTTTCCATCAGGATAAGGTGGTGCTCAGACCAACACCACCTTTTTTGCCTAAAGTCGTGTCCTCTTTTCATATTAATGAGGACATTGTTTTGCCCTCATTTTGCCCAGCTCCGACGCACCGAGTGGAGAAGGCTCTCCATACGCTGGATCTGGTGAGAGCACTCAGGAGATATGTTTCTCGGACGGCGTCCTTTCGGCAGACGGACACGCTGTTTGTTCTCCCTGAGGGTCGCAGGAAGGGACTCGCTGCCTCTAAATCAACCTTGGCTAGGTGGATTCGGTTAGCCATTCAGGAGGCTTACCGCATCAGAGGCGCGGTAGTTCCCGCAGGGATCAAGGCTCACTCCACCCGAGCGGTGGGTGCCTCCTGGGCCCTTCGGCATCAGGCTTCGGTGGAACAGGTTTGTAAAGCAGCAACCTGGTCCAGTCTGCATACTTTTTCTAAGCATTATAATGTCCATACCCAGGCTTCTGCAGATGCCAGTCTGGGTAGAAGGATTCTTCAGGGCGCGGTTGCGCACCTATAGGCAATGTCTGTTATAAATTACACTGTGGAGTCGATTTCCCACCCAAGGGACTGCTTTGGGACGTCCCACAGTCCTGTGTCCCCCAATGAGACAAAGGAGAAATACGGATTTTTGTGTTACTCACCGTAAAATCCTTTTCTCCGAGACGCTCATTGGGGGACACAGCACCCTCCCTTATAGCCGGCTGGCTTTATATGAGTTAACTCTATTCTCCTTAAGTTGGTATCAGCAGTTTTTTCTTCTGGATATACTGTATCTGTGTTAACTCTTGATTTATTTTTTAGCCTCCTACTGCTTTTTGCACTAAACTGGGTTTGCCTGCGGCCAGTGCTGAGGTGTATACGGCGGAGGAGGAGCTAACCTTTTTTTATGTTTACTTAGTGTCAGCCTCCTAGCGGCAGTAGCATACACCACAGTCCTGTGTCCCCAATGAGCGTCTCGGAGAAAAGGATTTTACGGTGAGTAACACAAAAATCCGTATTTTATTGCTACCAATTCGGGGTACACAGTACTTTTTCATTGCTCTTTATTACATTTTTGGGGGCATGCATAAGACTGAAAAAGGGCAATTATGGCGTTTACATTTTTTTCCATGTTCAACATTTGATCTATTTTTAGATTTTGATAGATCAGAAGTTTACAGAATTGGTAATACCAAATATGTTTTTTTAAATTTCTTTATCTTTGAAGTAGGAAAAGATGGGTGATAAAACTTTTATATATATTTTTAAATATTTATAATTTTTACTTTATTTTTTTTTTACTTCCTTTCTCTTTAACCTGCAGTTGTATTATCGCTTGTTCTATATACACTGCCGTACAACAAAACTAATCTCCTATGAAGCCCAGCCACAAGCCCAGTTTTATGTGAGGACTAAAAGGACTGCCATGGGGCTCTTAAGCGAGCCTGACACATCAATTGGCTCCCTACAATGTTGTTGCGGGGGGCCAACGAACGCTGGAAATTCAAACATGATGTGACCAAACCTTTGACAATAGATATTACGAAAATAATTTTCATTCCTGGTGAGGCATCCGAGCATGTGAGTCCTAAGGAGACCTGCAGTTTTATCGACCTGTAGCTTGATACTCCCGGGTTGTGAAGATTAAGCGAGAAGAAACCTGTCTGTCCTCAAAAGTGAATAGCTTTAAAGCAAAAGCCGCTTTTGGATGCTGCAAATCTCCCGGAATGAGTCACACTTTGAAACATTCAATATTCAATTTTTTTTCCGCTCGTGTTTTGCTGCAGAGGCGGCATTATGTAGGGGATGAAACCGCTTTTCCGCTTATCTTGTTGTATTCTTACCGAAATACACTGAGAGCGAATCTTTTCATGTCTGCCCCGAACAAAAGCTGTCCTATGGGAAGGACTTCATACAAAACGCCGTCTTCAAAGCCTCGCGCCCCCTACCAGAAACTTCAAAGAATCCAACATCAAATAGACATTTAAATATTAGAATAAACATTTTGACTTCTGGTCACCCTTCATTCACATGCGCTACATGGTAGTTTGCCGAGATCTGCCATTAACAGGCATGGCGGTATTTTACAGCTAGCGGGTCGTGCCTGAGCATCAGCATGGAGAATGAATGCACAGACGGGCTGTTACCAGCATGTAATGTGCCGCCTGCTTGTAAACATTAACAGGTCCTGCAAGGTACAAGCACTGCTGCAAATGACTGAAGGGGAAGACTTATGCTGCCATTACTGCTCATGTGCCTAAAGGAATGTGTCATCAGAAGATGATCTAATATTAAAACTAGGATTTAATGTTACATAAATATATTTAAAAGAGTGCATATATATATATATATATATATATATATATATATATATATATATGTTTATATCATATATACTCAATAAGTTCTGAAACCTTGCAGTTTTAAAATTGACCACTAGGAGTAACATCAGGCTTATAATTCCTGTTCTAGTGGAGGAGGTGAGCTGTGATATCAACTATTGTAAATGATGGATCCTTGTGTTATCTACTGTATATAGAGGTGTTATCAGTCATTGTACAGGAGGAGGAGGTGAGCTGTGACATCACCTATTGTGAATGGTGGATCCTGTGTTATCTACTGTATATAGAGGTGATATCTGTCATTGTACAGGAGGAGGAGGTGAGCTGTGACATCACCTATTGTGAATGGTGTATCCTGTGTTATATACTGTATATAGAGGTGTTATCAGTCATTGTACAGGAGGAGGAGGTGAGCTGTGATATCATCTATTGTGAATGCTGGATCCTGTGTTATCTACTGTATATAGAGGTGTTATCAGTCATTGTACAGGAGGATGAGGTGAGCTGTGAGTGTGACATCACCTATTGTAAATGATGGATCTCATTGTACAGGAGGAGGAGGTGAGCTGTGACATCACCTATTGTGAATGATGGATCCTGTGTTATCTACTGTATATAGAGGTGTTATCAGTCATTGTACAGGAGGAGGTGAGCTGTGACATCACATATTGTGAATGGTGGATCCTGTGTTATCTACTGTATATAGAGATGTTATCAGTCATTATACAGGAGGAGGAGGTGAGCTGTGACATCACCTATTGTGAATGATGGATCTTGAGTTATCTACTGTACATAGAGGTGTTATCAGTCATTGTACAGGAGGAGGTGAGCTGTGACATCACATATTGTGAATGGTGGATCCTGTGTTATCTACTGTATATAGAGATGTTATCAGTCATTATACAGGAGGAGGTGAGCTGTGATATCACCTATTGTGAATGGTGGATACTGTGTTATCTACTGTATATAGAGATGTTATCAGTCATTATACAGGAGGAGGAGGTGAGCTGTGATATCACCTATTGTGAATGGTGGATCCTGTGTTATCTACTGTATATAGAGGTGTTATCAGTCCTTGTACAGGAGGAGGAGGTGAGCTGTGACATCACCTATTGTGAATGATGAATCCTGAGTTATCTACTGTATATAGAGGTGTTATCAGTCATTGTACAGGAGGAGGAGGTGAGCTGTGACATCACCTATTGTGAATGGTGGATCCTGTGTTATCTACTGTATATAGAGGTGTTATCAGTCATTGTACAGGAGGAGGAGGAGGTGAGCTGTGACATCACCTATTGTGAATGGTGGATCCTGTGTTATCTATTGTATATAGAGATGTTATCAGTCATTGTACAGGAGGAGGAGGTGAGCTGTGACATCACCTATTGTGAATGGTGGATCCTGTGTTATCTACTGTATATAGAGGTGTTATCTGTCATTGTACAGGAGGAGGAGGTGAGCTGTGACATCACCTATTGTGAATGGTGGATCCTGTGTTATCTACTGTATATAGAGATGTTATCAGTCATTGTACAGGAGGAGGAGGTGAGCTGTGACATCACCTATTGTGAATGGTGGATCCTGTGTTATCTACTGTATATAGAGGTGTTATCAGTCATTGTACAGGAGGAGGATTAGGTGAGCTGTGATATCATCTATTGTGAATGGTGGATCCTGCGTTATGAACTGTATATAAAGGTAGTATCAGTCATTGTACAGGAGGAGGAGGTGAGCTGTGACATCACCTATTGTGAATGGTGGATCCTGTGTTATCTACTGTATGTAGAGGTGTTTTCAGTCATTGTACAGGAGGAGGAGGTGAGCTGTGATATCACCTATTGTGAATGGTGGATCCTGTGTTATCTACTGTATATAGAGGTGTTATCAGTCATTGTACAGGAGGAGGAGGTGAGCTGTGACATCACCTATTGTGAATGGTGGATCCTGTGTTATCTACTGTATATAGAGGGGTTATCAGTCATTGTACAGGAGGAGGAGGTGAGCTGTTACATCACCTATTGTGAATGGTGGATCCTGTGTTATCTACTGTATATAGAGGTGTTATCAGTCACTGTACAGGAGGAGGAGGTGAGCTGTTACATCACCTATTGTGAATGGTGGATCCTGTGTTATCTACTGTACATAGAGGTGTTATCAGTCATTTTACAGGGGGAGGAGGTGAGCTGTGATATCATCTATTGTGAATGGTGGATCCTGTGTTATCTACTGTATATAGAGGTGCTATCAGTCATTGTACAGGAGGAGGTGAGCTGTGATATCACCTATTGTGAATAGTGGATCCTGTGTTATCTACTGTATATAGAGGTGTTATCAGTCATTGTACAGGAGGAGGATTAGGTGAGCTGTGACATCACCTATTGTGAATGGTGGATCCTGTGTTATCTACTGTATATAGAGGTGTTATCAGTCATTGTACAGGAGGAGGATTAGGTGAGCTGTGACATCACCTATTGTGAATGGTGGATCCTGTGTTATCTACTGTATATAGAGGTGTTATCAGTCATAGTACAGGAGGAGCAGGTGAGCTGTGATATCATCTATTGTGAATGGTGGATCCTGCGTTATGAACTGTATATAAAGGTAGTACAGTCATTGTACAGGAGGAGGAGGTGAGCTTTGACATCATGTATTGTGACTAGTGTGTTATCTCTCAATATATAGGTGTTATCTGTCATTGCACTCCTGTCTTTGATGGTAATTAGTTTTCTGAAAAGTCTTCTGTACAGTATATCGATTGTAAGGTCTACATTTTAGATTGATATTAATAAATTCCTCCTGGAAGTGTATGAGTAAATTGACAATAACATGTTGCTTGGGGTGTAAAACAGCTTTATTAACCCCCTATTGTGAATGTACTCATACATTTCCAGGAGGAATAACAGAGCGGCAACTGAGTGCAAACTTTTAAGAAAAGATGCCGTTGGAGTTTGCAGAGGAAACACTCAAAACCGGACATGACCGCAGCGATCATTGACATTTTGGAATGTGTATACGGTACAGAGGGCCGGGAAGTTATAAGGAGGGACACGAATGACAGCCGCGATCAGGAAGCTGCAGCCGGAACCTGACAACAATGGAAACTGGAGGAGAAGACAGAATAATTACCAGCAGTGAGGAACCACTGACAGATTTCAGGTCGTTACTACATCTCGATGCTCGATGGAGATAAAGACATCTTCCTGTATATAAAAGCCCCCGCCCCTCCCCCGATTAAAAAAAAATAGGGTATGTTCACATGTCAAGGATTTGCAACAGATTTTTCTGCAGCAAAAATCAGTGTTGACAGGAAAAAAGCAGCATAAAATACGCCCTTTTTTTTTTTTTTATTTTACAGGTGAAAAACTGCAAAAGGACACAGATAAAATTGATTTATTGCAGATTTGAAAAAAAACGCTTCGATGCTTCAAATCTACAAAGAAAAATTAAGCATCATGTGCATGAGATTTCAGTTTGCTGCTACTATAAAACGCAACGTGTGAACAAGCCAAAAGAAGAACGTTCCTTCTTCTCGATACTCACTGGAGATACGGACATGTTCTTGTCTATAAAAGCCCCGCACCTCCCTCCCACGGAAAAAAAAAAAAAGCGACTTAGGTCTGATATAAGGACTTTTCCAACTCTTTTTCAGAAAAAAAAGCCCTAAATATAACACTTATGTTAATAGATGGATTCATGCTGTGAGTCATAATGTCACATTCCAGCATTTTCCTGTGTTTTTCTTGACAGGTTGGTCCCAGTATACACAGGAATACTTAGCTAGGGCTCTGTTCACATGGGTATCTGTTTAAAGGGAATCTGTCAGCATGTTTTTCTATGGAATCTGTCAGCAGCATAATGTACAGACAGAGATCCTGATTCCAAGGATGTGTCTCTTACTGGGTTGCTTAGTTCAGATTTCATAGAATCCCTGTTTTGTCTGATGTAGATATAGCAGAGCTAAGGCTTCTGCACTTTGTAGAACCCCACCCACACTCTTGATTGGCAGCTTTCTGTGTATACTGTGAATTGTCAGCAAGCAGCCAATCACTGGAAGAGGGTGGGGTTATACATATTGGCATGACTGCTTAGCACGTGAGATGTAGTCCTGCAGTAATAATCTCCTGCTGATAAAACACTGATTGTATTGAAACTACAACACACAGACTAGTAAGTGACTCATCCCTGGAATCAGAGTCTCAGCTCCTACGTTTTGCTACTCTCAGATTACTTAGCAAAAATCTGCTGACAGAATCCTTTTAACACAGAAGCAGAGGCGTAGCTAGGTGTTCAGCACAGGGAGGCCCCTTACATGATTAACCATTTTTACAACTATGGTGGTGCACCCTAAATAGTGGCTAAAGGGGAAAATCAGCAGATGACCTTGTTGCTATTGTAGAAAAGAATCACTATCCAAAAGTTAAAAACATTACCGCCATACGAAGACTATATAGCGGTGGAAACCTGTACTATAGACCATATAAGAGATTCTTCTCCATTTGGCCTAGACTTCCATGACAACACAGCCCCCTACACACTATGATGAACCCACAGCCTCCACATACAGTTTGATGTCCCCCACAGCCCCTTCACAGTATGATGTACCCACAGCCTCCACTACAGTTTGATGTTCCCCACAGCCCCTACCAGTATGATGTACCCACAGCCTCCACATACAGTTTGATGTTCCCCACAGCCCCTACACAGTATGATGTACCCGCAGCCTCCACATACAGTTTGATGTACCCCACAGCTCCCTACACAGTATGATGTACCCACAGCCTCCACCTACAGTTTGATGTTCCCCACAGCCCTTACACAATATGATGTACCCACAGCCTACACATACAGTTTGATGTCCCCCACAGCCCTTACACAGTATGATGTACCCACAGCCTCCACCTACAGTTTGATGTCCCCCACAGCCCTTACACAGTATGATGTACCCACAGCCTCCACCTACAGTTTGATGTTCCCCACAGCCCTTACACAGTATGATCTACCCACAACCTCCACATACAGTTTGATGTTCCTCACAGACCCTACACAGTGTGATGTACCCACAGCTTCCACGTACAGTTTGATGTTCCTCACAGCTCCCTGCACAGTATGATGTACCCACAGCTTCCACGTACAGTTTGATGTTCCTCACAGCCCCTACACAGTATGATGTACCCGCAGCCTCCACATACAGTTTGATGTTCCCCACAGCTCCCTACACAGTATGATGTACCCGCAGCCTCCACATACAGTTTGATGTTCCCCACAGCTCCCTACACAGTATGATGTACCCGCAGCCTCCACATACAGTTTGATGTTCCCACAGCCCCTACACAGTATGATGAACCCACAGCCTCCACATACAGTTTGATGTTCCCCACAGCCCCTACACAGTATGATGTACCCACATCCTCCACATAAAGTTTGATGATCCCCACAGCTCCCTACACAGTATGATGTACCCGCAGCCTCCACATACAGTTTGATGTTCCCCACAGCTCCCTACACAGTATGATGTACCCGCAGCCTCCACATACAGTTTGATGTTCCCCACAGCTCCCTACACAGTATGATGTACCCACATTCTCCACATAAAGTTTGATGTTCCTCACAGCTCCCTACACAGTATGATGTACCCACAGCCTCCACATACAGTTTGATGTCCCCACAGCCCTTACACACTATGATGTACCCACAGCTTCCACATATAGTTTGATGTTCCCCACAGCCCCTACACAGTATGATGTAGCCACAGCCTCCACCTACAGTTTGATGTTCCCCACAGCCCTTACACAATATGATGTACCCACAGCCTCCACTACAGTTTGATGTTCCCCACAGCCCTTACACAGTATGATGTACCCACAGCCTCCACATACAGTTTGAAGTCCCCACAGCCCTTACACAGTATGATGTACCCACAGCCTCCACATACAGTTTGATGTTCCTCACAGACCCTGCACAGTATGATGTACCCACAGCTTCCACGTACAGTTTGATGTTCCTCACAGATCCTACACAGTATGATATACCCACAGCTTCCACTTACAGTTTGATGTTCCTCACAGCCCTTACACACTATGATGTACCCACAGCTTCCACATATAGTTTGATGTACCCACAGCTCCTCACAGTATGATGTACCCACAGCTCCACCTACAGTTTGATGTTCCCACAGCCTACACAATATGATGTACCACAGCTACACTACAGTTTGATGTCCCCACAGCCCTTACACAGTATGATGTACCCACAGCTTCCACCTAAGTTGATGTCCCCCACAGCCCTTACACAGTATGATGTACCCACAGCCTCCACCTACAGTTTGATGTTCCCACACCCCTTACACAGTATGATCTACCACAGCCTACACATACAGTTTGATGTCCCCACAGCCCTTACACAGTATGATGTACCCACAGCCTCCACCTACAGTTTGATGTCCCCCACAGCCCTTACACAGTATGATGTACCCACAGCCTCCACCTACAGTTTGATGTTCCCCACAGCCCTTACACAGTATGATCTACCCACAACCTCCACATACAGTTTGATGTTCCTCACAGACCCTACACAGTGTGATGTACCCACAGCTTCCACGTACAGTTTGATGTTCCTCACAGCTCCCTGCACAGTATGATGTACCCACAGCTTCCACGTACAGTTTGATGTTCCTCACAGCCCCTACACAGTATGATGTACCCGCAGCCTCCACATACAGTTTGATGTTCCTCACAGACCCTACACAGTATGATGTACCCACAGCTTCCACGTACAGTTTGATGTTCCTCACAGACCCTACACAGTATGATATACCCACAGCTTCCACGTACAGTTTGATGTTCCTCACAGACCCTATACAGTATGATGTACCCACAGCTTCCACGTACAGTTTGATGTTCCTCACAGCCCTTACACAGTATGATGTACCCATAGCTTTCACATACAGTTTGATGTCACCCACAGCCCTTACACAGTATGATATACCCACAGCCTCCACATACAGTTTGATGTCCCCACAGCCCTTACACAGTATGATGTACCCACAGCCTCCACATACAAATTGATGTTCCCCAAAAATTGATGACCTTTTACTACTTGCTTGTCGTGGGACCCCCCTTTTCTGTGGATTATTCTCCGATGTGGCAGCGGCACGGAGCAATCTTTGACCGTACTGCCTGAAGGCTAAACTCAGTCAAAATCCTTCTACAGTCATGGCCAAAAGTTTTGAGAATGACACAAATATTATATTTTCACATGATCTGCTGCCCTCTGGTTTTTATGTGAGTTTGACAGATGTTTTTATCACAGACAGAAATATAATAATTGCAAACATATGAGTAACAAAAGCTTATATTGACAGTTAGAATGAGTTAATGCAGCGGGTCAATATTTGCAGTGTTGACCCTTCTTCTTCAGGACCTCTGCAATTCTCCCTGGCATGCTCTCAATCAACTTCTGGACCAAATCCTGACTGATAGCAGTCCATTCTTGCACAATCAATGCTTTCATTTTGTCAGAATTTATAGGTTTTTGTTTGTCCACCCGTCTCTTGATGATTGACCACAAGTTCTCAATGGGATTAAGATCTGGGGAGTTTCCAGGCCATGGACCCAAAATCTCTATGTTTTGTTCCCTGAGCCATTTAGTTATCACCTTTGCTTTATGGCAAGGTGCTCCATCATGCTGGAAAAGGCATTGTTGATCGCCAAACTGCTCTTGGAGGGTTGGGAGAAGTTGCTCTTGGAGGACATTCTGGTACCATTCTTTATTCATGGCTGTGTTTTTAGGCAAGACTGTGAGAGAGCCGATTCCCTTGGCTGAGAAGCAACCCACACATGAATGGTTTCAGGATGCTTAACAGTTGGCATGAGACAAGACTGGTGGTAGCGCTCACCTTGTCTTCTCCGAATGAGGCGTTTTCCTGATGTCCCAAACAATCGAAAAGGGGATTCATCAGAGAAAATAACTTTACCCCAGTCCTCAGCAGTCCACTGCCTGTACCTTTTGCAGAATATCAGTCTGTCCATGATGTTTTTTCTGGAGAGAAGTGGCTTCTTTGCTGCCCTCCTTGAGACCAGGCCTTGCTCCAAGAGTCTCCGCCTCACAGTGCGTGCAGATGCACTCACACCTGCCTGCTGCCATTCCTGAGCAAGCTCTGAACTGCTGGTAGCCGGATCCCGCTGCTGAAACACTTTTAAGAGACGGTCCTGGCGCTTGCTGGTCTTTCTTGGGCGCCCTGAAGCCTTTTTGGCAACAATGGAACCTCTCTCTTGAAGTTCTTGATGATGCGATAGATTGTTGACTGAGGTGCAATCTTTCTAGCTGTGATACTCTTCCCTGTTAGGCTATTTTTGTGCATTGCAATGATGACTGCACATGTTTCTTTAGAGATAACCATGGTTAACAGAAGAGAAACAATGATGCCAAGCACCAGCCTCCTTTTAAAGTGTCTAGTGGTCTCATTCTTACTTAATCATGACAGATTGATCTCCAGCCATGTCCTCATCAACACCCACACCTATGTTAATGGAGCAATCACTGAAAAGAGGTTAGCTGGTCCTTTTAAGGCAGGGCTGCAATGATATTGAAATGTGTTTTGGGGGATAAAGTTCATTTTCTAGCCAAATATTGACTTTGCAAGTAATTGCTGTTAAGCTGATAACTCTTTATAACATTCTGGAGTATATGCAAATTGCCATTAGAAAAAGTGAAGCAGTAGACTTTGTAAATATTAATATTTGTGTCATTCTCAAAACTTTTGGCCATGACTGTACATGTAAAAAAATAAACAAAAAAATGCAGAATAGATAAACTAAAATATTGAAGACTATTATATAAAATGGGTGATGTCAATTTAACACGAATTATGTAATTCTAATTCTCATTTCCTCCGGCCGCGCTCCTAGCACGATATCTCACTTATATGTATTAATTTTACCCTGAGGTTCCCAATTCATATTAATTATGTCCTGTTCATTATGTACAGTACTTATGCAATACGATATTAGTGTAGGTCCCTAGAGGTTCATTCGGATCAGTTTGGGGAGGAGAAGGGGTCTCATTGCAAGACTAAAAATGGTTCCCATGTTCTGTCTTAACATGATTGCATCCATGCTTCCCAGATAGAACTGAAGGGTTATTTGCCCCCTTAGGCTAGTGCCCAGGGTGGATAAAAATCATGATTTTTTTAAAAAAATCAAAAAAATCGGATTTTTTTGATTTAAATCGGATTTTTTTGATTTAAATAGGATTTTTTAATCAAGTTGTACACAAGCAAAACTGTCTTTTTGCAAATCAAATTATTTTACACAAATAAAAATATTAAAACAGTTGATGATTATGAAACCTAATAAATTTTATTTGCACTATTAAACAATCAGAATTGAACTACAGAGAGTAAGTACTTTTTAACAATAGCCTATCTCTAACGTTTGAAGTAAGCAAACATCTTCAGTGAATACATCAGTCCTTTAAGCCTACTGTTTATTTAGGACTTTTAATAGGAAAACTAGTTGTCCTGCTTTAGCAGTTCCTAAGCGGTTTCGGACTGTTGTGTGCACAAAACCAAATGAAGAAAACAATCTCTCTACTCCTGCCGATGAAGCCGATGCAGTCAGTAGCTGAGTAGCTACATTTATTATCTTCGCTGGAAGAACAAGTGATTGCGACTTCCACCAGTCCAGTGGTTTTAGTTCATTAACGACGTTATCTGCAAACATGTATTTTTGAAATGGTGCAGATTCACACTTCAATTTCAGCACAGTTGCCACAATGTCATGGTTAGTATTGGCGAGCCACTCCATTGCAGAGTTGATTTCCGCCTCAGATAGTTTTTTCCCTCTGTAGATGGGATGCAAGATATTGGCTAAATAGTGTTCTTCTTTTAATGCTTGGTCCTTGCGGTGGTGTATTGCAACCTTTACATTGTTTGAGAGGTTCAAGCGATCTAGCGAACCTTCTAAATCTTTCCAAACTTCTGTGGCATCAGCTATGGTTGCAGTATCTTTCTGCATTTTATCCAACGCAATAGATATTGGCTTTAACCTTTCCAAAAGGTCCTCGGCATTTCTCTTCACACCAAGATTTAATACTTTGCTTCGTATATTAGCATCAATTTTATCCCGATGTGTTTCGCAAATGGACACTAATTTTGACCAGTTGTTAATAAACAGTTCCAAGCATTCAGCCAAGGTATTCCATCTAACATCTTGTGGTAGAACCAACTTCAGTCCTCCCATTTCCTTGTAGGTTGCATGTGCAAAATGATTATTGCGGAAATATTTAACAATTTCTACAACATGTTCCTTGACACCCGAAATATGCAGGTCTTTTGCCAAAAGATGCAACAAATGGGCAGAACAACCGTATGTAATGACATTTGTGTCATCCTCATGTGCCAGTTCCGCTCGCATTTTTGCCACATTGCTTGCGTTATCAGTAACTAAGCTCCTTACTTTACATCCAAACTGTTCTTGGCATTGGTGAATTGAGTTCTTAGCAATTTCAAGTAAATATTCAGCAGTATGTGAATTTCCAGATGTGTCGATTGTGTCTGTAAGGTAAGTTTCACCATCTTCTGTTGTGACACAAGTGCAAATTATGGGGTCGTTGTGGATGTTGCTCCAACCATCCAAGCTCATGTTAACAACTTTGTCTTTCAAATATTTTGTACAAGCCGCTCTTTCTTTGTCGTATACAGCCTGAAGATGTTTTCCTGAGATATCAAATCTACTTGGTGGTTTGTAGCCTGGTCTTATTCCTTCGATCATTTGTACAAACAATGGGTGTTCAACTAGTCGGAAAGAAGAATTGGTTGCAAATATGAATTTAGCAATTAATTCATCAAAATGTTCTTTCTGGCTCGTCGTAGTCTTTAAGAGGAATTTTTCTACACTTTGCACGCAAAGTTTTTTGTTGGGCTGCTTTGTTGAAGTTGTACCCAGATATTGATTGTCACGTGCAGCACAAGCCATATTTGACCCTGAAAGCACAGTAATTAAAAATATAATTCGACTGCGTATTTGAAGAAATATAACGAAAATATTTTGAAACAAACTTTTTGAACAATGTAATGGTCCTCGTCCTATAAGGGCTGTCTCAAAAGTTATGCTACTCAAGTTTCCGGTGAAGTTGCTGTAAAACTAGTAATATCAGAGCAACTGAAAAAAATTATGTCACAAAAGTTTTAAAAATGTTTTTTTAAAAAAATGGTCAATTTGGCAGACTTCAAAAGTGAATTGTAGCCTACAATAAAAAAAAAAATAGGCGTATACACACTCTTTTATTTTTACTTAACGTTAATCTTCTGTGAAATATTGCTCTTAACATAAATTTAAATTCTATACTCCAGAACTAGTGCTAGAAATTTTTCTTTTCATAGACTTTAACCATCCCAGTAAAACGTCTGTTAAAATAGGTTGTAATTGCCAGACTTACCACTAGTGCTAGGGTCCTGGTGCATAAGAAGCTGTGGGGGTTCATTGACATTAGTTGTATCACTATCAACATCTTCATTTCCCTTCTGGTTGCAGTTTTCATAATGTGATTTCAAACGGCAAACAAGTCCTTGGATATCCTTTTGACAGTATTTGCACTTTGCTCTCCCACCTTTCTTTCCAAGCTCTGCTGGCATCTCAACAAAATGAACCCAAATAGGGTCTCTCTTATGACCTGCCATGGCTCACGCAGATCACTTCTGAAGTTTGATTGTTACTACAGCCAAGTACTGCTGACTGACTATCCAACAAGTTTGGGCATGTCAACTGAATGGAAAAAGAAACTGAAACCAAGCTACAGAAAGTGAAACCAAGCTAGAAGTGTGGAGTTAATTGAACAATGATTGAAAGTTTTAGATTTTAATCGTGATTTATATTAAAAAAATCTTTTGATTTAAATCAGTGATTTAAATCATGATTAAAATCACGATTTAAATCGATCTGATCTAAATAGAAAAAAATCATTTGATTTAAATCATGATTTAAATCGTTGATTTAAATCGGCGTGATTTAAATCAATCCACCCTGCTAGTGCCCTTCTAATTAGTGTCTGGAGATTCCCACTGCTTTTATGAAGGGGGATAGGGTCACATCATGACAGACATGGTGGAGCATGAATATTTTGGGTGTTTTGTTAAAAAAAAATTATATGCAACAGAGTCATAAATTAACATAGGACTCCAATGGCAAAGAGCAATTGGCACCCAATATAGGCCTAGGCGTTTACAATCCAAGGCCTAGTTCCATGGCCTTCTCCATTGATTTCCCATGATCCTTAGGTCAACCTCTGCCTGCCCTGTTTGCTAATAATACAGTTCATCTGAAAAAGACTGTCCTGTGCGAGTACTGCCCACACAAAAGCAAAATGGCTGGCTTTAGACCCCCAAATACATTAGATGAATTGTATTAGCCTGCCGATTTTGGCAGGATTGGATGATCCTCTAATGCACATGGAGGTTTGCGTACTCTCCCTCAACAGATGATCTCGAAGGAGAGAAGGATCCAACCTATTGAATTTCATTGGCTAGTCCTTTTGTTCAACTCAGAGATAAGTCGCCGCCAGAAGAGTTTGTCAGCGGCTCTTTCATAGAAAACACAAATCTCGCCCTTGCCGAGTGATCATGTGTATGGAAGGGTCTGGGAGATAGCTGTCAGTCGATCGATCATGTACTTAATGTGTATGGGGCCTTTAAGCCCTAGTTTTCCCCTGGCAGCATCATGGTCTGCCTCCAAGACCTTGCCGTACATACATCATTGCCATGTGCACCATCCGTAAAGAATATGTTATTACGGTTTTGGCATAAAACCTTACATTTCACTGTTACCGGTAAGCTTGGTTTATTCCATTTTCAGATGACTACGTTTATGCATTTTCTGACACTAGTGATAAACCGGCCCCGATTGTGGTTATCGGGAATAATGCCGTTGTAATCGCACTGTTACTTGTAATGCAGAAGACGTCCGCACAGTCCGACAGCTCATTATCTGGAATGTGCTCCTCATTATTAGTTGTTCGTTTTAGTTCTGACAGCCGGGCTCCGCGCACAGTATAAAATTAAGGAATTTATTAAAAAAAAAAAACCCCACAAAGAATATAGCAGCAAGTGTGTACATTTAATGGCTTTATCCGCCTTCACTGCCAATTTGGTTGCTCATTTGCATTGGAAATAAGAGTTGAAGCAACTTTGCAATTGGTCTTTATATATAAAATTATCTATAGGTTTGTGTCTACAGCTCCTAGGAAGAGCTGTATGTCTCCATGGTAACAGACTACAAACTCTGTGTAGTCCCATCCTGTAGACGTTCCAATTGTATTTGACCTCAAATCTATTTTTCTAAGAATTTTTACCAAAAGGTGTTAGATCCAGCAAACAGGTCTGATTAGGATCACCCTTCTTAGGATCACTTGATTGAGCCCTCATTGTGTCGGTGGTACAGTGCAGTTTGTAGGTCCCTACTACGGACATCTCAATTTTTCATACCAATTCTTAAGGCTAGGCCATCAAAGATACAGTCCCAGAAAATGCCTTTAAATCCACAGAACTTTTGTTGTTATGAGGACTGGGGCCATTCTTGCCATTTTTCTGTCAGTGGGAAGTTTATTGTCTCAGATTAGAAAGTGGCCTTTAAATCTCCCCCACATGTGCATAGAAGAGATGAATGTGACTCTGTGTCCAGTGCGGAGGAGAAGAGTCCTGCGCCGGACCCCAGTATTCCCGGCTCTGCTGACTCTCAGCTTAGACAAGGGGGCATCATTCCTGCAGCGGTGGCCGGAGCAGCGGAGGCTTGTTCTGCTGAGGTGGATACACTGGATTATAGGGAGCCATTACTAGTGTTATGTGGGGGCTGCAGACTGAACAGCAAGCCTTCATAATGAATAGAAACTGCTGTATATGGGGACACGAGATCAGGAAGAAATGTCACCCAGATTATTATCCCCTCATGAACTGTGGATGTGAGTACAGAGGGGGCTCATCTATGTATATATCACATTCTATCACCCTATACCTAACACATCTCTATCGATCACATATCTATATATATCTTACATCAATCTCATATAATAATAATTTTTATTTATATAGCGCCATCATATTCCGCAGCGCTTTACAGTTTAACAGTTTCAAAACACAAGTCATAAGTAACAACGTTAACAATACAATAATTAAAGCAAAATAAGCCGACCCTGCTCTTGAGAGCTTACAATCTACAATGAGGTGGGGGAGATA
Source organism: Oophaga sylvatica (assembly GCA_033576555.1). NCBI lineage: Eukaryota > Metazoa > Chordata > Amphibia > Anura > Dendrobatidae > Oophaga > Oophaga sylvatica. The sequence continues at coordinate 580,992,641 of JARQOD010000003.1, read as the reverse complement.
CAAAGTACTGGTGTGTATATACAATGGTGCATTTACAATGATGGTCCAGCCATCTTGAGGGAGTGAGGGATGGATGGAGATAGTGAATGGGCTACACACACACACTTACACCTAGAATGACTTTGATTAGTGAATGTGATAGGCCGCTCTGAACAGATGTGTTTTGAGGGAGCGCCTGAAACCATGCAAATTGTGGACAGTCCTAATTTCTTGGGGTAGAGCATTCCAGAGGATTGGCGCAGCGCGGGAGAAGTCTTGGAGTCGGAGTGGGAGGTACGGATTACTGCAGAGGTTAGTCGAAAGTCGTTTGCAGAGCGCAGCAGTCGGTTAGGCCGATAGATAGAAATGAGGGAGGAGATGTAGGGGGCGCTGCACTGTTGAGAGGACGGGCAGGTGATAGGTAGAAATGAGAGAGGAGATGTAGGGGGGCCGCACTGTGGAGAGCTTTGTGGGTGAGAACCAGTACTTTGAATTGGATCCTATAATTAATGGACAGCCAGTGTAAGGACTGGCGAAGAGCGGACGCGTCCGAGTACCGATTAGCCAGATGGATGACCCTGGCTGCTGCATTAAGGATGGACTGGAGAGGGGATAGTCGAGTAATGGGGAGGCCAAGTAATAGAGCATTGCAGTAGTCCAGGCGGGAGTGGATCAATGCTACAGTGAGGGTTTTTGTTGTTTCCATGGTGAGAAAAGGACGGATCCTAGAGATGTTCTTTAGGTGTAGGCGGCAAGAGCGGGCAAGAGATTGTATATGGGAAGTGAAGGAGAGATTGGTGTCAAACATAACACCCAGACAGCGAGCCTGCTGCCGGGGTGTTATTATGGTGCTGCCCACGGAGAGGGAAATGTCAGATTTAGAGAGGTTAGTAGACGGCGGGAGCAGAAGAAGTTCAGTTTTGGAGAGGTTAAGTTTCAGATAGAGAGCAGACATGATGTTGGAGACTGCGGACAGACAGTCGGTGGCGTTCTGTAGAACAGCGGGGGTAAGGTCGGGGGATGACGTGTTTCTATCTAATTCTAATTTCTGTCTCTTTCATATCTGCTTACTTTATATTAACCTATCTATCTATCTATTATCTATCTATCTATCTATCTATCTATCTATTTATCAGCAGTGAAGGAAATACGTATTTGATTCCTTGCTGATTTTGTAAGTTTCCCCACTGACAAAGACATGAACAGTTTATAATTTTAAGGGTAGGTTCATTTTAACATTGAGAGATAGAATATCAAAAATAAAATCCAGAAAATCACATTGTAAAAATGATAGAAATTTTTTTTGCATTTTGCAGTGAGAAATAAGTATTTGATCCCCTACCAACTATTAAGAGTTCTGGCTCCTACAGACCAGTTAGACGCTCCTAATCAACTCGTTCCCTGCATTACAGACAGATGTGTTTCATAGTCACCTTTATAAAAGACTCCTGTCCACAGACTCAATTAATCAGTCAGACTCTAACCTCTACAACATGGGCAAGACCAAAGAGCTTTATAAGGATGTCAGGGACAAGATCATAAACCTGCACAAAGCTGGAATGGGCTACAAAACCAAACGTAAGACGCTGGGTGAGAAGGAGACAACTGTTGGTACAATAGAAAGAAAATGGAAGAAGATCATGAGGATGGTGAGAGATCAGCCTAAAACTGCACGGGGGAACTTGTTAATGATCTCAAGGTTGCTGGGACCACAGTCACCAAGAAAACCATTGGTAACACATTACGCCGTAAGGGTTTAAAATCCTGCAGTGCCCGCAATGTCCCCCTGCTCAAGAAGGCACATGTGCAGCCCGTCTGAAGTTTGCCAATGAATACCTGGATGATTCTGTGAGTGATTGGGAGAAGGTGCTGTGGTCAGATGAGACAAAAATTGAGCTCTTTGGCATTAACTCAACTCGTCGTGTTTGGAGGAAGTGAAATGCTGCATATGACCCAAAGAACACCGTCCCCACTGTCAAGCATGGAGGTGGAAACATGTTTTGAGGGTGTTTCTCTGCTAAGGGCACAGGACTACTTCACCGCATGAATGGGAGAATGGATGGAGCCATGTACCGTAAAATCTTGAGTGACAACCTCCTTTCCTGCGCCAGGACATTAAAAATAGGTCGTGGCTGGGTCTTCCAGCAAGACAATGACCCAAAACATACAACCAAGGCAACAAGGAGTGGCTCAAAAAGAAGCAAATTAAGGTCATGGAGTGGCCTAGCCAGTCTCCAGACCTTATCCGATAGAAAACTTATGGAGGGAGGTGAAGCTCCGAGTTGCCAAACAGCCTCAAAATCTTAATGATTTAGAGATGATCTGCAAAGAGGAGTGGAGCAAAATTCCTCCTGCCATGTGCGCAAACCTTATCATCAACTACAAGAAACGTCTGACTGCTGTGCTTGCCAACAAGGGTTTTGCCACCAAGTATTAAGTCTTGTTTGCCAGAGGGATCAATTACTTATTTCTCACTGCAAAATCCAAATAAATTTATATCATTTATACAATGGGATTTTTCTGGATTTTATTTTTGATTTTCTATCTTTCAATGTTAAAAGTAACCTACAGTCATGGCCAAAAGTTTTGAGAATGACACAAATATTATATTTTCACATGATCTGCTGCTGCCCTCTGGTTTTTATGTGTGTTTGACAGGTGTTTTTATCACAGACAGAAATATAATTGCAAACATATGAGTAACAAAAGCTTATATTGACAGTTAGAATGAGTTAATGCAGCAAGTCAATATTTGCAGTGCTGACCCTTCTTCTTCAGGACCTCTGCAATTCTCCCTGGCATGCTCTCAATCAACTTCTGGACCAAATCCTGACTGATAGCAGTCCATTCTTGCACAATCAATGCTTTCATTTTGTCAGAATTTTTAGGTTTTTATTTGTCCACCCGTCTCTTGATGATTGACCACAAGTTCTCAATGGGATTAAGATCTGGGGAGTTTCCAGGCCATGGACCCAAAATCTCTATGTTTTGTTCCCTGAGCTATTTAATTATCACCTTTGCTTTATGGAAGGTGCTCCATCATGCTGGAAAAGGCATTGTTGATCGCCAAACTGCTCTTGGAGGGTTGGGAGAAGTTGCTCTTGGAGGACATTCTGGTACCATTCTTTATTCATGGCTGTGTTTTTAGGCAAGACTGTGAGAGAGCCGATTCCCTTGGCTGAGAAGCAACCCCACACATGAATGGTTTCAGGATGCTTAACAGTTGGCATGAGACAAGACTGGTGGTAGTGTGTGGCCCAGCTGCGCTTGGTACACATGTTCCAGGAGTATGTGCTAAAAGGTAATTGCAAAATCTGATATTCATTCACAACACACACTTCCCAAGATTACCACTAGAGGGAACCTTAGACTATTTAAGGGTGTGATTAGGTAGCAGTAGTTCAGTCTGAGTACGTTTCCTGTCAGGATCAGTAGCCATTCAAGAGTTCAAGTTCCTGTCAGAGCTCAGTTGGAGCTGGAGAGACAGACGTGTGGAGATTTCTGTCAGACAAGACAGAGGAGGAGAGATTGCAAGCTGATAACTCAGAACAGACAGACTGCTAGAACCTAGAAAGTGGAGAGTGACTCTCGGAGTGGGCTTGTAATCAGTCTGACGAAACGTCCTGAAAGCTGCTCTGGACAGAGTCTTTGAAGGAAAGAAGGAAGGGGACTACAGTTGTTTGCAGAACATCGAGTTAACTGAGAGTTGGTCAGCGAGCTTTGGAAAGAAGGAAGAAAGCTAAGACAGAACCTACTGCTGCCCTGTGCTTATGTTAAGGAGGAGAGTAGGGCGACGGGCGAGTGGTTACCCTAGGAAGGAGTGACTTCGGTGACAGATCACCTTCACTCGAACTAACCGGACACCGGGTCCGAAGTATTGCTGGTACCTTCACGGCTAGTGATAGAAAACCGGAATCCCTGCTGGGCTTCAAGTCGCAGAGGGTAGCCCTAAGTGCCGATTCGTAACCGGGGTCAGGGAGAACAGGAGTCCGGCCTGATCAGCCACAAGGGCTTAGTTCTTTCCAATTTCTGGTCACCAGAATAAGCAAAAGGCTCCACCACAATGTCGACCGGGCGTAGCTGTTGTATCAAGAGTTAAACTTGACTTCACGCAAGTTATTACTCATACACTTTAAAGGGAAAGGAGGCCCTAAACCTACTTGGCAATTACCTGGATGTGCATACTCCACCCTGAACAGCTTCCCGGGACATACCTGCAACCATCTACAGTAAAGGTATGGAAAGAGAACCACTTGTGTGTGACTGACTTATCTGCACCCTGCACCACCATAGACTTTGAGGGAAAAGTCTCACCTGTGGGAGACTTAACATCTTGCTGCCCCATAACATCCCTCAGAAGATTCACCTTGCAGCGCTGGTCAAAGTGATCAGAAACCACAGGTGGCGTCACGAACTATTACTAAAATCCCCTGTAAATATCCCCCTTTGAATGAGCGCCCAGGGCAACGGACCGAGCTGTGCTACTTGTGACATTCCCATAGACTTCAATGGGCTCAGTGCCGAGTACCCCATAAGCCCTGGTACCCAGTGTTGTGCGACTCAGTAGCGCTCACCTTGTCTTCTCCGAATGAGGCGTTTTCCTGATGTCCCAAACAATCGAAAAGGGGATTCATCAGAGAAAATAACTTTATCCCAGTCCTCAGCAGTCCACTGCCTGTACCTTTTGCAGAATATCAGTCTGTCCATGATGTTTTTTCTGGAGAGAAGTGGCTTCTTTGCTGCCCTCCTTGAGACCAGGCCTTGCTCCAAGAGTCTCCGCCTCACAGTGCGTGCAGATGCACTCACACCTGCCTGCTGCCATTCCTGAGCAAGCTCTGCACTGCTAGTAGCCCGATCCCGCAGCTGAAACACTTTTAAGAGACGGTCCTGGCGCTTGCTGGTCTTTCTTGGGCGCCCTGGAGCCTTTTTGGCAACAATGGAACCTCTCTCCTTGAAGTTCTTGATGATGCGATAGATTGTTGACTGAGGTGCAATCTTTCTAGCTGCGATACTCTTCCCTGTTAGGCCATTTTTGTGCATTGCAATGATGACTGCACGTGTTTCTTTAGAGATAACCATGGTTAACAGAAGAGAAACAATGATGCCAAGCACCAGCCTCCTTTTAAAGTGTCCAGTGGTGTCATTCTTACTTAATCATGACAGATTGATCTCCAGCCATGTCCTCATCAACACCCACACCTGTGTTAATGGAGCAATCACTGAAAAGAGGTTAGCTGGTCCTTTTAAGGCAGGGCTGCAATGATGTTGAAATGTGTTTTGGGGGATAAAGTTCATTTTCTAGCCAAATATTGACTTTGCAAGTAATTGCTGTTAAGCTGATCACTCTTTATAACATTCTGGAGTATATGCAAATTGCCATTAGAAAAAGTGAAGCAGTAGACTTTGTAAAAGTTAATATTTGTGTCATTCTCAAAACTTTTGTCCATGACTGTACTCTTAAAATTATAGACTGTTCATGTCTGTTTCAGTGGGCAAACTTACAAAATCAGCAAGGGATCAAATACTTATTTCCCACACTGTACATAAAGCCTCTCTGTTGATCTCTTATCTATTTATCTTATGTTGGTCTCATATCAGTTTACTTTATATTAACATCTATCAATCGGTTGAAAAATTAAAGCAGCACTTTTCATGCAAAGATGGATGCAAAGCCCCCAAGGTTATCACAAAGTTGTCTTGTATACAAAAACAGATTTTAATTAGCCTATGCAACATTTGGGCTCAAAATAGCAGAGTGTTTCTCAAACCATTTTTTGATTTATCTGATCTATCTGTCTTAAAAAAAAAAAAAAAAAAGAAAAGTATATAGCTGTATATCAATGAAGTGAATGGGCAAACCTTCCCAGGTAATAGCCAACCTGAGTAGTAAATACAAAAAAATGGACGCTGCACTCCGAAATAGTGCAAATCATGAGACTTTACTGGCCATGTGGTAGCAGTTCGGTTAGCGTAAATTTTTCTAAGCAGTTAATCAAATGTCCAAGTCATAAACATCATTAATACCGAAATCATCATTTTATAAGATCAGTGTAACACAGATATAAGTATGAATAATAAAACAATGTAGTCCATCATAATATAGTGCAGATCTGGTTGTTATAATGAAGTGTCAACTACATGTGTATTACGGTATGATTAAAAGCAAAGCCACAAAAAGAGGAATAAAAAATCCTATAAAAATTCAAGAATTAATGCAGCAATAAAAGGGTCAGCAATATTTACCTGCCCAGTTCTCAGAATTAATGCACAGGATGCAGCAAATCCATGTAGGAAACATGACGGCCACAGAGGTGCAAAATACTGATGCGACAACCACTCACAACCTGCTAATTCATGGATGGGGGATTGCTTAGTATTAAGTTGCACAAAAGAAGCTTGTATAGGTCTCTGGTCACACACAGGTAATGCACAGTGTCTGATTTACAGCATATTAGTGACGCCCATGCTATTAGCTTAGGTGAGCGCCCAGCACTATGTAAGTGCACCTGAAAGTGTGCAAACAGTGCTGGCCATGGTTCCTTAGGTATCAGCTACACTGCTCCCAATCATACACTTGCCAATAATCCTTATTCTGTTGGGAATGTCTAGTAAACACAGAGTAGGAAAAGAGTGGGGCTTAGAAAAACACACCTCAAAATGGGCGTTTAGGTTTTGTGCTTTGGACCAGCCCTAAATTTTGCATTGTAAATGTTGGTGTGATCACGGGCAATGTGAGTGGTAACCTGACTGCTATTAATTAGGCTTCCATGGAAAGACTTAGAGGTAGCCACTCTCTGTCTACCCAATCCCAGGGGTTGCCCTGATCTTCACCCTTTAACACTTGTATTGGGATCGGAACATACATATTTGCCCCTGGGTTGGGTCCACAGAGTAGCTGCTGGCCGGTAGAGTGGGCTGGCAGAGGATGGTCAGGATACCACATCAATATCAGGAGATCAGGGAAAGGAACAGAATCGTCATGTAGAAAGGTAGTCTAAACACGGGCTGAGGTCAGAAACGGGATTAAAGCAGGCTTAATACCCGGAGTAAACCAGAGCAAGTATAAACTATAACTGTCACCTCCTAGCAGTATCCTGGGAGTTTAAGGAGGGTGTGGTGCTTTCCTTTTAGCCACAGCAATGAGCTGAATACTCCTGCTAGACAGCCCACACACCAATACTGCCAGACTTGACGGCAGCCACATTAGCATCTGTAGTTGGACAGAACCTACGTTGCCCAGAGCTTCTGGTCCTGATGTCTCCGCCATCACTAGTGCCACCTACAGAATGAATGTGGCAGTCAACGCAGGAGCAGGTTTTCTGCTGTTAGAAGCAAGTTATCTTGGAACTTTCTATTTTAGTCCCACGTTTTCATGGATAATGGGACCTGGATGGAGTAGGACATTCTGCGGAATCCAGGACACTTGTGAGAGAAACTGGTCCTCAAAAAATGTGAGCAGCTCTAATTTAGGGGTTAGGTTCTCAAAAATAATAGGCTCATCATCCTAGTGACAGGTTGTTGTTCCGTGGTGCATAATCGCAGTATCCGAACTATTCTGGCATAAGTTAGGACTGGAAATGAGATAATTGGTATAAGACGATTCTGCCAGGTCATTCCAGCTCAGACCTTGTCAGCTTCGCCTGCTTGTTCACGATATTTCCATAAAATTTGCAGCTGTTGAAGAACCTCCTAGATCTCGACCTCTTCTATATTTATTACAAGGTCGGACTTAATACTTTGTTTTTCTTTCACAACGTGAATTTCTCAGTTCCTGTCGGAACCATCTCCATTCTTTTAAGAAAGTGTTATCTCGGTGGCGCAGATTCACAAGACATTTGCCGGCACAGTCGGATAATTGGCTTAATGACAATTGGTTTGAAATGAATTGCAATAGGGAATTAGCTGAAAATTGAACTTCACGGTGGTTTGATCCGTTAAATAATGGGTCTGTGGGAAAGGCACGCTCTCGTCATGTGAAATAGATCTTGTTTACCAAAGTCCTTTTTATTTTTCCATATTTTTTTTTCCCTGGGATTCGTGTCCTCATTCCTGACGCCTGCACACTGCCCTAAGGGGAATTGTACTGGAATTAGGTCAGTCGGAAAGCCATCCATGTCTGCCAGTGTGCCGGCCTTCTGTGTTTACATGTAGTCACATGGAAATCATCGGCGCAGAGAGGAGACTACTCGGGGACGATTTATAGAGGAGATTCTAATATTTTCACTTCTCTCGTCAAGTTTCGAAATTGGGACGTTTTTTAAAAATAATGTCCATACGGTATAAATAAAAATCCTATACTCCCCTCCCGTGCCGGCGCCGTTCCAGTGGTATTGGCACTCACTCTCCCCAGGTCTCCCGTGCGGTTGTTGTGACATGTGACCCCAGCACCCAATCAGCGTTGTCATCACTGTCCCCGCCTTCAGACAAATTGAACAGGAAGAGGAAGTCCGGGCTGCAGCTGATCTCTGACTTCCTCTTCGAGTTCAATTTGTCCGAAGGCGGGGACAGTGACGCCAGCGCTGATTGGGCGCTGGGGTCATGTGTCACAACAACCGCACGAGACCCCATGGAGACAAGTGTCAACACTGCTGGAATGGCGCCGGGACGGGAGGTGAGTGTCAGCTTTTTTATTTTATCTGGGCCAAGCGTGAGGTACGAGAAGGGGTTGTCCTAGTAGTGGACAACCCCTTTAAGTTTGGAAGTTATCACCCATTCATGCGATAGGGGGTAACTTCCGATCACTGGGGGTTCCAAATGCTGGGACCCTCACTAATCCTGAGAATTTACAGCCCCCTTTTTATTTTAATTAAATTTCACTTAAATCGGTGTCTTAAAATTGTGATTATTTGATGAATGTACTATACAGTATAATGCAATTCTTCATTATTGAAGTATATGATAATAATCACCGCCTCATAGGAAGCCCAGTCTGTTTTCTAAAGATCTGCAAGATGGTGACGACGGAGGCCCTCTCCACTTCAGGTGGGCGATATTTCCCTGAATGGACGCCCCACCATGACTGTGCCACTAAAATGCTGCCGTCACAGATGGTACAGCACAGCTGTCACCTGCCTTGTGTGGAGTGGGCTCAGCTCCATACACCTACACCCACTCCAGGACTTAACACTACATCATGAAGCTGCAATGGGTTAAAGGGGTTGAATGTAATTTTAAAAATTGATCTTAATTTTCCTTACAACAGTGCGACTTTTGTATGTGGACTGTGTCGGAAACTTAAAGAGTAACTGTAGTTTAATTTTTTTTTTTTTGTAATCAATAAAATGCATTAAAATACGAAACATTGTAATATTTCTCATTAGAGAAATCTGCTTCTTTCTCCTCCTGGACAGATCATTCATTCTCAAAATTCTCAATTCCCGGGTAAAATGTGTCTTTAGTGAATACAGATTTTCCTAATACTGAGATAGTAGATGACAGTTGGTGCTCATAAGATTCTATGGAGAACTGTAACTGTTGTTTTAGGAGAACGTGCAGTAGAATGTCTTACTCTAGCTCCTCCCCCTCCATAGAATTTTAAAAGCACCAACTGTCATCTTCTATCTCAGTAATGGGAAAGTCTGTCTTCACTGAATACAGATGATTTTACCTCTGAATTGAGAATGAATGATCAGTCCAGGAGGCGAAAGAAGCAGATTTCTCTGACAAGATATATTACAGAGTTGCTTATTTTCATTTGTACTATTGATTTATGAAATAAAAATTATAATGACTGCTCCTTTGTAAACCTTTGGGGCTGATCTGCTTTGGAACATACAGTCTCTGAACTGTTTTTGGGATCAGCTGCACGCAACGTCATGCATGGAGTTTGCATGTTCTCTCTGTGTTTGCTCAGGTTCCTCCCACACTCTAAAAATACAGTAAGAGTTTAATTGTCTTCCTATGAAATTGACCTTTGTGCGTGTATCTGAAATAGGAACAGAAGAGTGGGATCAGGGACAGATGTGACTGTTAGTGTTGTGGAATATGTAGACACTATAAAAGATATGGAAAATATTAATAATTTATTATAACTGTATTAATCGTATTATTAAAAGGTTTTCTTTAAATATCCTATTAGAAAATTTAGAGTTATGAGAGCACCCAACATGTTCATGCATTACACAGACAAGCCATAGATTTTAATGTTGAACTGTGTAATACTTTCTTTCTCCTGTGGGGGCACTGTAGAGAAACTGAACACCTGATTACAGCTGATTGCTGGAGGTAGAAGCAGTGGGAAACCCTATGAAGAACTTAGCAAAATGGCATATATGTTTGCTCCATTGTTGTGGGGGTTGTTCCCCCTGGAAATATATGAATTATTCGATACCAGGGACATTAACATTCCACTTATCAATAGGGTGTGTCTACACACGGTCTGTCAGCACTGATTGGATGGTCAGAATCCGTAGGGACACACCCCACTGACATCCAGGTATCATTTATTTATATATTTCCAGGAGGAATAACAGAGGACTAGCAAGATTTTTTATAGCAAGAAGGCGCCACTGGCGCCTGCGCAGTAGCCGCTATCGGATCGCCGATAGCTGCTACTTCGTAGGCGCAAGGCGCAGCTGGCGCCATTTTCAGACTGATTTTTTTAAATTTCATTTATGTATACCATGAAAAAAAATGATAACATACATATTGCACATGCGATCATGTTGCAGCGCAGGCGCCACCGCCGGCCCTGCCTTCAGAAGGTAATTTTTTTTTTTAAAATGTATAATATTCATTATATAAACTAGGAGGCAGGTCAGTGAGGGATCAGTGACCTGTCAGCAGTCTTCATTATGAGTACATATTCAGAGCACCATATGAAGACCCCCACAGGCCGCCCTGGAGCACGAGCATATCATTAATGCAAAACTGAAAATAAAGATTAAAAAACAACCACAAGACGGATTTCATCAGCAGGTATCATTGTAATCAGTATAACGGCGCCGACCTGACACTGTCTGTAGGTTACTGTGCACAATAAAAGCAATTTTGACCAAGGGTGCTTCTGTTATAAGATACTCTAGGGGAAATATGGGTGTGTCTTGTATGTCTGTTCCTCCTCTCACACTGCACACAGTCATACCAGAGGGGCGGGATTGTAAAGGGAAAAGATGTCCAGGCACCTATAGTGCTGGCAAACTACAGATGAAGGAGGAACTACCCACTCAAATTGAATGTCTGGAAAGTTAGAGATTATATTACACCAAATGCAGTTTTACTTCTTGCAGAGGATTATGGCTTTTCTACATATTTTGTGCAAAAATGTCAAGTATAGTTTATCGCTCTACTAATGATCACAATCTAATTTCCTAACTATAATACATGGTCAGGCAGCTATAGATTTATAATTCACTTTTTTAGAAATAATTTTTTTTTAACCTGGTGTAAATGCCGCTGTTTTCCTGAATCCAGCGTTGTTTTTCGTCCTCCTACACCTTTCTGTTCATGAGATATGGCATGTATCTAAATCTAGGCTTTTTAGCCAAGTGGGTGTGGTTATCATCTCTTCCCTATGAGTGTCTTCTTGTGGATCATGCCCACTTGGCTAAAAAGAGTAGATTTATCTACAAGAAAGAGAGGACCATATCTCCGGAACGGAGAGGCGCAGGAACAAAAGAAAAACTTTGCTGGATTCAGGAGAGCAGCGGCATTTATACCATGTAATTTAATATATATACACACTCGCATATATATAGTGTATATGTATATATATATATATATATATATATATAAAACAAGTCATAGGTCCTCTTTACGTTCGTGGAACAGCATTAAGGGCATCAGGTCACTTTTGCTATTTTTTTTCTCTTCCGTTAAGGTCATATTGGCGTTTGCCTTTTTTTTAATATTTCATAAAATATATCCTTGTCCAGGACAAATCTGCTCATCGGGTTGGTCTGAATTTCCATGAAATGTGAAATCAATGCCCCGGCACGATCCCATATTGCAGCGTTATATTACGGGCATTAGAGATTTCCCGGCATTGAGGCTTTTATTATATTCTTATTTCTTCCATTATTCTGTAACCTGAAGATGCGGCGGATAGAATACGAATTGTGGCGATGGCGGGCCGACTGTGATAAATGACCCCTCTGCTTCTAGGAGCCGGGGTGCGGAGATATAGTGGAATATATGCCGTAGTGCAATTAGTATAAAGAATGAGGTGTTTCCTCTTCCACACTCCAAGCCGGGCACAAAAAGTGATGCACAGATAGGGCGATCACAGTGATTTATGGCAGGGTGGGAAATGAGATTGGGGGTGGGGTAGATGAGCTTCGGAAAACCAGATACTTTCATAGGGAAACACATAAACGTTGTGTCTGCTGCAGAATTTACATGGAAAAAAATATATATATGTATTATTGAAATATGAAATAACCTAAATATTTGTTAATGAGATTTTTAATTTTTACATTTTTCTGGAGAAGCCAGGAAGCAACCAATATTGCTGCTGGTTAATACTCCCAATGGGATCGGCCGTCCAAGACTCTAATCTCAGTGCGGGGATACAGGACTAAGGCTTGATTTAGGGAGATTTATTGCAGAGGAAACATTGAGAAAAACCAGTTGTGATAGATGTGAGGGCAGCCATGCCACTGCTTTCCTATATATAAGATTTTTTATCAGGGGGGGATACTGTACAATTAAAGGTGTACATAACCGGTAGTCAATCCATGGATTATAAATGACATGCTATCATAAAACAGCCCATAAGGAATTCGTAGAAAACTGACAAGGAATTATAAATCTAGAGCAGCCATGACCATGTATTATATAGTTAGGAAATTAGATTGTGATCATTAGTGGGGAGGTAAAGTATAATTGTTATTTTTTGCACAAAATATGTAGAAAAGCCCTAATCCTCCACAAGATGTAAAACTGCATTTGGTGTAATATGTCCAGGAACTGACCAGATTCTCTGACTCTCTAACTTGCCAGTCTTTTTGAGTGGGAGGTTCCTCCTTCATCCATAGTTTGCCAGCACTATAGGTGCCTGGTTGTCCTTTCCCTTTATAATCCCGCCCCTCTGGTATGCCTGTGTGCAGTGTGAGAGGAGGAACAGACAGACAAGACACACCCACATTTCCTCTAGAGAGACAAAGCCACTCTCCCACTTCCTGTAGTGCGGTAAAGCCCCACCCCCACTTCCTGTAGTGAGATAATGCCCCAATCCCACTTCCTGTAGTGTGATAAAGCCCCACCCCCACTTCCTGTAGTGTGATAAAGCCCCACCCCCACTTCCTGTAGTGAGATAAAGCCTGCCACTACCTCCTGTAATGACACAAAACCGTGCCTTTACTTCCTGTAGTGATATAAAGCCCCATTCCCACTTCCTGTAGCAAGACAAAGCCTGGCACTTACCTCCTGTAGTGAGATAAAGTCCCACCTCCATTTCCTGTAGCGTGTCAAAGCCGCCACCTTCACTTATCAAAGCCCCCACCTTTACTCATTGTAGTAATACAAAGCCACGCCCCACTTCCTGTAATGAGACAAAGGTCCCGTCCCCACTTCTTGTAGAAATACAAAGCCACGCCCCAGTTCCTGTAATGAGAAAACACCCTGCTCTCACTTCCTGTAATGAGACAAAGCCCCCACTTCCTGTATTGAGACAAAGCCCCACCCCACTTCCTGTAGTAATACAAAGTCACGCCCCACTTTCTGTAATAAGACAAAGCCCCGCCCCCACTTCCTGTATTGCGACAAAGCCCCACCCCACTTCCTGTATTGAGACAAAGCCACGCCCAACTTCCTGTATTGAGACAAAGCCCTGCCCTCACTTCCTGTAATGAAACAGCCCCGCCCCCACTTCCTGTAATCCCTCTCAGCTGTTAGACACTGATTACATTTGACTGATGACAGCAGACAGTGGACTGCAAACATACACAGAATAGAGACACCTAGTGGCGGCAATTAGAAGTGATTTTGGAGGGCAAAATAAGATAACATAATTTAAAAAAAATTATTTGCAGATTTTCAGTTTATCATATTATCTACTGAATCCGATCAAGTCTAAAGGTGCAATGAGCATTTATGATATATGATTTTATCATGTAACTCTATGATGGCGTTCATCATGTAGGGGACTGTCCTGCTGATTCTTGTTATCCACCTATCAGGACATCGGTGTAATCAAAGAAATTCTTGCACAAAGGCTGCAGAGAGAATTACCCAAAAAATGTATTTTATCTAAAGATGTAATTGTAGGCAGAAAAGCATCAGGGAAACTTCCACGTGAGCGCGTCAACCCTGGGATCCAGATTAAAGCGCTCTTAATAACAATCATTTTCTTCACGGTGAAACCTTTTATAGATGCAAAAATAAATTGCCTTCTCCTAACAAGTAAAATTGAATTACATTATACAATTGGCCCCTGCAGCAAGTCACTAATGTGCGGTGGACGAGCCGACTGCCGGGATCACAGACTTCTGCAACCTGTGAGCTCCTTTGGGGGTTATAATATTTCAAGTGCCCCCTGAAAGTAATAGTGCCCTTATATGCCCTCTTAAAGTAATAATGCCCCTTATGTGCCCTCTTACAGTAATAATGCCCCTTATGTGCCCTCGTAAAGCAATAATGCACCTTATGTGCCCTCTTACAGTAATAATGCCCCTTATGTGCCCTCTTACAGCAATAATGCCCCTTATGTGCCCTCTTAAAGTAATAAGGCCTCTTATGTGCCCTCTTACAGTAATAATGCCCCTTATGTGCCCTCTTACAGTAATAATGCACCTTATGTGCCCTCGTAAAGTAATAATGTCCCTTTTGTGCCCTCTTACAGTAAAAATGCCCCTTATGTGCCCTCTTAAAGTAATAAGGCCTCTTATGTGCCCTCTTACAGCAATAATGCCCCTTATGTGCCTTCGTAAAGCAATAATGCCCCTTATGTGCCCTCTTACAGTAATAATGCCCCTTCCGTGCCCTCTTAAAGTAACATACCCTCATGTACACCTTTAAAGTGATAATGCTCCTGATTGACCACCTTAAACAGTAATTATGCCAACGAGTCCCGCTAAAAAAATTAACAATGGAACCAGAGTATAGAGGAGACACCATGTCACCTTCTAATGCTGCATGGATTGTATCCAGTCCTCTAAGGGTGGAATAAATGCAACCGGAGTCCCACATTAAAGTAATAATGTCCCTGTGTGCCCCCTTTATAAAGTATTAATGCCCTCAACTATTCCCTTAAAAGATAATAATGCCAAGTATGTGCCGCTCTCTTAATCGCCATCCCAATGCCAAGACCACCAACAGTAGCAGAGTCCTTTTCTAACCTGCACACATAGTGGAGCAGTGCAGGTGGCGCAGTGCAGTTACTTTATCGCGCCACCTGTGCCCTGTCTTCTCATAGGCTGCAGGTTGAGTGGAAAGTTTCTTCCTGCTCTACCACATTATCCAACTATAAATAGTTCAGATTGGTGCTCACTGCTGGAGATTTGATGCACAAGGTGGGAAGTCTGAGGAATGTACCCCAGATGTTTGACACCACCAATGATACTGCCCTGGGAGCCTTTCTGGCATATGGAACCAGCTGAATCCTCATATCAATCACTTAAAAGGGAATCTGTCAGCAGGTTTTGCTACTGGATCGGAGAGCAGTATAATGTAGGCAAAGAGAAGGTGAATCCAATGATGTATCACTTAGTTTACTGAGTGCAACCGCTGTCACACAATGAGAGTTTTTAGATTTATCATGAAGCAGAGCTGAGGAATCTAACCCCGCCCACTCCAGGCTCTGTATGTACAAAGTCCATAGACAGTGAGGTGCCTATCACAGGAGGGGGCGTGTTGTACCAGAAGGCACAGGCTGCAGTGTCCAGCAATGATAATATCTCCTGGTGCTAAAACATTCATTGCAAGCAAACAAAATCTCGGAACTTGATGAGAGGCATCACTGAAATCTGTGTTTTTAGCCCTACAGCATGCTGTCTTCAGATTACATAGCAAAAACCTGCTGACAGATTACCTTTAACTAGATATGTGTTAGGTCAGCCATACATGTGTCATTCTGCCTCCTATCTGACCAGTGCCTCATTTTTTATTTTTGCTTCCTCCCCAAATTCCCAACAACAGAACATGGACTTTTTGCCTAATCAAGAGCCTCCTCCTCAAGCCCAGTACTAGACAGCAGGAAGAAATGTCTGCTAAGGGATTTATTACAGAGCTTCCATGTATTAGTTCTGGACCACATGTCCCCCTCCAAAAAATTCTTACATTGATCCTTAATTACCGCCACTGATACTGCCGAGTTATGTTAGTCTTGGGCACGCAGCTTACTCAGTTTCCCGTATTAACGCAGGGCTGAGGTTGGCATTAGCTCATTAGTTCTTAGAGGATCGTTCAGTAAACAGGAAAATACTTGCTGACGGTTTCCACCCAACAGGATCATAAAGGCAAAAGAAAAACTGAGAAATTCTAAAATATACATTAGTTGAGTCTGATGCCTAGCTTTTGGAAGTGGCAGTGCCCGCGAACCCCATGTACTGTGTCCTTCCTTTTTTAATAAGGTCTTTTATGTTTTTTATTGTTTTTCTTTGGGGTGGTTAGCAAAACTGTATGGGTATGGAAATCTCTGCAGTAGACTGCCATTCAGGTCCAGGAATGTATACATGTCTCTGCTACAACAGATGGCAGTGCCAAGCCACCCACAATACCCGGTAATGATCTATTTTTTTCTAAACAGGTTTGCTTAGTTTTAAATTGATAAAAGCCACAAATAAAAAAACCAAAACTTCTATCTTATATAGCAAATGCACCATATTTTAGCTACATCGACACATGGCATTACCGGTGGGAATCATAGGTACGAAGAATAGCTATAGGGGGTGCACTGGTTATGATGGTTTCATCCCGGTGCTTTTGTGTGGGAGGAACTTATGTGGCTTTCTCCTCTCCAGAGGAACAGCATTGTTTCCAAAGAAGAAATCAGTGCTGTGAGTGACAGCCCAGCCACCCTAAGGATAGCAGGGGCGTGTGGGG
Source organism: Oophaga sylvatica (assembly GCA_033576555.1). Classification (NCBI taxonomy): domain Eukaryota; kingdom Metazoa; phylum Chordata; class Amphibia; order Anura; family Dendrobatidae; genus Oophaga; species Oophaga sylvatica. The sequence goes on along the minus strand of JARQOD010000003.1, from coordinate 580,975,682 downwards.
CTGTCAGTGTTGTGTTTGGCTTCCCTTCAGGTGTTTTCCAGATAATTGCCAGGCTATTTAACTGGCTGGAAATGTCATATCATTGCCAATTGTAGCTTAAGCTCAGTGGTGTGCTTACTCTGGATTTTGATATTCTGATCTTTTGTTGCCAGACCTTGGATTTGCTGTTCAACTACTCTTTTGAATAACTCCTTTTGCCTTTGACATATTCTGACTTCAATTTCTAGACCCTGGACCTTGCCTCTGACTATCAGTTTGTCTTATCCCTCTATCTTTGATTTACCTTCCTGGCTGTTGACCTTGGACCTCTTGACCACTCTGCCTCACTGGCTTCACAGGTGGCCACTGGAATCAGTGAGCGGTCTATGTGCTTCTCTCAGTTCTCACTAAAAAGTGAGAGTTCTAACTGGGCATTCAGGATTCTGAAAAGAACTGGGTGTTGACCTTTGTGGTAACCATAGTTGTAGCCATTCTGGTTATCACCCAAATTTCCCCCAAAAATATAACAGTAGGAAAGGGCTCACAAATGTAAAGGGGTTGTCCTGGAGTTGAAGGGTTTTCTAGCTAAAACTGACACCGATTGGGTGATCAGGGGACTTTTATCCCCAACATTTCACTTTTATTCCCTTTACAAGGTGGCATGTCAGGTCAGACACCTAGCCACTGTTCCATTCATTGCCTTGGGCTACCAGAAAAAGCCGAGTGACACACTTGGCAGCCCCATAGGGTTTAAATGGAGTAGTGGATGAGGATACTCAATGCTGCTCCATTCTTACAGGGTTAAAAGTTCTCCTGCTGATTGGTGCGGATTCAAGCAATGAACACCCCCACTGATCAACAAGTTGAAAATTGATTAAATTGGACAACCCCTTTAAAGCCCACACATTAGCTGAAACCCGCCGACCATCTAATGTGTATGAAGGTTCTCCTGACTCTTTCCTGACAAATGGAGTTGAAGAGAAAAGGATCGAGTAGTTGGAAGTTGAATTTTAAATGCCCGATCCTTTTGTTTTCACGGAAGATAAGCCGCTGCCAGAGGAGTCTGGCAGCTGCTTTCTCCTCTCTGTGGCAAACACATGCACGCTTAGCCTAGCTGAGCACTCGTTTATGATGGAATCAGAGATAGCTGTCGTGTGAACATTTGGAAGACAGCTATCTCAAGTGTATGCCCAGCTTCATTTAATGATAGGTCATCAATATCAGATATTTGTGGGTCTGATATCCCACACCTGCACCAATCAGCTGATTGCAGGTCCCACGACAGCTGGAAAAAATTTTTCTAGTATATGGGCAATGTCCTTATTGACCCCTTTTCCATTGATTTAGTTTTTAAAAACAAAAAAAAAATTTTATGCTGTAATTCGACTTATTATTTTTTCCTCCATCAGATTTTTTCAGATATTCCTGTAGTCGGATGTGTGTTTTGCTCTGCGTTAGTTGGGCTTGTAATGTGTGCTCCTCGACATCCCGGTTTAATAATATGGTATTGGCTATCCAGTCTCAGTCTGGGTAATGTCTCCTGACAATGTTGGATCTGCTGAACTTGGTCTCTGTTACCCCCTTGGCCGCCCGAGGGGAGCCGTGCTCGGTCACAGTCTCTGCATTTATTTTCATGCTCAAAACCCCGATCATTCGTTTTGCAAAAAATATATCCCAAATCTGGCCGGTAATAGGAAATGACACATGAGCACAGCTTGGTACAGCTGAATAGCCATAGAAGCGGCTTGTCTGAGACGCACTGGAGTGTGCAGCCCTGTACGCAGCGAGGAGAGTAGCCTGTATTCTGCGGACTCACTTATGTGATGGGAAATTAAGGAGATGGTCTTAGAAACAAGCACATCCTGACTTCTTTAACCTTGATACTGGGATATCTTCTGCTGGTATTTTATGATGTGAGCATGACCAAATGCCCGGAGAATTAAATCTGCAGTCATAACTCATTATATATATTTATATTTATTCATTTTCCCCCCGTAATGGCTCAAAAACTTTTGAAGTTTTTTTATTTTTTTATGAAATTGATATTTATTTAAATCAGGAAAAGGCAAATAAAATATTCTGACCCAGATGGAAAAATATAAAATATCTGTTCTGGAGATAACGGCCACTAAACGTTTGCAATAAATGAGCAATAAACAACCCACCACTCGCATAGAAACCAGACAGTAAGGCAATGATCACACGTTGCGTTTTTGCTGCATATTTTTTTCTTCAAGCAAAACCTGCTCTCTTAGTCTACAGTAGTTTCACACTAGCGTTTCACCGACCTGCGCCGGTCAGCGCACGCCCGCCGCTAAGCTCCGCCCCTGGCCGCGCCTCTCCCGGCCGCTCCACCTATGGGCGCATGACGCTGCATGCGACCTCCGTACCCTATCTTTAGCATTGGGAACACAGGCCGTGTGCAGCTATGCATTTGCCGGCGCATGCGTCCTTTTGACAGCCATGGTGGCCATTCAACTGGCCCACGACGACCAATCCACTTGCCAGGAAACTGAGGATGGCACGTTCCCTGAGTTTTTCCAGCAAGATGGTGCACCACCACATTATGGGTGTCGGGTCCGGACATTCCTACATGAACAGTTTCCTGGAAAGTGGATTGGTCGTCGTGGGCCAGTTCAATGGCGACCAAGGTCTCCCGATGAGAGTGAGAATCAGCTGACACCCGGCACTAAATGCCAGAAGCAGTCACGGACCTTTCGCACAAGCATGATCGCAGCGTTCCGGTGGCTGCAGAGGGGCTGACAGCCCCTGTGCTTCTGGATCGGAGACTGTGTACACCATAAAAAAAAAAAAAAAATAATGCTTTATCATACCGCTGAGCAAAAAGTTGAATAACACGCGATCAAAGAGACATATAAATAAGCATGGTACTGCTGAAAACGTCATCTTGTCCCGCAGAAAACAAGCCCCCGTACAGCATCATCAGCAAAAAAGTTATAGCTCTCAGAATAAAGCGATGCAAAAATAATTTTTTTTCTGTAAAATACTTTATTGTATAAAAGCACCAAAACATCAAAAGATGATTATAAATGAGGTATCGCCATAATCGTACTGACCCGACAAATAAAACTGCCTTATCAATTTTACCACACGCGGAACGGTATAAACGCCCTCTGAAACGAAATTCATAAATTTCTGGTATTTGATCATTCTGCCTCCCAGAAATCGGAATAAAAAATGATCAAAAAATGTCATGTGCCCAAAAATGGTACCAATAAAAACATCAACTTGTCCCGCAAAAAACAAGACCTCACATTTCTGTGGGCCAAAATATGGAAGAATTATAGCTCTCAAAATATGGTGATGCAAAAACTATTTTTTTGTAATAAAAAGCGTCTTTTAGTGTGTGACAGCTGCCAATCATAAAAACCCGCTATAAATAGTAAATCAAACCCCCCATTATCACCCCCTTAGTTAGGGAAAAATTATAAAATAAAAAAAATTTATTTACTTCCATTTTCCCATTAGGTTTAGGGTTGGGGCTAAAGTTAGGGTTGGGGCTAAAGTTAGGGTTAGGATTGGGGCTAGGGTTAGGGTTGTGGCTAAAGTTAGGGTTAGGGTTGGTGCTAGAGTTGGGGTTAGGGTTTCGATTACGGTTAAGGTTGGGATTAGGGTTAGGATTAGAAGTGTGTTGGTGTTAAGGTTAGGTTTGTGGTTAGGTTAGGGGTGTGTTAGGGTAAGGGTTGAAGTTAGAATTGGGGGGTTTCCACTGTTTAGGCACATCAGGAGCTCTCCAAACGCGACATGTCGTCCGATCTAATTTCCAGCCAATTTTGGTTTGAAAAAGTCAAATGGCGCTCCTTCCCTTCCAAGCCCTGCCATGCGCCCAAACAGTGGTTTTCCCTCACATATTGGGTATTGGCGTACTCAGGACAAATTGTACAACAACTATATCTGTCAACTTTCTCCTAAAGTAGACATGTGGGAAATGTTATTTAGTAACTATTTTGTGTGACATATTTCTTTGTTTTAAGGGCATAAAAATTCAAAGTTTGAAAATTCCGAAATTTTCGCCATATTTCCATTTTTTTCATAAATAAATGGAAGTCATATTGAAGAAATTTTACCACTAACGTGAAGTACAATATGTCACGAGAAAACAATCTCAGAATCGCCAAGATCCGTTGAAGCGTTCCAGAGTTATAACCTCATAAAGGGACAGTGATCAGAATTGTAAAAATTGGCCCGGTCATTAACATGCAAACCATGTGAGTTAAGTGGTTAAACAATAGGTCATTTTCTGATGACACAACGTTCTCTGTAAGGCCGGGATCACACATTGGGAGAAACACAGACGAGTCCCGCATGTGAATTCCCGGCACTGCCGCCGGCACTCGAGAGAGGAGCGAGCGGCTGCATAGAAATACATGCAGCTGTACAGTCATGGCCAAAAGTTTTGAGAATGACACAAATATTATATTTTCACATGATCTGCTGCACTCTGGTTTTTATGTGTGTTTGACAGATGTTTTTATCACAGACAGAAATATAATAATTGCAAACATATGAGTAAAAAAAGCTTATATTGACAGAATGAGTTAATGCAGCAAGTCAATATTTGCAGTGTTGACCCTTCTTCTTCAGGACCTCTGCAATTCTCCCTGACATGCTCTCAATCAACTTCTGGACCAAATCCTGACTGATAGCAGTCGATTCTTGCACAATCAATGCTTTCATTTTGTCAGAATTTTTAGGTTTTTGTTTGTCCACCCGTCTCTTGATGATTGACCACAAGTTCTCAATGGGATTAAGATCTGGGGAGTTTCCAGGCCATGGACCCAAAATCTCTATGTTTTGTTCCCTGAGCCATTTAGTTATCACCTTTGCTTTATGGCAAGGTGCTCCATCATGCTGGAAAAGGCATTGTTGATCGTCAAACTGCTGTTGGAGGGTTGGGAGAAGTTGCTCTTGGAGGACATTCTGGTACCATTCTTTATTCATGGCTGTGTTTTTAGGCAAGACTGTGAGAGAGCCGATTCCCTTGGCTGAGAAGCAACCCCACACATGAATGGTTTCAGGATGCTTAACAGTTGGCATGAGACAAGACTGGTGGTAGCGCTCACCTTGTCTTCTCCGAATGAGGCGTTTTCCTGATGTCCCAAACAATCGAAAAGGGGATTCATCAGAGAAAATAACTTTACCCCAGTCCTCAGCAGTCAACTGCCTGTACCTTTTGCAGAATATCAGTCTGTCCATGATGTTTTTTCTGGAGAGAAGTGGCTTCTTTGCTGCCCTCCTTGAGACCAGGCCTTGCTCCAAGAGTCTCCGCCTCACAGTGCGTGCAGATGCACTCACACCTGCCTGCTGCCATTCCTGAGCAAGCTCTGCACTGCTGGTAACCCGATCCCACAGCTGAAACACTTTTAAGAGACAGTCCTGGCGCTTGCTGGTCTTTCTTGGGCGCCCTGAAGCCTTTTTGGCAACAATGGAACCTCTCTCCTTGAAGTTCTTGATGATTTGATAGATTGTTGACTGAGGTGCAATCTTTCTAGCTGCGATACTCTTCCCTGTTAGGCCATTTTTGTGCATTGCAATGATGACTGCACGTGTTTCTTTAGAGATAACCATGGTTAACAGAAGAGAAACAATGATGCCAAGCACCAGCCTCCTTTTAAAGTGTCCAGTGGTGTCATTCTTACTTAATCATGACAGATTGATCTCCAGCCATGTCCTCATCAACACCCACACCTGTGTTAATGGAGCAATCACTGAAAAGAGGTTAGCTGGTCCTTTTAAGGCAGGGCTGCAATGATGTTGAAATGTGTTTTGGGGGATAAAGTTCATTTTCTAGCCAAATATTGACTTTGCAAGTAATTGCTGTTAAGCTGATCACTCTTTATAACATTCTGGAGTATATGCAAATTGCCATTAGAAAAAGTGAAGCAGTAGACTTTGTAAAAATTAATATTTGTGTCATTCTCAAAACTTTTGGCCATGACTGTACACTCCGCTCCCGAGTGACGGCGGAAGTGCCGGGAATTCACATGCAGGACTCGTCTGTGTTTCTCGCATGTGTGATCCCGGCCTAAGGTGAATACCCGCAGAGATTTCCGCAACTAAAAAGCAATCCCATTCATGTGAATTGAGTTGTCTTGATGATAGTTGCATTGATTTCTGCACTCTTGAGTAAGATGAATAGAGCAGTCACAAACACTCTCAAATCTGTTGCATGTTCTTACAGGATTAAGCAGACTCACGTGATGGTAAATGGTGCCGATCTTCTCGCAGAGGACAATATTCGGCCTGTCTGACCGGTAGTTGGATTTGCTTGGTTCTGCTTTATACCCATAGTTCTACAATGAAAATCCAGAATGTTCTAATTAAAGTGTGCGGTCTTTGATGAGATGCAGAGCAGCATATTGTTTATGGGTAGGGAAAGGTTTTCTTTGCGGTTATCATTGTGTCACCCCGCGGGAGATACCTTCATGTTTGCACACTAGTGTTGGCTTCCTGCTGTTTTACATACCCTTCCAGAGTTTAATTAGTTTCATTATTGTGTCTTTTTAGTGACATCAGATAAGCCTGGGCAGAATTAAAAGCTTCTCTGTATAAAATAATTGCAGCAGAAGAACAAAGAAAAATTATAATTGCAGATATAAAAAACAAAAACAGCAATGTGCTAAATACCTCATCTTAAGGCGATACTGTGCAAGAGAGTAATATCATAATGAAAATATATCTGATGAATAGATGTAACAGGAAATATCAATGCATTTAAAGGGAACCTGTCAGCAGGATTGTGCACGTAACCTACAGACAGTGTCAGGTCGGCGCCGTTATACTGATTAGGCCGGGGTCAGACACAACTACAAAAAATCGGACCGTTTTATTTAGTCGGTCGATTATCGGAACAAAATGAAAACATCACACATCCGCCTGGCATCCGATTTTCCTTCAAAGATGCAATTTAGTCGCATGTTGTGTAGCTTGTAACATCCGATTTTCATCCGACTTGCGAGAATTTCTCACAGGCTTGCAAAACTGACATATAATGGATCCAAAAGAATAGTATTTAAATCACAAAAGAAAGAATAGATATATACACATAGAACACATATATATATATATATATATATATATATATATATATACATGTCATTGTGACATGTATATATATATATATATATATTTATAGTTCCTTGACTTCTACATACTGTAATAGCCGCTAATTCAATTGCCGGCTTTTGTGAAATCACAGAAGCCGACATGAAATGATACATTGTTTAGACACAGTTAACCATGTCATTTCCTGTATTTTGATATATGGTTTGAACTTACAATTACATAAGTGTATGTGTGCCAAATTTCAGACATGTAGGGGTTAATTAAAGGTGTAAATTCGTTGAAAACAAATGCGTGGGCTCCCGCTGTATTTTCTCCACCAGACAGACAAAGCAAGCGAGTGGGGGCAGATAATAATAGCCTAGGGAGGGTACATTTTTTTTGTGCCCCCCCTGGCTACTAACATCTGCCCCCAGACACCCCAGAAAGGGCAAATCTCTAATTAGATTTGCCCTTTCTGGCACTTTGCCCGTCTATTCCCATTGCCCTGTAGCGGTGGCGAATGGGTTAATAAGGGGTTACAGCCACCTTGCAATTGAAAGGTGACTGTAAGCCAGGTTAATAATTGAGAGCTGTCAATTAGACAGCTATCAATTATTAATCCTATTGTATGAAAGAAAAATCAAACACACACAGTTTAATAAAAAAGAAGTTTAATGAAATAAAAACACAGTTTTTGACCATATTTTATTTTCCTGCTAAAACCATTTCCTGTAATAAAAATAAAATAAAAAAACAAAATTATTCTTACCAATCCGATGTACAGTCAGGTCCCACGGTGTAATCCATCAGAAAGGGTTAACAGGTTACAGCTCGCAGACAGCTAATGCTGTCTCCGAGCTCTAACCCCCTGAATGAATAACTTCCTCTCCCAGCGAAAGGAGAGGAAGAGATGAATGAATGAAGCTTAATTTATTTATTGCCACTTTCACTTCAGTGACCTGACCTAAGGTGAAAGTGGGAGACAATCAATTAAGCTTCATTCATTAATCACATCCTCTCCTGTCGGCAGGAGATAAGCTCATTCATTCAGGAGCTATCAGCTGAGCACGCAGCATTAGTTGCGCTGCTTAGCTGATTGCTAGTTAACCCTTTGTGAAGGATTACATCGTGGGACGTGACAGATCGCCAGATAGGTAAGAATAATGTTGTTTTATTATTTTATATTTATTTTAGGAGATCAAGGCCTTCGCACGGATTAAGAGTAAAATAAAAGATGGTCAAAAAAATGTGTTTTTATTTCATTAAAATTATTTATTCTTAAAGTGTGTGTTTTTTTACTTACTTCAATAGGATTAATAATTGATAGTTGTCTAATTGACAGCTCTCAATTATTAACCTGGCTTACAGTCACCTTTCAATTGCAAGGTGGCTGTAACCCCTTATTAACCCATTCGCCACCGCTACAGGGCAATGGGAATAGACGGGCAAAGTGCCAGAAAGGGCAAATCTAATTAGAGATTTGCCCTTTCTGGGGTTGTCTGGGGGCAGATGTTAGTAGCCAGGGGGGCACAAAAAAATGTACCCTCCCTAGGCTATTATTATCTGCCCCCACTCGCTTGCTTTGTCTGTCTGGTGGAGAAAATACAGCGGGAGCCCACGCATTTTTTTTTCAACGAATTTACACCTTTAATTAACCCCTACATGTCTGAAATTTTGCACACATACACTTCTGTAATTGTAAGTTCAAACCATATATCAAAATACAGGAAATGACATGGTTAACTGTGTCTAAACAATGTATCATTTCATGTCGGCTTCTGTGATTTCACAAAAGCCGGCAATTGAATTAGCGGCTATTACAGTATGTAGAAGTGTAAGAACTATAAATATATGTATATATACATGTCACAATGACATGTATATATATATATATGTATTCTATGTGTGTATATGTATTCTTTCCATTCTTTATTAAAGCTGTCAGTGTGATTTTACAGTATAGCCGGGGATGAATTGCCGGCTTTTCTAAAGGACACCGATGCGATTTAATCGCAAGTCACACATGCGGTCCGTTTGTAATCCGATTTTTCATCGCTCCCATAGACTTGCATTGGCAATAGTCGACCCACAATCGGTGACAATCGCAGCATGCTGCGATTGCACTCGGACGTTTAAAACGGACCACAAAAAATCTGATACTGGGAGCTGCTCCATAGATTAACATAGGTCCGACTGCAATGCGATATTTCATCGTATTGCAGTCGTCCAATTCTGTCGCCAGTGTGACGCCGGCCTTACAATGCTACCTGGTGATGAAATCCGTCTTGTGGTTGTTGTTTAATCTTTATTTTCAGTTTTGAGTTAATGATATGCCCGTGCTCCGGGGCTTGTGGGGGGTCTTCACGCCTGCGCAGTAGCAGCTATCGGTGTATATAGAGGTGATCCGATAGCTGCTATTCCGCAGGCGTCGGCAGTGACATCTTGCTAGAGAAAAAAAAACAATTCCATCTCCAAGATGGCGCCGCCCGCACCTGCGCAGTAACAGGTTTCGGACATAGCCTCTATATACACAGATAGCTGCTACTGCACAGGCACGGCAGGCCCCATTTTAATTTTTTTTTTATACTCCTCAGGATAACCACAAGCACAGTCACAAGTCTTTTGCAACCCCTGACAGGTTTTTCTCCAGGATTGCCCTATATTTAGCTCCATCATTTTTCCCATCAACTCTGACCAGCTTCCCTGCTGAAGAAAAGACTCCCCACAACATGATGCTGCCATCACCATGTTTGATTGGGGGAGATGGTCTTTTCAGTGTAATGTGCAGTGGTAGTTTTCCGCCACACATAACTTTTTGCATCTAGTCTAAAAAGTTCTACTTTTGTCTCATCTGACATGGCTTTTTGCAAACTGGATTTCTTATGTTTTGCCTTCATAACTGCAGCACGGTGGCTCAGTGGTTAGCACTGCAGCCTTGCAGCGCTGGAGTCCTGGGTTCAAATCCCACCAAGGATGACATCTGAGTTTGTATGTTCTCCCCGTGTTTGCGTGGGTTTCCTCTGGGTTCTCTGGTTTCCTCCCACACTCCAAAGACATACTGACAGGGAATTTAGATTGTTAGCCCCATCGGGGACAGTGACGATAATGTGTACAAACTGTAAAGCGCTGTGGAATATGTTAGTGCTATATAAAAATAAAGATTAATATTATAAATGGCTTTCTTTTTTCCACTCTTCCATGAAGGCCAGATTTGTGGAACACGAGTATGCGACTATTAGTTGTCCTGTGGATCTTCAGCTCCTCCAAAGTGACCAGGGCCTTCTGGATGCTTCTCTAATTATTGCTCTTCTTGCTTGGGATGTCAGTTTAGGTGGATGGCCATGTCTCAGTAGTTTTGCCGTTGTGCCATACTACTTCCATTTTTGGATGGTGGAATTAACAGTGCTCTGTGAGATGTTCAAAGCTGGGGCAAATTTTTTTTATACGCTAACACTTTTTTTTCTCCACAACTTTATCCATGACCTGTCTGGTGTGTTCCTTGGTTTTCATGATGCTGTTGGATCCCTAATGTTATCAAAGAAACCTCTGAAGTCTTCACAGAACCACTGTAGTTACACTGGGAATAAATTACACACTCAAATTACTAATTTTGTAACTTCTGGAGACAATTGGTCACTCGGGATTTTATTTAGGGGCATCAAACTACAGGGGGCTGGATGCATGTCACAATTTTCAGATTTATATTTTTTAAATGATTAGAAAACCATGTATAATTTCCTGTACACTTCACAAATACTTGCTACTTTGTGTTGGTATAGAACATAAAATCCCAATAAAATACATTTGAGTTTGCGGGTGTAACTTGAAAAATGTAGTAAAGTTCAAAGGGTATGAAGACTATTTCAAGGCAATGTAGCTGTGCTCATGGAGAGGTACAATACTTGAACAGTCTAGGTTCGAAACATTCAATGGCAGATAAAAATGATGTGGTGTAATTCCCCTTAAAATCTTTACAGCAATCAGTGTCCCCCTTGAAAGTCTTGTTTCTTGCTGTGCAGAGACTCAGTTCTCCACCCTCATGGCTTCTCTACGTGATGCAAAGACACTCACTTTCCACTTGCCTGGACTTCTAGCACAGGAAAATCTTGCACAGTTGATCTACTCTATTCATCAAAGGGGGCCATATTACTTTTTCCATGCACATGACCAGTGATAAATAGTATACAGTAGTATAAGCATATCCCACCTTGTGACATCAACCTCTGTGTCAGAGAACTATGCCGCCAGGCCTCTCTCTACCTGGAGATCCATAACAGTATCCATAGTTGTTCTCAATAGTAGTATTATTAGGATCAGATGTTTGACCTTCACCGATCACAAAATGATGACCTTCTAAGGAAGAATATACAGTTGTGTGAAAAAAGTATGCCCCTTTCCTGATTTCCTATTCTTTTGCATGTTTGTCACACTTAAATGTTTCAGATCACCTTAAAAATTCACATATTAGACAAAGATAACACAAGTAAACACAAAATGCTGTTTTTGAATGAAGGGTTTTTTTAAGGGAAAAAGAAATGCAAACCTACAGGGCCCTGTGTGAAAAAGTGATTGCCCCCTCCCTTAAACATAAATTAACTGTAGTTTATCACATCTTTGGGAAGCTGAGTTCAAATTTGATTAGCCACATGCAGGCGTGATTACTGCCACACCTGTTCTCAATCAAGAAACCACTTAAATAGGACCTGCCTGGCAGTAAAGTAAATCAAAAGAACGTCAAAGCTAGACATCATTCCGCGATCCAAAGAAATTCTGGAACAAATGAGAAATGAAGTAATTGCGATTTATTAGTCTGGAAAAGGATTTAAAGCCATTTCTCAAGCTTTGGGAGTCCAGTGAACCACAGCGAGAGCCATTATCCACAAATGGCGAAAACATGGAACAACAGTGGTGAACCTTCCCAGGAGTGGCCGGCTGACCAAAATTACGCCAAGAGCGCAATAACAATTCATCTCAGAGGTCACAAAAGACCCCACAACAGCATCCAAAGAACTGCAGGCCTCACTTGCCTCAGTTAAGGTCAATGTTCATGACTTCACCATAAGAAAGTGACTGTGGAAAAATGGCCTGCATGGCAGAGTTCCAAAACAAAAACCACTGCTGAGCAATAAGAACATGTTGGCTCATCTAAGTTTTGCCAGAAAACAACTTGATGATCCCCAAGACTATGAGAGAATACTCTGTGGACCGACGAGACAGAAGTTGAACTTTTTGAAGGTGTACGTCCCATTACATCTGATGTAGAAGTAACACAGCATTTCAGAAAATGAACATAATACCAACAGTAATATATAGTGGTTGTATTGTGATGGTCTGGGGCTATTTTGCTGCTTCCGGACCTGGAAGACTTGCTGTGGTAAATTAAACCATGAATTCTGCTGTCTACCAAAAACTCCTGAAGGAGAATGTCCCCGGCCATCTGTTCGAGACCTCAAGCTGAAGAGCCCTTGGGTTATGCAGCAAGACAATGATCCAAAATACACCAGCAAGTCCACCTCTGAATGGCGTAAGAAAAACAAAATCAAGGCTTTGGAGTTGCCTAGTCAAAGTTCTGATCTTAATCTGACTGAGATGCTGTGGCTTGACCTTATAAAGGCGGTTCATGCTCTGAAACCCTCCAATGTGGTTGAATTACAATAATTATGATGGGGCAAAATTCCTCCAGAGTGTTGTAAAAGACTCATTGCCAGTTATCACAAACGCTTGATTGCAGTTGTTGCTGCTAAGGGTGGCCCAACCAGTTATTAGGCTTAGGGGGCAATCAGTTTCACACAGGGCCCTGTAGGTTTGGATTTCTTTTTCCCTTAATAATAGACCTTCAATTGAAAACTGCATTTTGTGGTTACTTGTGTTATCTTTGTCTAATATTTCAGTTTGTTTGATGATCTGAAACATTTACGAGTGATAAACATGCAAAAGAATTGGAAATCAGGAAGGGGGCAAACACTTTTTCACACAACTGTATCTGTAATATGATGATGACCCAACCCCATCATAAAATTATGGCATATCTCAATATGTCAACACTGTACCAGATGGAAATAAACCTTTCCACAAATCGGCCACGTCCTTGAAGGGTCAAAACATCTGTTTATAAGGAAGCGAGTCTCTCGACCCATGACTAAACGTTGGATACTGGACAACATATTTTGTGCCACCAGAAACCGGGCGAATGAATGACTTATAACCAGCTCATAAAATAATGTAAAACAATATTACAATAACTGGATTAAATCCAAACTTCCAGCTATGAAAATATTTTACTGTCAGTGGAAAATCCTCTTCTGGGAATTTAATGTTTTATAGAATTAAAATAAATATGAGTTTATTTTAGGATGTTGATATTTACAAACCCAAAAATACACACGGATTGTCCCTGGCTCCCAAAGACGCTGAGCCTGTATATCCATTACATTCCACTATCGTTGCTTTCCAGACTACTCAATATAAACTAAAGTTGTGATCTGTATGTCCCTCCTAGTAGGAATCTAATTTTTACAGCTTATAAAAAAATATAGAAAAGTAATCATTAGTGTGTAAATGCCTACCAGGATTTGCCACATTAAACAGAAGTAGTTGTTTATCATTTTTATCATGTGCTGAACCTTTGTTTTGATGCCACCTGTGCCTGCCGTGGGTGGATTTATCAAGAAGAGACTATAGTTTCAATGATTCTACTCCTCTTACAGATACTGGATATATATCTATGTACGGTGGCATGTAAAAGTTTTGGACACCACTAGTCAAAATTACTGTTTTGTGACCAGTTAAGCAAGTTGAAGATTAAATGATCTCTAAATGGGCAAACGTTAAAGATGTCACATTTACTTTGTACTTTAGGCAAAAAAAATATAATATATAGTGATTTTTTTCCTTTTTTTTCATATGGCTTTTCTTCCTTCTACACACAAATACTGACTGGGGCATCTGAGTTGCCTTAAATAGGCCATTCAAAGCCTGTAGGTGGAAATATGGGAACGGCCAGTCCCACCCAGTTCTTCTGGGCGTTCTTAAAACCCGGACACAAAATCCGAGTTCATTTAAAAAAAAAAAAAAAGTCCTCTCAGCACTATCTGTGCAGGAGTCTGCATATCTCCCATGCAGGACCTGTCTAGCTGCCGCCTTACAAAATATACAGCGGCTTGTAAAAGTATTCGCCCCCTTGGCTTTTTACCTACTTTGTTACAGTACAACATGTGTTTAAATATTTTTTGCAATCCGAGTTGTGTGTGGTGCATCAGCACTAAATAGTCTTAAGTTGGCAAAGTGACGTGAGGAAAATATAGGCATAAATTAAATTTATAGGATCAAATAACTAAAAATTGGCATGTGCATATATATTCACCCCTTTTGCTATGAAGCCCTTAAAAACTTCTGGTGCAAGCAATTACCTTAATATGTCACATGCTTAGTGAAAGGAAGTCCGTCAGTATATATACAACTTCTGAAAGGCTACACAGTGTGAAACACCATTACGCAAGAGACACCACTAACCAAAGAACACCATGAAGACCAAGAAGATCTCCAAACAAGGGACAAAGTTGTTGAGAAGTACAAGTCAGGGTTGGGTTATAAAAATATATCCCAATCTCTGATGATCCCCTGGAGCACCATCAAGTCCATCATCATCAAATGGAAAGAACATGGTACCACAACAAACCTGCCAAGAGAGGGCAGCCAACCAATACTCTCATCCCGGGCAAGGAGGGCATTAATCAGAGAGGCAGCACAGTGGTCAAAGGTAACCTTGAAGGAGCTGCAGAGTTCTCAAGCAGAGACTGGAGTATCTCTCCATACAACCTCATTAAGCCGTACACTCCATAGAGGTGGCATTTATGGAAGAGTCAGCAGAAAAAAAGCCTTTACTTACACACAAAAATTGTAAGGCTCGTTTTTTTATTTTCCAAAAGACGTGGGAGATTCCCCAAATGTATGAAGAAAAGTGCTGTGGTCAGATGAGACCAAAATGGAACTTTCTGGCCACCAAGGTAAACGCTGTACAACCAAAAGCCTCAACTGCATACTAAATGCAGGGTGGTGGCACCAAATAGTGTCTCACCCTATATAAAAAAAACACACCAACTCCAAAAGATTCATGTGGAAATAGGAGAATGAGGAGTAGTCAGGTGAATGAGGTAAAAAAATTTACAAATTTTATTAGAAAAAAGTTAAAAGAGAAGAATAACAGTGTAACGTGACCCAGTACAGGAATAGACAATCACCAAGATCACCACTCACTATTACAGCCATGATTACAAATATTCTGTGTATCCAATAGTCTGATGCATAAGATGCAGGGGTGACGAAAGATAAACCCTGGCAAGAATCATCCCAGAGAAGTAACACCATGGAAAAGTAATTTAGATAATAAATGCTAGTCACATCCAGGAATGGTGCTTTCCAGAGTTGAAGAGTGGTACCCTGGGTCGGGTGCAGCGTCGGACTGGAACACCTTGGGCCCACCAGAGAAAATCATTCTTGGGGCCCACTATGTAGCTACATAGAAATAAATACAAGACCACAAATTGTGCAGTAAAACACACTAATATCAGGGTATAATATAAGGTAGTACATGTCTTAATTATGTAGCAGGAGTTGGGGTAGCCTCCCTCATAGATTATAAAGCAGCCCCCTCATAGGGGATAATGCTGCCCCCCTCATAGAGGATAATGCTGCCCCCCCATAGGGTATAATGCTATATATATATATATATATATATATATATATATATATATAGATAATAGATAGATACCAGATATACTCGAGTATAAGCCGACCCCCCTAATTTTGCCACAAAAAACTGGGAAAACTTATCGACTTGAGTATAAGCCTAGGGTGGAAAATGAGATTATGCCCCATATGCTGCCCCAAGTATTATGCCCCCATAGATGCTCCATAGATGGTGCCCCCATAGATGCTCCATAGATTATGCCCCCATTGATTATGCCCCCATAGAAGCTCCATAGATTGTGCCCCCATAGATGCTCCATAGATTATGCCCCATAGATGCTCCATAGATTATGCCCCCATAAATGCTCCTTAGATTATGCCCCCATAGATGCTCCTTAGATTATGCCCCCATAGATGCTTCTTAGATTATGCCCCCATAGAAGCTCCATAGATTATGCCCCATAGAAGCTCCATAGATTATGCCCCCATAGATTATGCCCCCATAGATTATGCCCCCATAGATGCTCCATAGATTATGCCCCATAGAAGCTCCATAGATTATGCCCCCATAGATTATGCCCCCATAGATTGTGCCCCCATAGATTGTGCCCCCATAGATGCTCCATAGATTATGCCCCCATAGATTGTGCCCCATAGATGCTCCTTAGATTATGCCCCCATAGATGCTCCTTAGATTATGCCCCCATAGAAGCTCCATAGATTGTGCCCCCATAAATGCTCCTTAGATTATTCCCCCATAGATGCTCCATAGATTATGCCCCCATAAATGCTCCACAGATTATGCCCCCATAGATTATGCCCCCATAAATGCTCCACAGATTATGCCCCCATAAATGCTCCACAGATTTTGCCCCCATAGATTATGCCCCCATAAATGCTCCACAGATTATGCCCCCATAGATTATGCCCCCATAAATGCTCCACAGATTATGCCCCCATAGATTATGCCCCCATAAATGCTCCACAGATTATGCCCCCATAAATGCTCCACAGATTATGCCCCCATAGATTATGCCCCCATAAATGCTCCACAGATTATGCCCCCATAAATGCTCCACAGATTATGCCCCATAAATGCTCCACAGATTATGCCCCCATAGATTATGCCCCCATAAATGCTCCACAGATTATGCCCCCATAAATGCTCCACAGATTATGCCCCCATAAATGCTCCACAGACTGTGTCCCCATAGATGCTGCAAAAAAAAAAAAAGACATACTCACCTCTCGTCGCTGGGGGCCAGGTGCCGGTGTCCTGAGCAGGCGGGGACACCGGCACGCTATGGGTGACAGGTGCCGGTGTCACCACTGGCTCAGGGCCCCGGCACCTGCGATATTTACCTGTCACCGGGTCCACTGCTGAGCGCCGCTGTCTTCGGTCCTCCGGCAGTGAATGCTCAGGCAGAGGGCGCGGCGCTCACTAATGACGTCATCGCGCCCTCTGCCTGAACATCGCAGCAAGAGAGGGCCCGAGGACACAGCGGCGCTCAGCGGTTGGAGCAGGTGACAGGTAAGTAATGATATTCACTGCTTCCCACGCCCATGTGGGCGTGGGAAGCAGTGAATATTAATTTCTCTTTAGCAGCGGGGACAGGGGCTCCTGCCTCCTGTCACCCGCTGCTGCTCCGCTGGCATGGGGCCCCCATGGCAGCTGCGTGGTGTGCCCCTATTGGCCATCTTATGCGCTAAGACTTCTCAATTTTTCATATTTCTAAGGTAATGATGCAATTCATTTTTCATATTTTTCATATTTCGTGTTTGCAAGCTATAGCGCTACAGTGTGCTACCTTTTTTTCTTGTATGTATATGAGTTGGTGACTCTAGGTTTAGCACCTGTTCACACTGAATCTATGTTTGGATGTGCCGGTCAGTTTTTGATATGTATTCATTTACCTTCTACCTGAGCACTCCACCTGGTGGTCACAGGCTTTTTAATTACAACAGGTTCATCACCCCTCCACAGAGATGTAGATTTTAGTCTGAAGAGAGGACTCATATGTTCCCATGCAGACAGACTTTTCTAAAGCGAGGATAGGCATTAGTTAGGACCTGATATACGAGAGGAGCCTTGACGTGGCTATCAGGCTCGCATAATTTGGCCATCTTATGCGCTAAGACTTCTCAATTTTTCATATTTCTAAGGTAATGATGCAATTCATTTTTCATATTTTTCATATTTCGTGTTTGCAAGCTATAGCGCTACAGTGTGCTACCTTTTTTTCTTGTATGTATATGAGTTGGTGACTCTAGGTTTAGCACCTGTTCACACTGAATCTATGTTTGGATGTGCCGGTCAGTTCTTTGATATGTATTCATTTACCTTCTACCTGAGCACTCCACCTGGTGGTCACAGGCTTTTTAATTACAACAGGTTCATCACCCCTCCACAGAGATGTAGATTTTAGTCTGAAGAGAGGACTCATATGTTCCCATGCAGACAGACTTTTCTAAAGCGAAGATAGGCATTAGTTAGGACCTGATATACGAGAGGAGCCTTGACGTGGCTATCAGGCTCGCATAATTTGGCCATCTTATGCGCTAAGACTTCTCAATTTTTCATATTTCTAAGGTAATGATGCAATTCATTTTTCATATTTTTCATATTTCGTGTTTGCAAGCTATAGCGCTACAGTGTGCTACCTTTTTTTCTTGTATGTAAATGAGTTGGTGACTCTAGGTTTAGCACCTGTTCACACTGAATCTATGTTTGGATGTGCCGGTCAGTTTTTTGATATGTATTCATTTACCTTCTACCTGAGCACTCCACCTGGTGGTCACAGGCTTTTTAATTACAACAGGTTCATCACCCCTCCACAGAGATGTAGATTTTAGTCTGAAGAGATTACTCATATGTTCCCATGCAGACAGACTTTTCTAAAGCGAGGATAGGCATTAGTTAGGACCTGATATACGAGAGGAGCCTTGACGTGGCTATCAGGCTCGCATAATTTGGCCATCTTATGCGCTAAGACTTCTCAATTTTTCATATTTCTAAGGTAATGATGCAATTCATTTTTCATATTTTTCATATTTCGTGTTTGCAAGCTATAGCGCTACAGTGTGCTACCTTTTTTTCTTGTATGTATATGAGTTGGTGACTCTAGGTTTAGCACCTGTTCACACTGAATCTGTTTGGATGTGCCGGTCAGTTTTTTGATATGTGCCCCTATTAGCGACACGCCACCGGCTGGGGGCCCCTGGAGCAGCGGGGGCCCTAGGCAACTGGCCCCTGTATGCCAGCAGGTGCCAGGGCCCCCCCAGATGCCAGGGCCCACCGGAGAATCCTCCGGTTCTCCGGTGGGCCAGTCCGACCCTGGTCGGGTGGCAATACCCCGACGCACGTTTCGTGTGTTAAAACACCGCTTTCTCAAAAGAATTCCCCCAACTGTTATCTAAAGTGTACGGGGAGGGTTTTAGACTAGACTCTTAAAATGTGACAGATTTATCACACTGATTGATAAATGCAGCTTGTTTAGGTCTAATAATTACAGCAATTATCAAGAATTGGAACAAGTTGTGGTCAATATCTTCCGTCCTCCCATCGAGTAATTATTCCTGCGCACAGTTATTTCCTACGTGATATGTACGCTGTAAGTGTATGGTATAATTAGTTGTCCAATTTCTCCAGTCACATAGAGCAGCCGACGTCTGCGCCTTGGTGTAATACTCCGCTCAGGACTCGCGCTCGTACTGTCTCTTCTATGTAACCTTGATTTAAATTGATTTGACCTCTTCTGTTTTATCATGTTAGACATGTACTCTGGGTTTATCTGCAGCACTTTCCAAGCTGTTTTTCTGATCTTAGTATTTGGAGGGTCATTTTTGCTGGGAATTCAGAACAGTTTTTATATTCACAAATGTTCTATAAATAATGCAAAACTAATAGAACATATGTCATTTTGCAATAGTCCATGTCTGGGTTTATTTTCTTAGGATCTTTGCTGCAGAAGTGTAGAGCACTGAATATTTTCACATTCCCTAGAAATGGGATACCTCTGTAGGGATGCAGGCACTTCTCACCCTTACAAAAACATTGTAAAAATTAAACAGAGCCCCCTCTCCACTTTGGAAACGTGTCCTCGGAATGAGTGCATACATATAGAACTGTAATAGGCAGTATACTAGGAGGTTATAATTGCAATCAAAATTATTTAGCACCCACCACCACCCACCACCATTGAAAATTAGCTTTTTTTGGAACATTCACAAACTTTCTACTGTTTGCAGTAGATCAATAATAATTTTAATAGTTGAGCACAACTAATTGCTAAATTAAAAAAATATATATTTTCTCCAAATTCATCACAAAATGACACTTTTAATGATTGCTGCAGTCTCAGAATTATTCATCCCTTCATGATAATTGTCATTAGTACTTAGTGGAGGCCCTCTGGCTGTTATAAGCTGCTGCACTCATGATGTATCCAGCATCTTCCTGCATTTTTTGAGTAATCCTTGCTCATTCCTCATGGGCATTGACCTCACGTTCACTCATATTCTTGGGTTTGCTTGCTTTAACTGCTTTCTTCAGTTCCCACTAAATATTTTCTCTGGAGCTCAAGTCAGGAGACTGTGACAGCCACTCCAGAACTTATTTTGAAACCGAGCCTTGTTGTGAGAGTGGTTGGGATTATTGTCCTGCTGGAAAGTACAATGATGCCAAAGCTTCAGCTTCCTTTCAAAAAGCATGATATTTTCTCCTAAAATTTCCAAATACTTGATTGAATCTATCTTGCCATCCATACTCCAGGTTTCCAATGCCAGAGGAAGCAAAGCTGCCCCAGAGCATAACTAATCCACCACCATGCTACACTGTAGGATTCACCAAGACACTGCCATGATTCGCTGTAGACATCACCAAGGCACCTCCTGGATTCAATGTAGTGATCACCAAGACACTGCCATGCTTCACTGTAGACATTACCAAGGCACTGCCATGCTTCACTCTAGGCATCACAAAGGCACCTCCTGGATTCAATGTAGTGATCACTAAGACACTACCATGCTTCACTGTAGGCATCACCAAGACACCACCATTCTTCAATGTAGGCATCACCAAGGCACCGCCAGGCTTCACTGTAGGCATCACCAAGGCACCGCCAGGCTTCACTGTAGGCATCACCAAGGCACCGCCAGGCTTCATTGTTTCACTGTTGGCATCTCCAAGGCAGCGTCATACTTCACTGTAAGCATCATCAAGGCACTGGCATGCTTCATTATAGGCATCACCAAGACACCGCTATGCTTCACTGTAGGTATTACAAAGGCATCGGCATGCTTCATTGTAGGCATCACCAAGGCACTGATAAACCAATAGAGAAAATGAAGGAGTAGAAACTGATATATATAAAAAAAATATTATATTACAAGAATAATTCAGACAACATATCACAAAACTGTAGTAAACAGGATTCCATAATAAGAGACATAAGAAAGAAAGAAGACTAGAAAGCAGCCTTTTGTATATTTGCATCAATAATAATAACTATAATAGTCAATCAAGCAACATATTAGTCTGGCTGAAATCCTAATCCCCAAAACACACCAGGTATGCTACTATGATAAAAAAAAATGAAAAATGTTATGTCAAAACTGAAGATCAAAATGGTCACCAGTTACAACATTCGTATAATCAGTTTAAATATGAGTGACTATCAAATATATTAACATGGGTGCGATAGATTAATTAATAATAGCTGAATAAGGTGCACTATGCTCAATGGCTGTAACAAAATGATGGTACATAGTAAGACAAATCAGCGCATACAAAAAGGTAGCAGTTAATAATCATACATAGCTACCTGCAGTCATGGTAAGGGAGGAGAGAGACCTGCTGGGACGTACCTCAACGCGCGTTTCACCACCTCTGCGTTTCGTCAGGAGGCACTGGCAAGCTTCACCGTAGACATCACCAAGGCACCGCCATTCTTCACTATAGACAAGATGTTCTTTTCAACATGTTTCATTCTCCCACCTCCAGACTGCTAATCCATAGGCCCAAAAAAGTAAAAGTCCAGTTTCCTTTCACCACTCCACAGAACAAAATCCTAAAACTCCTGTTCGTGTTTATATGGTTTTAAGTATATTTAAGCCACCTTATTTTGTGATTTTGTGTCAGTAGCAGTGCAAGTTAAAATATGGAAGCCTTCGTAATTTAGCATGTATCTTAAAAGGACTCAGTCAGCACAGAATGACTGTTCAAACAGAGTACAGGTGCTCAGTGCTTCATGACGGGACCAATCATTTATTTGCACCTTCCCACCTGCTTGCGTTCATTCTTTCTCTACCCTTTTCTAGCTCTGTGATGCCAGAACTGTCAATCAAATAAGTGGGTTGTGGAGATAGAGAAAAATTAAGCAGGTGGGAAGGTGTATTTAAATGATTGACCCCCTCCGTGAAGCACCAGGCAGTGGGACTTTGACAGCACAGAATGACTGTGGAGTCCCTTTAACTGAAATCTCAGTGCTTGACACAAGCAAATCTTGCTGTAAGTCTTCCGCCATCACTTTTGAGCACCTGCCTGCCCTGAAATCTGGTAACAACTTCCTCTGTCTGCCTCATCCAGATAATGCAGCCAGTGCTGCTGTTACTTAGAGCTTGTAAGCTCTGCTTCTACCTATATCTCTAGGAACATTCAATGTCTTTGCTATCTTTTTGTATTATTTTCCTTGTTTGTGCAAGGCAATGATTTCCCAACTTTTTGGACCGCTTTCTTGACTTAGGCATACTTCTGACATGCAATCAAATGCCACAGTCAACAACCGCCCTAGCCAGTCCGGGTATTTGATGTGTTTTATCTCAAACACACCTGATGTAATTAATGAAGCCCCTGATTATTACCACAGGTGAGCTGTCTATCTGTTATGTCTTCATTAACAGCACATCAGAACAACAGGCTCCTCCTGGGCGTGTCTTTAGGCTGCTCTGCATTATTACCCTGTGAACAACTACTCTTTCCTATATAAACAGCGCACGGAGCCAGAACAGCACCAGACACCGTGTAATGGACACTCTTGTTACTGCAGATCAGTTCCTTTTCACTTCAGTAAGACCAAAAATTGAAAGCTTTAGCAGGTGCCTTTATTTTGGAGTATTTCACTCATGGTTCTTCTTAAATTTGCAAGTAACACTGCCTACGAGTAGAATATAAATAAATCCACACTTCAGATTGTACAATTTTTCCATCATCTGTCCCCTCTAAATGCCAAATTACCCCTTTGCTCTAGTAGTTAATTGCTTTTGACTGGAGAACTAATCTCTCAGTCATTTTCCATTACAGACACATTATATCTCAGTGCGTTCATATTTTCCACCCTGATGTTATTGAAGAATCTGTTATTTCCAGGACTTTTTTTTATTGAGGCATTTCCTGTCACATCATAAAAAAAGAAAAACAATGGCAAATAGACGCAATGTAGGAAGTGTGGCGGTAGCTAGAAGGGAATGCTTTTTTTTATTTATGTAGATTTTTTCTTTTGTTTGTTTCTTAGCTGAAAATTTTACAATTGAATTTTTAGCATCAAGACTCACAGACCGAATCCTCTGACCTTTCCACTTACAGTACAGACCAAAAGTTTGGACATACCCTCTCATTCAAAGATTTTTCTGTATTTTCATGACTATGAAAATTGTACATTTACAATGAAGGCATCAAAACTATGAATTAACACATGTGGAATTATACATTACACTTTACAAAAAAGTGTGAAACAACTGAAAATATGTCTTATATTCTATGTTCTTCAAAGTAGCCACCTTTTGCTTTGATAACTGCTTTGCACACTCTTGGCATTCTCTTGATGAGCTTCAAGAGGTAGTCACCGGAAATGGTCTTCCAACAGTCTTGAAGGAGTTCCCAGAGATGCTTAGCACTTGTTGGCCCTTTTGCCTTCACTCTGCGGTCCAGCTCATCCCAAACCATCTCGATTGGGTTCAGGTCTGGTGACTGTGGAGGCCAGGTCATATGGCGTAGCACCCCATCACTCTCCTTCTTGGTCAAATAGCCCTTACACAGCCTGGAGGTGTGTTAGGGGTCATTGTCCTATTGAAAAGTAAATGATGGTCCAACTAAACGCAATCCGGATGGAATAGCATGCCGCTGCAAGATGCTGTGGTAGCCATGCTGTTTCAGTATGCCTTCAATTTTGAATAAATCCCCAACAGTGTCACCATCAGAGCACCCC
>JARQOD010000003.1:580795109-580951646 GCA_033576555.1 Oophaga sylvatica | reverse complement strand
ACAAACAAACATTTTTTTTTCAATCCCATAATGTACTGCCCCCCAGAATAAGCTAGGTGAGCGAATGACCCTTAATGAATCAAATGTTTACGAATTTCCCCAAATTTGGGAACAACTTTTTTGAGCTTAGTTGCAAAAAATCTGATTCTATTGGGGATTGAAAAGGGGTTTTAAAAAAAACCCTATACTTACAGTCCTAGCCCCACCCAAGGTTCCACTGACGAAATCAACAATCAGGGGGGGAATTTTACATTGGCGTAAATGACGTGTATGGCCCAGTGGTCCCAATCAAAATTGAGGCTAAATTTGGCAGCCTGAAAAACATTTTGGGAGTTTCACTTGAACCCTTTTCTGCTTTTTAGGTGGAGCCACACACCGCAAAAAATGGGGACCGTTTTAGGGGGGTTTACGCACAAAAGTTTCCTGAAATTGACCCGTCGACCCGAATTACCCGGGGATAAAGCGATTTAGTCGCATCGAGCGCTTTCCATCCGTTGACACCCGATTTTGAGATTTTTTGTTGGTGGTAGAAAAACCCCGCTTTAAATGGATCCAAATGAATAGTTTTTAAATCCAAAAGAAGAATAATATATACATATATTTATAGCTACACCTAATACTGAAATCCGCAAAATTCAATGCCGGCTTTTGTAAAATTTCAGACCCGATAAAATGACACGGGGTTTACATACATTTAAAAACCATGTCATTTCTGTAGTTTATAATTTTTTTAAATTACAATTCATGAGTGTTGTGTAAAAAATTTCAACATGAAAAAGGGGTTAATTAAAGGTGAAAAATTTTTTTGAAAAAAAGTGTGGGCTCCCCTGTTTTTTTCCCCCAGACGACAAACCCAGCGAGGGGGGCAGAAAATAATGTAGGGGGGTGTTTATTTTGTGCCCCCCCCTGGCTACTAAATCTCCCCCAGCCCCCCAAAAAAGGAAATCTATAAAAGATGCGCCCTTTTGGGATTAGCCCGTCTATTCCCATTGCCCTGTAGCGGTGGCTAATGGGTTAAAGCCACCTTGCTATTGGAAGGTGACTTTAAGCCAGGTTAATAATTGAGAGCTGTCAGTTAGACAACTATCAATTATTAATCCTATTGTATGAAATAAAAAAAAGCACGCACACATTAATTAAAAATAATTTTAATGAAATAAACACACAGTTTTTGACCATCTTTTATTTTACTGGTAATCCGTGCGATGCCCTTGTTCTCCTGTAATAAAAAAAAAATAATAAAACAACATTATTCTTACCTATCCGGTGCTCTGTCAGGTCCCACGCTGTAATCCTTCACAAAGGGTTAACTGGTTTACAGCAAGCAGCGCAGCTAATACTGGCAGCTCAGCTATAAGCACCCGAACGAATGAGCTCCTCTCCCAGCTGACAGGAGAGGAAGTGATTAGCTGGGAAGCTTAATTGATTGCTTCCCAGGCTAATCAGTTCAGGTCAGCCGGGGACATCGCACAGCATCAGTGACGTCAGAGGGAGTCCCCGGCTGACCTGAGCTGAACTGATTAGCCTGGGAAGCAATCAATTAAGCTTCCCAGCTAATCACTTCCTCTCCTGCCAGCCGGGAGATTAGCTTATTCCTTCGGGGGCTTACAGCTGAGCTGCCAGCAAACCTGTTAACCCTTTCCGATGGATTACAGCGTGGGACCTGACTGAACAGCGGGTAGGTAAGAATAAGCTTGCTTTATTATTTTATTTTTATTACAGGAGAACAAGGGAATCGAGGATTACCTGTACAATAAAAGATGGTCAAAAACTGTGTATTTATTTCATTAAAATGATTTTTTATTAATGTGTGGTATTTTTTAACCATTTCATACAATAGGATTAATAATTGAGAGTTGTCTAATTGACAACTCTCAATTATTAACCTGGCTTAAGGTCACCTTCCAATAGCAAGATGGTCTTAACCCATTATTAACCCATTAGCCACCGCTACAGGGCAATGGGAATAGAGGGCTAAGTGCCAGAAAGGGCGCATCTAATTATAGATTTGCCTTTTCTGGGGTGACTGGGGGCAGATGTTAGTAGCCAGGGGGGGACACAAAATAAATGCACCCTCCCTAGGCTATTATTATCTGCCCCCACTCGCTGGCTTTGTCTGTCTAGTTGAGAAAATAGCGCGGGAGCCCATGCATTTTTTTTCAACGAATTTACACCTTTAATTAACCCCTACATGTATGAAATTTTGCACACATACACTCATGTAATTGTTAGTTAAAACCATATATCAAACTACATGAAATGACATGGTTAACTGTATGTAAACCATGTGTCATTTAATGTCGGGTCTGTAATTTCACAAAAGCCGGCAATTGAATTAGAGGCTATTTTACTATATAGAAGTGTATGAACTATAAATATATGTCTATATGTATATGTCTCAATGACATGTGTGTGTATATATATATATATATATGTGTGTATTCTATGTGTATATATCTATTCTTTCTTTATTAAAGCTGTCAGTGTGATTTTACAGTATAGCCGGGGATGAATTGCCAGCTTTTCTAAAGGACACCAGTGCGATTTAATCGCAAGTCACACAGTGTGGTCCGTTTGTAATCAGATTTTTCATCGCACCTATAGACTTGCATTGGCGATAGTCGACCTACAATCTGTGACAATCGCAGCATGCTGTGATTGCACTCGCACGTATAAAACGGACCACAAAAAATCGGATACTGGGAGCTGCTCCATAGATTAACAGTGGTCCGACTGCAATGCGATATTTCATCGCTTTGCAGTCGTACGATTATGTCACCAGTGTGACCCCGGCCTAAAGAAAAAAAACATCCAAAAAAGAGATTTAAAAAATTGTGCAATTGCAGGGGGTTTTTTGCATTTACCTGCCTTAAAAAATAAAAATAAAAAAAGTTAACCAATAAATTAATGGACTATTGAAAAATACACCAAAAAATCAAGCCCTAATGTAGAAACAAAGATGGAAAATTAAACTTGTTACGGTTCATGAAATGCAACTGGAAGAAAGTTAAAAGAACTTGCAAGATCCTTATGGACCAAAACAGTCAGGTCCTTAGAGGGGCGAGGGGAATAAATCTTCATGTAATTAGTGCAGATCATTTGATCTCAGTTCTGCTGCTTTTATGTTTTTTATGTTAGAATTTTTACATCCTTTTTGATTCATGTACTCTTCATAAGACATTAAAGAGCAGTTAAACATCAGTACAAGATAATATGATCCGAAAAGACGTCCTAAATCGTTAAATTTTATCCCCATTTGTTTTAGGAACTTCCTCACATTCCAAATAGAATATATCTTGCAATATTTCTCTTAAGGGAACTCGTCACATGATTCATGCTGTCCGGATCACGAGCAGCATGAATAAGATACAGGATCCCTCATCATAGACATCGATATTTTACTGTAAATGTCATTATCAATAAATTCCAACACACGGCTGATTAGCAAATCAGTCATGTTTTGTCTAGGGAAGTAATGATTGTAATAAATTTAAATTGCATCCGTCTTATTACACTGACAAAATTGTGCTAGAAGTTTAATATCACCGGTGCCTGTGAGCATATGCAGTAGGAAGCTCCGCTGCTTTGACGTTGAGATAACTTATACCATGTACTGTCAATATCCAGGTCACAGAAGCCGCTCAGCACTCAGGACAGGATGGATAGCAATATTAGAGGCCTCTTCTTACCTCTGCACCCTGATATCTCCAGTATTAGATCAGATAGACAGGGTGGACAGCAGTGTGAGCAGTCTCTTCTTACCTCTGCACTCCTGATATCTCCAGTATTAGATCAGATAGACAGGGTGGACGGCAGTGTGAGCAGCCTCTTCGTACAAAAGCACTCCTGATATCAGCAGTATTAGATTAGATACAGGGTGGACAGCAGTGTAAAGGGTATGCCACACTAAACAATATCGCTAACGGGATCGCTAAAAAACGTCACTATTTAGCGATCCTGTTAGCGATGTTGTTCAGTGCGGCAGCTGCCAGCGACGAGCTTCCTGCTGTGATCTCGCTCGTCGCTGGAATCGTTCCGGACCCTATTTTCTCGTCGGCGCTCCCGCTGGGTAAGTATCTAATCGCTGTGTGGCACCTTTTCTTAGCGATTTAGCGGTACTTTTGTACCGCTAAAGTCGTTAAGAAGATCGCTAACGGCGATAGCGTCGTTAACTATATCGCTAAATGTGGCCGCATTTAGCGATATAGAAACAATCCCGTTAGCAATCGCATTAGTATGCGTCGTTATCGTGATCGCTAGCGGGATTGTTTAGTGTGGCAGTACCTTAAGCAGCCTCTTACCTCAGCACCTTGGTATCTCCAGTATTAGATCAGATAAACAGGGTTGAAAGCCGTGTGAGCAGCCTCTTCATACAAAAGCACTCCTGATATCTCCAGTATTAGATTAGAGACAGCAATGTGAGCAGCCTCTTCTTACCTCAGCACCCCTGGTATCCCCAGTATCAGATCAGATGAACAGGGTTGACAGCAGTGTGAGCATCCTCTTCTAAAGGCCCCGTCACACATAGCGACACACCAGCGATCCCGACAACAATATGCACTTGTCAGGATCGCTGGTGTGTCGCTACATGATTGCTGGTGAGCTGCCAAACAGGCAGCTCAGGCAGCGATCAGGACAGCGACACTGCAGGTAACGTCGCCTAGTTACCCGCAGTGTACGTTGGATACCAGCGCGCTGATGCAGGGGGCTGGTAACCAAGGTACACATTGGGTTTCCAGGCGCTGCGCGACGCCTGGAAACCCGATGTGTACCTTGGTTACCAGCTCCCCTGCAGCAGCGCGCTGGTATCCAAAGTACACATCGGGTTTCCAGGCGCCGCCTGGTGCCTGGAAACCCGATGTGTACCTTGGTTACCAGCTGATCGCTGTTCTCCTGCCTGCCACACGCAGCGATGCGTGCTGGCCAGCAGGAGACCAACGATCAAAAAAATGTCCAGGACATTCAGCGACGATCAGCGATACCCAGCAGGGGGGCTGATCGTCGCTGAATGTCACACACAGCGATATCGCTGGGGAGCTCGCTGTTGCGTCACAAAACTAGTGACTCAGCAGCGATCTCACTAGCGAGATCGCTGTGTGTGATGGGGGCATTACCACAGCACCCTGATATCTCCAGTATTAGATTAGATAGACAGTGTGGAAAGCAGTCTGAGCAGCCTCTTCATACAAAAGCACTCCTGATATCTCCAGTATTAGATTAGATACAGGTGGGACAGCAGTGTGAGCAGCCTCTTCTTACCTCAGCACCCTGATATTTCCAGTATTAGATCAGATAGACAGGGTGGACAGCAGTGTGAGCAGCCTCTTCATACAAAAGCACTCCTGATATCTCCAGTATTAGATTAGATACAGGGTGGACAGCAGTGTGAGCAGCCTCTTCTTACCTCAGCACCCTGATATTTCCAGTATTAGATCAGATAGACAGGGTGGACAGCAGTGTGAGCAGCCTCTTCTTACTTCAGCACCCTGATATTTCCAGTATTAGATCAGATAGACAGGGTGGACAGCAGTGTGAGCAGCCTCTTCATACAAAAGCACTCCTGATATCTCCAGTATTAGATTAGATACAGGGTGGACAGCAGTGTGAGCAGCCTCTTCTTACCTCAGCACCCTGATATTTCCAGTATTAGATCAGATAGACAGGGTGGACAGCAGTGTGAGCAGCCTCTTCATACAAAAGCACTCCTGATATCTCCAGTATTAGATTAGATACAGGGTGGACAGCAGTGTGAGCAGCCTCTTCTTACCTCAGCACCCTGATATTTCCAGTATTAGATCAGATAGACAGGGTGGACAGCAGTGTGAGCAGCCTCTTCTTACTTCAGCACCCTGATATTTCCAGTATTAGATCAGATAGACAGGGTGGACAGCAGTGTGAGCAGCCTCTTCTTACTTCAGCTTTCTGATATTTCTAGTATTAGATCAGATAGACAGGGTGGACAGCAGTGTGAGCAGCCTCTTACCTGAATGAGCATGATTAGCTAAATAAACTTAATTTTTTTCTATTTATTTCTTTTTATATTCCTGGAGAGCCCTGGCCGCTAGTGGGAATATGACGGATCCGCCACTGTTTTCTGCATTTTACCATGGTTTACTATGGTTTTCAAAAACGGATGCTGGCGCCATTGTACAAAATGGCGGATCCGCCGTTGTCCGCCATTTTGGCGGTCAAAAAAAACGTTGCATTGGACGTTTTTTTGAAATGACGGACGCCAATTTTCCGTCACTAATGCAAGCCTATGGGAAAAAAACGGATCCGCCAAAAAAAAATGGCGGATCCGTTTTTTTCACATTTTGATGGATTTTGACTGACGTCGCACGACTGAAGTGTGAAAGAGGCCTAACACTCACAAAGGGGCTGCTGCTTTGATGGTGATGACCATAGAATTGCATCTAATCTTTTGATATAACATGCGATAGTCTCTTCCATAGTTCAGCACCACTTTCTACTCCTCCAACAAGAAGTTGTATTCAAGAAGCCAATCAGCAGAATCTTAATTGTAGCCGTCTCTTCCCTTCCGACAGACATCGGCACAGAAATGACACATTTATGGATGACTATAGAGAGAACGTTTCTTGCCGCACTCGGATATACTGGTTGTTGCCCCTCCAGATATACAAGTGGCCTCTGCAGACAAATTTCCATATCAATGGCTCTACTGCGCACATAATAGTCACATTATATACTGACGTGTCGTTAGGCGACAGCTCTCCACTATCTGCAATATGTCGAAGCGGAGCCATTACGTCATTAGACGCCGCTCATGAAATCAAACCTCATAATAACATTTTAGAGACAAAACAAAGGTTGCCAGCATAAAATAGACACGTTTTCGATGCATTTTTTATGCATTTTTTCCATTCGCTAGTCTGGGTGAAATCTGCAACAAAAACACAGAAATAATTGAAATCTGCTGCAAATGTGCTAGGAAAACACGACAAAACTGCAACGTGTGCACAGACCCTAATTGGACGTGACGAAGCTCTCTTACATAACATAGCGTCTACACCCAAAAAATCCTTAAAAAGGAACAGTCATTATAATTCTTATTTCATAAATCGAAGGTTCAAATTTAAATAAGCAACTTTGTAATATATCTCATCAGAAAAATCTGCTTCTTTCTCCTTCCAATTCACAGATATAATTTGTATTCAGTGAAGACAGATTTTTACGTTACTACTGAGATAGAATCTGATCAGTAGTAACTGTCATCTCCTCTGTAGATTGGATCCCTGCCTCTAGCCCCTCCCTCCCCTCTACATAGAATCTTATCGGCACCAGCTGTCATCTCCTCTGTAGATTGGATCCCTGCCTCTAGCTCCTCACTCCTCCTCCCCTCTACATAGAATCCTATGGTCACTAACTGTCACCTCCTATGTAGATTGGATCCCTGCCTCTAGCTCCTCCCTCCTCCTCCCTCTACATAGAAACTTTTGGTCACTAACTGTCACCTCCTATGTAGATTGGATCCCTGCCTCTAGCTCCTCCCTCCTCCTCCCCTCTACATAGAAACTTTTGGTCACTAACTGTCATCTCCTATGTAGATTGAATCCCTGCCTCTAGCCCCTCCCTCCTCCTCCCCTCTGCAAAGAATCTTATCGGCACCAACTGTCATCTCCTATCTCAGTAATGTAACAATCTGTCTTCACTGAATACAGATTTTACTTCTGATATGAGAATTTTTAAAATGATCAGTCCAGGAGTAGAAAGAAGCAGATTTATCTGATAAGCTATATTACAAAGTTGCTTATTTTCACATTTACTTTTGATTTATGAAATAATAATTGAAAGGACGGTTCCTCTATAAACTAAACTATACAGAATATCTAAGGCTCAGACAACGGCTCGTAATAAATAAACGGTTAGGAGGACAGGGTTGATTTGTTAATTGTCGCCCCGACATAACACGTAGACGCCCAAGCATGGAGTGTCTGTGAGTATCTAAAGAACAGCTACTTCATTATTCCTTTAGTGGATCAAGGCAAGAATTAAAGTGCCAGCTGCAAGAAGCATTTGTATGGGCCTTTTGTCTTGGCTGTTCAGCAATAACTTCAACTGTTGCTTTAAGAAATCAGCGTCTCTGCACATGGGGGTAAAATGCCGAGCAGAAGTTCTTTGCTGTATCTGCTCCACTGTCCCTGCACCTGGTATATATTTCATGAGTGCATTATCCCAATATGTATGTGTTATATATCACATAGAATGTAGAAATTGGGCATTAGAGGGATGGTTTCATCGCAGATAGCTTATTTTAAGGTGATTTTCCTGCTTTAGTGAACATACATATTGCAAACATTTCTGATATTTATTTTAAGAAACACAAGTTACTGAAGTGTCTATCTGTTTGGTGCATTTTTTTCCTAGATTTCTTCAATTTTTTGGTACATATTCATCAATGTGTCCTGAGCCAGACTCGCCTACAGGGATGGTTGTTGTTGACGTAGAGGAAAAGTATAGATGAAAAAAATGTGTGTTCATGTGTTTAGTCACCAAAAGCAATGAGGAAATGAAAGACACCGAGAGAGGAACCAGGGGAGTGCGTGACTTATTGCAGGACTCACACTGCACATCTCATCTGAAAAGTATTATTCATTAAATACATTTTTTTATGTTAAATGTATTTTGTAAAAAAATAATTATAATATTTTTATATTGCCTTGCACTTTTTACATTGACCTCTGGGCATAATATTAGACTCAAACCCTACTTGTTTGTATAAAAGTGTTATCTGAGCATGCTCTAATCTGGGCAAAAGTCCTTGTAAAGTTGGGGGAGGAGGTGAGTTGTGATATCATCTATTGTGAATGGTGGATCCAGTGTTATCTACTGTATATAGAGGTGTTATCAGTCATTGTACAGGAGGAGGTGCGCTGTGATATCACCTATTGTGAATGGTGGATCCTGTGTTATCTACTGTATATAGAGGTGTTATCAGTCATTGTACAGGAGGAGGAGGTGAGCTGTGATATCACCTATTGTGAATGGTGGATCCTGTGTCATCTACTGTATATAGAGGTGTTATCAGTCATTGTATATGAGGAGGAGGTGAGCTGTGATATCACCTATTGTGAATGGTGGATCCTGTGTTATCCACTGAATATAGAGGTGTTATCAGTCATTGTACAGGAGGAGGAGGTGAGCTGTGACATCACCTATTGTGAATGGTGGATCCTGTGTTATCTACTGTATATAGAGGTGTTATCAGTCACTGTACAGGAGGAGGAGGTGAGCTGTGACATCACCTATTGTGAATGGTGGATCCTGTGTTATCTACTGTATATGGAGGTGTTATCAGTCATTGTACAGGAGGAGGTGAGCTGTGACATCACCTATTGTGAATGGTGGATCCTGTGTTATCTACTGCATATAGAGGTGTCATCAGTCATTGTACAGGTGGAGGAGGTGAGCTGTGACATCACCTATTGTGAATGGTGGATCCTGTGTTATCTACTGTATATAGAGGTGTTATCAGTCATTGTACAGGAGGAGGAGGTGAGCTGTGACATCACCTATTGTGAATGATAGATCCTGTGTTATCTACTGTATATAGAGGTGTCATCAGTCATTGTACAGGTGGAGGAGGTGAGCTGTGACATCACCTATTGTGAATGGTGGATCCTGTGTTATCTACTGCATATAGAGGTGTCATCAGTCATTGTACAGGTGGAGGAGGTGAGCTGTGACATCACCTATTGTGAATGGTGGATCCTGTGTTATCTACTGCATATAGAGGTGTCATCAGTCATTGTACAGGAGGGGGAGGTGAGCTGTAATATCACCTATTGTGAATGGTGGATCCTGTGTTAACTACTGTATATAGAGGTGTTATCAGTCATTGTACAGGAGGGGGAGGTGAGCTGTGATATCACCTATTGTGAATGATAGATCCTGTGTTATCTACTGTATATAGGGGTGTTATCAGTCATTGTACAGGAGGAGGAGGTGAGCTGTGACATCAGCTATTGTGAATGGTGGATCCTGTGTTATCTACTGTATATAGAGATGTTATCAGTCATTGTACAGGAGGGGGAGGTGAGCTGTGACATCACCTATTGTGAATGATAGATCCTGTGTTATCTACTGTATATAGGGGTGTTATCAGTCATTGTACAGGAGGAGGAGGTGAGCTGTGACATCAGCTATTGTGAATGGTGGATCCTGTGTTATCTACTGTATATAGAGATGTTATCAGTCATTGTACAGGAGGAGGAGGTGAGCTGTGACATCACCTATTGTGAATGATAGATCCTGTGTTATCTACTGTATATAGGGGTGTTATCAGTCATTGTACAGGAGGAGGAGGTGAGCTGTGACATCAGCTATTGTGAATGGTGGATCCTGTGTTATCTACTGCATATAGGGGTGTTATCAGTCATTGTACAGGAGGAGGAGGTGAGCTGTAATATCACCTATTGTGAATGGTGGATCCTGTGTTATCTACTGTATATAGAGGTGTTCTCAGTCATTGTACAAGAGGAGGAGGTGAGCTGTGTCATCAGCTAGTGTGAAAATTTGAGAATTTTTGTTTTTGTGATGGAAAACAGTGGGTAATTTTCTGATGACACCGTCCTTTAAAAAGATCTGCTAGTATTAGAAAAACATGGCTGCTTTCTTCCAAAACAGTGCTACACCTTTGTTTTTGTTTTTTAAAAAAAAAAAAAAAAACAGCTCACAGGCGGCAAAACAAGTATATGAATAAATTATATCCTTTAAAGAGAACCTTTCTCCAATTTTTTTTATTTTGAACTTACACACAATGTAATAGTGGCTGGAGAAGAAAACGTTTTTGATTTTTTAAAATTTCGCCTCTTGGTTGCGGAAACATCAGGAAATTTTTAGCACCTAATGAGTCAGAATGGATGTTATCAGATAGCAACTTCTACAGGGAGAGGAAGTGCACGCCCCCAGAGACAGCACCCGATTGGACTTAAGTGGTCAGTTCCTCAGTACCGCCCCCCACAGGAGAAAAGTATTGCAATGTTTTAGTTGTAATTAGTGGTCTAGCTGTGTAATGCGCACAGATAGTAAGTCCTCTATTGTGAGAGTCGCCATCAGTGTGGGGGGCTTGTGTAGGCTTGTTAACAGTGCAAAATCCTTCATGAGCACCTGCTAGTCACCATCTGGAGACCTTTTGATTACATCATTATTATTTCAGATTTGTTTTAATCACTTTTATGTTTTTCTTTTTAGATAATCATGTTGGGAAGGCTCTGGTCGCCGGTGATCTACTTCTTTATTACGCTTGGTCAAGGGTTGACAACGGAGGTGAATCAGACAACATCATCATATTCCACATTACCAAGTAAGAGAATCTGACGTAAATATATTGGATACACTGAAATAATTATTGGTAAAAATGGAGTAGTTTTAAAAAAAAAATAAGGACTTTTCTAACCCTCCCCTGGTCCAGTGCTGAGATTCTTCACGTTTCATCAATGAGTTTAAGGATAATCTCCAATTTTTTGTGGCATGTTCAATATCAGTTTAGTAAGTAGATAACTGCAGTCTTTTACTTTTTTAGTGTCTCTTTGGGCTATTTTTTTTAGTATGTTTCTGTTTGTAGTGTAGGAGTTTGTCAGGAAAGCTTGTGTGTGAATGATTTTAAAGACTAGGGTTGAAGTGACCAATCAGAAACAGCAGAAAATGTCAGGTGACATTATTGACCAATCAGCTGCTGAATTCTGCATTTCAAGAGGGCTGGGTCAGAATATTCATCAGCAGACGCCTTTTTCAAAGAAATTTAGATAGAAAATAGAATTAAGGAGTGCGGTAATGTAAGTCACTGGAAGAAAATCACACTCATGGCCTCAGGATTAGTGATGGATGAACCCGAGCAGTAAAGTTCAGCGTCCGTACCGAACACCTACTGTTCAGGCACGGACACCGAACAGGAATTCACCAGGAAGTCCATGTTACTGTTCGGTTTCGGCCCCCCCGAACATCGGGTGATTGTCA
This sequence comes from Oophaga sylvatica, assembly GCA_033576555.1. Taxonomy (NCBI): domain Eukaryota; kingdom Metazoa; phylum Chordata; class Amphibia; order Anura; family Dendrobatidae; genus Oophaga; species Oophaga sylvatica. Next base: position 580,939,670 of record JARQOD010000003.1, on the reverse strand, counting down.
CACTGTCATGTGCATGACAGCGCTGCAAACACTGCTTCTGATCGGCAGTAAAATCATTAAAAAGTTTACCTCCGGTCACTGGTGTCAGCTGATGGGACTACTGCACCCATCAGCCTACACCTGCTGCCACTAATAACAGTGAGAGGCAGCAAATGATGGGAGTATTCATCAGCAGGCGCCTGCTCTGTAAATAAATAATTTAAAAAAAAACCAGTGTGGGTTTCCCTATATTTTTGATAACCAGTCAAGCAAAACTGACAGCTGGTGACTGCAACCCTCAGCTGTCAGCATTAGCAAGGCTGGTTATCAAGAATAGAGGGGTCCCCAAACTTTTTAATGATTTAATTATTTAATGGTTTAAATAAATAATGTAAAAAAATGGCGTAGGGTCCCCCTCATTTTTGACAACCAGCCTTGCTAAAGCAGACAGCTGGGGGCTGGTATTCTCAGGCTGGTAAGGGGCCATGGATATTTGCCCCCCCAGCCTTAAAATAGCAGCCCACAGCCACCCAGAAAAGGCACATCTATTATATGCGCCAGTTCTCTACATCCAGGGGTCACCCATCTCTACTCAGGATGTTTATCATATGATTCTATAATTGTTACTCCGTCGATTAAAATGTAAAATGCTGGGTTTTTTTCTCGAGCCAACGCTATTTTACCCAGTTGCTAGTTTAGTAGAATACCATACTATGCTGAAGCATTACGATTTCACATCAGAATAAATTATAGTGAAGGGAAATAATAAAGCTCCAGCATTCTACGCAATTAGTGACGGGGTCCGGGTGGATCCAAGGAAACATAAAGGGGTCCCTGTGGCCCTTTATATGATGCGAATCAGGGGGCCATTGGTAGCATTATTCAGGAGCTAAAGGGCACTTTCGGTGGTGGACCATGACAATGTACCTCTAGCTTACAGCAGATTCCCTGAGTGTATAACCTAGGTAGCCACAAAGGTCGGACGAATACCTGACGGATGCCTGAGGGGACCAGGCGTGGCGGGTAACACAAATGGCCTATGAATAGTTTGAGTTGAGCTGGGGTTAGGCTCAGGAAGTGATGTGTCCGGATTAGACCAGGCTCCCCTGTAATGGGTTAAATTTATTTTTTAATAAGTGTCCAAAAAAAACACATTTTTGCCACATGAAGGTTTTAACTTTTTTTTTCACGGAAGTTATGGGATAGCAGTATACAAGGATTTAACTGGTGAACAACTTACCATATGCTTAGACATTTGTGGTAACAGTTTAGGGAAGACTAAAGCATGACTTGGGGCAGAGACAGTGATTCCAGTGATGTGTCACTTACTAGTCTGTATTTTGCTGTTTCAGTACAAACAGTGTTTTATCAGAAGGAGATTACCACTACAGGACTAAATGTCTTGTGCCTCCTGGTCCCAGCACTGATTAGCAGCTTTCTGTTAATATATAATGTACTTAGAAAGCAGCCAATCAGTGGTGTGGGCGGGGTTATACAGGGCTCAGCATTCTGGGCTCTGCTAGATCTGCAGCTGAGAAAACTGTGATTCTATCACAACTGCTGTACCCAGTAAACTGAGTAATACATCACTGGAATCAGCGTCTCAACCCCTACATCTTGATACTGTCTGATTACATAGCAAAAAAATCCTGCTGACAGATTCCCTTTAATAATTTTTTGGTTCCCTCATGGATTTTTTTTACCTTTAATTTTGGTTTTGTAATCTGCAAAACTCTACTCCCAGGAAGGAATTAACATTCAGATCCCAACACTAATTGTATCAGAAACTAAATCCTCACTAATTGTAAACCAATCAGCCTGGAATAAATGCAGATGATTAGGATGCGGACAGCTGACAGATGGCTAATTTGCATGAATATATATGTATATCAATAGAAGAACCCTGGAAGAAGCCACCAACTGATTATCCCAAGGATATTGGGACAAGGATCAACTATTTTCTGAAATGAAGGACATTAGTTCTTACCCATTTGTGGGAGTCTGGCGCACCTTCAGATTACAGCAGTCAGACAACTAATAAACTAATCTCTGAGCCTGTTAAATTCTGAGCATACAGAGGGATATTTTTTGGAGTGATTCTGCTACAAAAAAACACTCAAAAAACACTTTAAAGACTCTTCCTATTCATTTCCATTGTTAACCCACGTTGCCGTTCACATGTTCAGTCTTTTGAGCATTTTTTTCTGCTTCAGATTTTGAAAAACACCTCGTGGGAGAATAGAGATTGCAGGTCACTTCTTTAAAGGCGCTCCTGATGGCATCCGCTAAAAATTTGTCAATTTCCGGTTAGAAGGCTGCAAGATACACTTCAGGAAGAAAACTTTTTCAAAACATTTCATCAAGGGTATGTTCTCTTTTCGTCTTTTTCAGGCGGGAACACTCCTTAACCTGCCCTAAAAAGCACTTAAAGGGAATCTGTCACCCTAAATTGGCGGGATATTTAAATGATGGCAGTCAGGTCAGATGGGCGGTGTTTTGGGTACTTGCCTTAACATGTTGTTCGCCGCTGTCTCCATTATTTCTGGGAATTGTAGTCATTGCCCTCCATATAACGCGCCTGCACATTGCAATCTTGAATTGCGCACGCGCAGTATGCTTTGCCCGCAGATTGCAATGCGCAGGTGCGTTATATGGAGGGCAACGACTACAATTCCCAGAAATAATGGAGACAGCGGCAAACAACATGTTAAGGCAAGTACCCAAAACACCGCCCATCTGACCTGACTGCCATCATTTAAATATCCCGCCAATTTAGGGTGACAGATTCCCTTTAAAGAGATTGTCCACTACTTTAACCCCTTAGCGACCACCGATACACATTAAAATGGCGGCCTTTAAGGGTACCGTTCCTATTCCCTCACTGCAGTTTTAAAAAGGCGATCGGGAATAAGGCTGTAGCGTTCCCCCCCAGAGTTTGAAAATCTCCGGAGTCTCGGCTACCAATGGTAGCTTGGACCCCGGAGAACATGATCAGTGCTAGATTTTCCAGTGCCCGATCACATGATCACCGTTATTCAGTGAATAACGGCGATCATAAAAAAAAAAAGTGTGTCGGCTGTTTCAATGATTTCTCTCTCTTCTGACAAGATATACATGTCAGGGGAGAGAGAAATGATGTCCTCCGGTACCTTCACCATCCCCGGACCCTCATGATCCGTCCCCCGACTCGGTGTCATAGTTTGGGAAAAAAAATAATGGCGGGCGCATGCGCAGAGCTCTGCCGTTCAGTACCCGGCAACAATAGGAAATTTTTCCTACTGGTTCCTTTTGATCACTGTGATAGACGCTCATAGTGATCAAAATAAAAAAAATAGTAAATCAAATCCTCCTTTGTCACCCCCTTAGTTAGATTAAAATTATAAAATGCATATTTTTTTTATTCTTTCCCTTCTTTGTAGTTGGAGTTACGGTTAGGATTAGGGCTGGGGTTATGGTTGGGGCTGTGTTAGGTTTGGGGTTAGGGGTTAGAATTTTTTTTTTCAAAAGTAACTATGACGGTTAGTGTTGAGAGCAAGTGCTCGCTGCTCGAGTTTGCATCGGGTGCTCGAGTATGCACGGAGTATCGCGGATGTTTTTTCTTCGGTGTCTATCAGCCGGTACCCATACAGGGGTAGGGACTTGAGCATATCACTCGAGCACCCGCAATACTCGGTGCGTACCCGAGCACCTGATGCAAACTGGAGTGGCGAACACTTGCGCTCAACACTTGTGACGACATATTCAATATGACAACAGAATATTATCAAATTCTGTGACGTACCTGTGGGTTCAAAATGCTCACTATACCCCTGGATAAAATCCTTGGGAGGTGTTGTTTCCAAAATGGGGTCACTTGTGTGGGGGTTTCCACTGTTTAGGCACATCAGGGGCTCTCCAAACGTGACATGGCGTTCGCTAATTATGCCACCAAAGTTTACACTCAAAAAGTCAAGTGGCGCTCCTTCCCTTCCAAGCCCTGCCGTGCGCTCAAATAGTGGATTTCCCTCACAAATAAGTTATCGTCGTATTCAGGAGAAACTGCACAACAAATTTTGGGATCCATTTTCTCCTGATGCCCTTGTGAAAATAAAATAGTTTGGGTGTAAAGTAAATTTTTTGTGAAAAAAGTTAAATGTTAATTTATTTCCTTCCACATCGCTTCGGTTCTCGTGAAGCAACTGAAGGGTTAATAAACTTGAATGTGGTTTTGAGCACCTTGAGGGGTACAAGTTGAAGAATAGTGTCACTTTTGGGTATTTTCTGTCATATAGACCCTTCAAAGTCACTTCAAATGTGAGGTGGTCCCTGAAAAAAATAGTTTTGTAAATGTTGGAAAAATGAGAAATTGCTGGTCAACTTTTAACCCTTATAACTTCTTTAAAAAATTAAAAAATTTCGCTCATGTAAGGTAGACATGTTTGAAATGTTATTTATTAGTGATATGAACGAGTATACTCGTTGTTCGGGTTTTCTCAAGCATGCTCGGGTGATCTCTGAGTATATGGAAGTGCTTGGAGATTTCGTTTCTGTTGCCGCAGCTGCATGATTTATGAATGCTGGACAGCTTGAATACATGTGAGGAATGCCTGTTTGTTAAGGAATCCCCACATGTATTCAGGCTGTCAAGCAGCCGCAAATCATGCAGCTGCGGCTACAGAAACTAAATCTCCGAGCACTTCCAAATTCTCGGAGATAACCCGAGCATGCTCCGGAAAACCCGAGCAAAGAGTATACTCGCTCATCACTATTATTTATTAACTACTTTGTGTCACATATCTCTCTGATTTAAGGGCATAAGAATTAAAAATGTGAAAATTGTGAAATTTTCACCAAATTTCCTTTCTTTTTCGCAAATAAGCGCAAGTTATATTGAATACATTTTACCACTATCATGAAGTACAATATGTCCCAAAAAAAAGTCTCAAAATCAGTGGGATCCGTTGAAGCGTTCCTATAACCTCATAAAATGACAGTGGTCAGAATTGTAAAATTTGGATTAGTCATTAAGGTCAAAATTGGCTTGGTTATTAAGGGTTAATATCAATGGCCTATCCTTAGGATAGGTCATCAGTGTCTAAGTGGTGAGGGTGTCACTCTCGGCACACCCACCGATCTGCTCTTCCAGGAGCCTGTGGCAGCTGGAAATGCTCAGTTATGGAGCTGCTCACGTCTGATAGTGGCCGCGGCTGAGTACTGCACATTCGCCTCCTATTCAAATCAATGTGTAGTACCCGGCCGCGGCCACTATCAGAAGACGGAGCAGCTCTGTAACTGAGCACTTAAAGCACCGAGAACAGCCGGTGCCTGGTGTCGCTCACCCACCAATCAGGTATTGATGAGCTATCCTAAGGATAAGCCATCAGTGTTAAAGTAGTGGACAACCTCTTTAATAAAACGTCAAAGAGAATGATTCTATGCTCTGCAATTTGGAAACTACTGCTTCACATTTGCATAGACACCTGTGGTTAAATAAAATGACCTGACTGTTCTTCAGGTAACTTCTGCTTGGAAGCCACTTACTATTTCATGCATAGAAGTAAAGCCACAGGAATAAACTAACAGAAAAACACACAAAAAAAAACTTTTTTTCTGAATCGTCTTTTGCTTGAAAAGCTCAGCAGGTACGCTGACCTCTAAAAGACGTTGTGTGCGTGCAGCCAAACTCTTCAAAACCATTTCAGGAAATGAAAACCTTGTCCAAAAACTCCCTAAAGAAGCGGTATGTGCACACGGTGTCTGTGTCAGGCGGGTCCGAAACCCACCTGAAAAAATGCTTACAAAATGTCAAAACGACTTGCTGTTCATCTGTTCAGTCCTTCTAATCGTTTTACACTTCGAAAGTCATGAAGTGGTTAAAAGAAGCGACCGGTCCGTTCACATAATGAACAAAAAAAAAGAAAAATGGCAGAAAACTGCGCGTGAGCTGCCAACAACAATTTTTCAGGAAAAACACAGGCTTTTTCCTGAACCATCTTCCTCTTACAAAATTTGTCGGGTATGCCAGCATATAAAAGATGTGTGCACGTGGCCAAAGTGGTTACCGCTGTAACGGCTTCCTGCACAGATGGATGGCTGAGAGCACCACCGGGCAGAAAAAAACTGCAAAGGGACAACAGTTCCTTTATTCTCAGGTTCGGTGGGTGTCGGACCCCCTACAGATCAGTAAGTGATCCTTGTAATAGGTCATGTCTTTACGAGATGGTAATGTTCCTTTAAGCCCTTTTTACGCCATGTTCTCGATTCATACACATAGCTGCCTCCATATTGCTACTGATTGTCTTCGGAAACAGTCAGCAGTTTTGCTCCACCCACTGTCAGTCATGTGACCTAAAGGCTTAGCGCCAACTGTAGAGCTGAGTCACCTGACTTCCCACAACGCACTGCTCCCTGATTACGGGAAACCAGCAGGATTCTAGCTGTAGCTTTAGTCAGGAATGGAGAAGTAGACATTGTGTAACGCCCAAGTAGTGAAAAATAAGAATGTAAAAATAACAATAGCTACTGCGGCATTTTTTGTGAGTTTTTGGGCTAAAAGTAAAGTACATTTAACCCCTTTCCAGCGTAGAATGTAATATTACAGTATGGGTGTGTGGATCGGACTTAAATGCCGCTGTCAATGATCCTGCTCGGGTGCCGGTTCCGGTGACCACTGCCTTCCACCCTTGCGACGTGATCGCGGGGCACTGATGAATTGATGAATTGCCTTGGCAGCCAAAGGCCCTTGTTGCAATCATCTTGGAACCTATTTTCACCATATGCAGCACTACTGAAGAATAACAATACGTAGAACAGGCGATTACAGGTTCAAGTCCCCTATGGGGACCAAAAAATATAGTGAAAAGGAAAAAATTAAAAAGAAAGAAATAAAAAAATCTGTATTGCTGCGCCCGCAAAAATTTGATCTCTCAACCTCTAAAATTATTGAACCTGTACTATAAATGCTATAAAGCAAAAATAAAAAAAAATCTAAATGCCAGAATTGCCCTTTTTTCCTGTAGTTGCAACTCCCACCGAAAATGTACTAAAAAGTGATCAAAATGTCATATGTACCCCACAATGAAACCAATAAAAATCATAGCTCCCCACTTATAAAAAAAACAACAAAAACCAAGCTTTCACACAGCTCCATCTGCAGAAAACCAAAAAAAAGTTACGAGTCTCAGAAATTGGTGACACAAACTAAATTACTATTTTCCAAATTTTAGATTTTTTTTTCTCATTACTTAAAGGGAATCTGTCAGTGTGATCAATCCTCTTAAGCCGTCTATATGGACATGCAGGTCATAGAGAGTGGAATCAAATGATACCTTCATATGTGCGATCAGATGTAAGATTCCAGAGCAATCCACATGTTTCTTGATATGTAAATGAGCTGTTAAGATCTATGGGCCGGACATAGATCTCCCTGAGAATCTTCCTCCAGAGCTTATATTACATGAAAGGGAGAGATACCAGTGTGAGACATGTAGATCAGGAGAGCAGACTGTCAGTCACTACATGTCTCACAGTGCTTCTTTCATTTATAATAAGCTTTGGAGGCAGATTCTTGTTGAGATCTATGTCTGGCCCATAGATCTTAACAGCTCATTTACATATTAGGAAAAATGTGGATTTCTCTGGAATGAGACATCGGATTGCAGATATCAAGGTATCATTTTATTCAGCTTCCTATGACTTGCAAGTCCATGAAGACGGATTAGGAGGGTTCATCCTACTGAGAATCATGTTGCCAGGTCATTTTGAACCCTGTAAAAAACACAGCGACGGAATAGTGCTTTTTTCACACATTTTAAAGTCCTGAATGGATGGTCTTCATGGTAATTGTGTGACATATTTGAAACAGATTTAGAGACAGATGTCCCTTTTTAGGAGGCTGAAAAAATGTAAAAAAATGCCCTTGTGATGGATGTTGCCCTACTGGTTACCACCCAGTATTTCCAAAAGCCTTCAATAAACTCCTGCAGACACAATCTGCATACACTCCTCAATCCATTAATGAAATCTTATGTAGCCCTATAATCCTACTAATTGACAAAGATCAGGCTTCCTCTTGTCACCCCTTGGACATGACACATTAGTGCGTTATAGGGTGTTAGCCGGGTGTTATAGCATTTAGCATACGATATATCTGCTAATCCCTAAATTATCCTGAAATATGTATCTTCTCGCCACCTCTGCAGCAATCTTACTCCTACACAGTCTATATTCAGTCTCCTCGTAGCTGCATTAACTGACATTGGGAATGAACCGCGGTAGTTACAGTGAGAGAGTAAGGCTACTCATCCTTTCGCCTGCAGCTGACTTTTTTTTTGATGATGGGATTGGGAGCATAATGACCTAGCTGCAGCAATCCTTCCCCTGCATGAGTGTATTTACAAAACTAGGACAATTTGTAGACTTGACGCCCAATTTTCTCAACAGCCTTCTTAATCGAATTTAAAGAAGACCTGTCACTTTATGTAAATATATAATTTTTTAACCTGATGAAAATGCTCCTGTTCTCCTGAATCCGGCGTTGTCTTCCTTTTGTTTCTGCGCCTTTATGTTCCTGAGATATGGCCTCTTCTTCACTTTCTATAAATCTAGTGTTGTTATCCAATGGGGCGTGGTCCTCTACTCTTCTCTATGGGCGTCTTCCTGAAAACCTCTCCAGGTTGGCTAAAAAGACCCATTTATATACAGGGAAGAGAGGGTCATATCTCAGGAATGGAAAGGCGCAGGAGAAAAAGAAAAACAATGCAGAATTCAGAAGAACAGCAGCAATTACACCAGTTAAAAATGACATATTTATGGCTGATGAAAGGTATTTTTTAAAGCTGGGGTAAGGAAGAATCCAGGAACCATTGGTCAGGAAAACATGATGGTGCTGGTACTTTGATTTCAATCTGTACACTGTCTCGAGACTTTGCTGTGGGAGGGTACCATTTGGAAAAATTTATGGGCTTAATGGGATTGCTTGGGATAAAGAAAAGTTTTTCAGTTGTAGAAATAACCGCTCCACTTTACTCATCCTCCCCAGGTTCACTCAGGTGTAGATGACTCATGCCTATCTATCTACAAGCCCTTGGTGCGGGATCCATTTTATAGTCTTCTCACATGAGTGTGTCAAAGACAAGTACTCGTTGATAAAACTATAGATTAGTTTTTTAGTTTTGGTCCCCTGAAACAGGGTGACTTTTGTCGGTTGTTGTATCTGGTGTTGGATCTCAAACTCATTACATTTTATAGGGCTTCTATTCTCCTCCTTCTAGACCTGTCCTCTGCCTTCGACACAGTTGACCACTGCCTCCTACTACAGATCCTGTCTTCCTTTGGTGTCAAAGACCTTGTTCTATCCTGGATCTCCTCTTACCTTACCAACTGCACATTTAGCGTTTCCTACTCCCACACTACCTCCTCACCTCGCCCCCTCTCTGTTGGTGTCCCTCAAGGCTCTGTCCTAGGACCCCATCTCTTCTCAATCTATACCCTTGGCCTGGGACAAGTCATAAAGTCTTATGGCTTCCAGTCCCTTCTATATGCTGATGACACTCAGATCTACCTCTCTGGCCCAGATGTCACCTATCTGCTCTCCAGAATTCCAGAGTGTCTATCAGCCATATCCTCCTTCTCCTCCCACTTCCTCAAACTCAATGTGGACAAATCTGAACTAATTATCTTTCCTCCATCTCGCATACCTTCCTACCTGATCTATCTATCACAATAAATGAATTCACACTTTCCCCTGTCCCGATCTCTGCTGCCTCGGAGTAACCCTTGACTCTGCCCTGTCCTTCAAACCGCACATTCAAGCTCTCGCCACCTCCTGTCCCCTCCAGCTCAAAATATTTCCAGAATCCGACCTTTCCTAAACCCTCACTCTACCAAAACGCTTGTGCATGCCCTAATCATCTCCCGCCTCGACTACTGCAACATCCTCTGTGGACTACCTTCTAACACTCTCGCACCTCTCCAGTCCGTCCTTAACTCTGCTGCCCGACTAATAAATCTCTCTCCTCGCTACACTCCTGCTTCCCCTCTTTGCAAATCCCTTCACTGGCTCCCAATTTCCCAGAGTATCCAGTTTAAGCTACTAACACTGACCTACAAAGCCATCCATAACCTTTCTCCTTCCTATATTTCCAAACTAATCTCTCAATATCTTCCCTAACGTAATCTCTGGTCCTCCCAAGACCTCCTTCTCTCCTCCACGCTTATTCGCTCCTCACCCAATCGCCTCCAAGACTTCTCCCGAATATCCCCTATCCTCTGGAATTCTGTGCCCCAACACGTCCGGTTATCCACCACATTTGGATCCTTCAGATGGAACCTGAAAACCCATCTCTTCAGGAAAGCTTACAGCCTGCAATGTCCCTGCTGACTCCTCAACACCATCTGAGCTACTGCAACCCCGACCTACTGTCTCCTTCCCCATAATTCTGTAGAATGTAAGCCCGCAAGGGCAGGGTCCTCTCCACTCTATATCGTCTGTCATTGTTAGCTTGTCTACTATAAGTGATATTTGTATTTTAATATAATCCCCTTCTCATGTACAGCACCATGGAATTAATGGTGCTATAGAAATAAATAATAATAGGGCTTAGCTGTAAAATCAGTGATATCCTAAGAAGAACATTGGCTCTGTTTTTGGAAGAAAGCCTCAATGTTTCTCTAATCTTATCCAGTCGATGAATCTGAGGACTCGCCAAGAAATCTAGTCTTACGCATTGAATAATGAATTCAGGAGCCCCTGAAAGTCGCTAATAAATATTTTTTGGGACTGCTGCTTGGTAGCATCGTATACAGCTGGTGGGTGACAACCCTGGATGTCCACAGTCATTTGGAGACCCAACATTGTCGCTGAGCTTTACTTGTGTATCGGGGAGGACTGTTGGGATTCCGTGTTCTTTTTCTTAAATGTTGCAGCTTGAATGTTCAGATGGAATGTTGGGAAACCCTGGAACATCTTAGTTCTCTTCTCACCAATTTCTTTGTTTCCTTGGAAACTACAACTATTTCGATAAAAACAGAATGAACTCCGAGAGCAGACTGAAGATTCATGTAATGAGCATGGAGAGGACACTCTCCGACCTCTCTTCACAACTCGCAGTTCTGTAATTTCAGAAAGTACTGTAAATTACAGAGCGCGGCTACCAGACTCCCTTTAAAGGGCTCTTCCTGGCGACCCCATAGATTGTAGTAAATTGGTAACAATTAGGTTTCATATTAAATAATTTCTTCATGTTATTTTTTCATATTTTTTTTGCTCTAGCACACAACTTTGGCCTATCGGAGAGAGAACTATCATTTTGTTCATCCAGGGCTTTTTGGTTCATGAACAAAATGCGAAAAATAATTCATATGAACGTTGAAAGAACGCATTGATTTTGCCTGGTCCAACCAATTATCTAATATGTGTGGGGGTGTCCTCACTATCTATAATGGCTGATGTCAAGAGAAAAAATGTCAGCTGTCTAAGGCCTCTTTCACACTTCCGGCGGGCGCCTCATGGCCCCCCCGGCATTTTGCCGCAGCGCCGCATCAGAAAACCTGATGCGCCGCATGCGGCTTTTTTTGCATTGACATGCATTAGCGCCGGATGGCGCCGCATGTCAATGCGTTGCATGCGGTTTTGTCCGGATGCGGCGCAAATGTACATTGCGGCGGCCGGACAAAACGCTGCATGTAACGTTTTTTGTTTTTGCCGGATGGTTTCTGATGTCTCCAAGCATCAGAAACCATCCGGCAAAAAACCGCATGCGGCCGCCGGCGGTGCATCAGGTTTTCTGATGCGGCGCTGCGGCAAAATGCCGGGGGCGCCGTGAGGCGCCCGCCGGAAGTGTGAAAGAGGCCTAAAGCTGTTTTCATATTCTAGGCACATAGGAGGTATTGGGTCCGGTTCATCATCTCTCTCTCTTTTTTTATTTCTTTTTTTCTTTTTGTCTTCTGTTATTCGTTAACATTTTTTGCACCAAGTTTTTCAAAATGTTGAATACGGTTCATGAATATTGCTCAAGATAAAAAATGCTTTTTATTTTTTGTCTTTAACATTTTTTATGATTTTTTTTTTAAAGCAAAAAGGTGTGTGTCCGTGTATGATGTCGTAAAATTTGCTATATTGTCAAATATAAAGGAAAAAACAAAACAAGTAAACGCATATAAATGGAACTTTAGAAAAGGCACAAATTAAAAGAATAAGGCACAAATGAAAAATAAGGTAAAAGACACCAAAAACTAGACTAAAATATGTAAATGCATAATAAATTGGGCCTATTGTGTCTATAGGTGATCACGCACACAGCCTGCAACTTAAGAGTGTCACTTTGGCATACAGTGGGTACGAAAAGTATTCAGACCCCTTTAAATTTTTCACTCTTTGTTTCATTGCAGCCATTTGGTAAATGCAAAAAAAAAAAATTCTCATTACTGTATGATCTGCTCCCCATCTTGATTGATAAAAACCAGAAATGTAGAAATGTTTGCAAATTTATTAAAAAAGAAAAACTGAAATATCACATGGTCATAAATATTCAGACCCTTTGCTCAGACACTCATATTTAAGTCACATGCTGTCCATTTCCTTGTGATTCTCCTTGAGATGGTTCTACTACTTCATTGGAGTCCAGCTGTATTTAATTAAACTGATAGGACTTGATTTGTACAGTCATGGCCAAAAGTTTTGAGAATGACACAAATATTATATTTTCACATGATCTGCTGCCCTCTGGTTTTTATGTGTGTTTGACAGATGTTTTTATCACAGACAGAAATATAATAATTGCAAACATATGAGTAACAAAAGCTTATATTGACAGTTAGAATGAGTTAATGCAGCAAGTCAATATTTGCAGTGTTGACCCTTCTTCTTCAGGACCTCTGCAATTCTCCCTGGCATGCTCTCAATCAACTTCTGGACCAAATCCTGACTGATAGCAGTCCATTCTTGCACAATCAATGCTTTCATTTTGTCAGAATTTTTAGGTTTTTGTTTGTCCACCCGTCTTTTGATGATTGACCACAAGTTCTCAATGGGATTAAGATCTGGGGAGTTTCCAGGCCATGGACCCAAAATCTCTATGTTTTGTTCCCTGAGCCATTTAGTTAACTTATCACCTTTGCTTTATGGCAAGGTGCTCCATCATGCTGGAAAAGGCATTGTTGATCGCAAACTGCTCTTGGAGGGTTGGAAGAAGTTGCTCTTGGAGGACTGTTGTGAATGGGTTTGAGATGAGTTCTGATCAGAGGCTCCCTCTGGTGGTTACAAGCGGTGCTAGTGAGGATTGTGAGGACTGGGAATCAGGTGTTACTGACTGGTCTTATATAAGGGAGTCATTTTCCCATCAGGGTTGCCGGTGATCAATTGTTCTGGTCTGAATCCTTCATTCCAGTTTCCCTTGTAGCCTGCTGTGTCGTGTCTGCATCTCCTGCTTACAGATAAGACTTTTGCTTCTTTTGTGTTTTTTCTATATTTTTGCATTTTGTCCTGCACTTCTTTGGGGGCCTTCAGGGTCCCCTCCGGGGGCTTCTGCCCTCTCAGTTTAGTTCTGTCACGCGGTCTTATGATATGTGTACGATGTCAGTAAACTATTCTTAAAAGAACAACACTCTATACAACATATAGATTTAGCAACATCAGCATGTAAATATAGAATAGATTTACCTGACACGATATCCGTTGAACTCAGGGTTAATCTTGAGGACTTGATACACTGTCACAGGAAAGAGGAGGACCGGAGGTCTAACCTGACCCTAAACTGGGGTCCTAACTAATCCCTCACCTTGGAGGTACTGATAATGGTTCAGAGGTCCAAGTCTCCAGCCTAACCCTGTCTCCTATCAGTCCCTGAACCCTGTAATCAGTCCTAAGAAGGATTCTGATTACCACCAAAGGGATATGGGCTGATCTCTGCTAAATACACAGATTAGACATATAAGACAGACTGGAGAAAACACAGACTTGCATACACACTCAAACACAGAAGGAACATAAATGATCTGGGATATTAAACTCTAAGCAAGGTGAGCTTAAAACAACTAAGGAGCTCTTTAACTTTAAGTCTATACAGATACAATCCTATCTGTGGTCTGCATGAAGAATTTCACTGGCAACTCCCAACACAGACAACCAGAGATTTAAAGGAAACCAATCAACAAATAATTAATTGCAGCCGGAAGAAACTGCACCCAGTCCCAGAACTGAGCACAGACAGAATTAACTCCCTAACTGCCAAACACAAAGAAACAGCAACTCAGCTGTGAGAAGTCAGAATGTGCAACCGCGACGATCTTCGTGGCGATGCACACATGACAGTACCCCCCCTTCTACGAGGGGCCTCCGGACCCTCAGGGCCAGGTTTGCCCGGGTGAGTTCTGTGGAAGGTCCGCACCAAACGATCTGCGTTAATGTCAGACGCAGGAACCCACGTCCTCTCCTCTGGACCATACCCCTTCCAATGCACCAAGTACTGAAGGACCGGCGATTCAGACGTGAGTCAATGATCTCTGACACTTGAAACTCCAAGTTACCATTGACCACCACTGGAGGAGGAGGTAGAGGTGATGGTATGACTGGTGCCACGTACCTCTTAAGTAATGACTTGTGGAACACATTATGAATTTTAAACGTAGGAGGGAGGTCCAGACGAAATGCCACAGGATTAATTATGGAACTGATACTGTACGGCCCGATGAATCTGGGGCCCAGCTTCCAGGAGGGAACTTTAAGTTTTATATTCCTGGTAGACAACCATACCAGATCGTTCACATTAAGATCTGGACCAGAAACTCTCCTCCTATCAGCCATACGTTTATAACGGTTCCCCATAGCACTCAGATTATTCAATACACCTCTCCACACTGAAGCAAGTGACGACGAGAAACGCTCCTCCTCAGGAACCCCAGAAGGGCCCCCCCATTGATTGTACAAAACTGGGGATGAAAACCATATGCCCCAAAAAACGGGGACTTACCAGTGGACTCGCTCCGCCTGTTGTTAAGAGCGAACTCTGCCAGAGGCAAGAAAGAAGACCAGTCCTCCTGGTTCTCTGAGACAAAACACCGAAGATAAGTCTCTAGGCTTTGATTCAGACGCTCTGTCTGACCATTGGTCTGCGGATGAAAAGCCGAGGAAAATGACAATTGCATCCCCCGACGTAAACAAAATGCCCTCCAAAACTTGGACACAAACTGAAACCCCCTATCTGACACCACATCAGAAGGCAACCCATGAAGTCTCACAATCTCCCCAATGAACACCTGCGCCAGAGTTTTAGCATTAGGGAGGGCAGGAAGAGCAATGAAATGTGCCATCTTACTGAACCTGTCAACAACCACCAGTATGACAGTCTTCCCTGACGACTGAGGAAGGTCCGTGATGAAGTCCATAGACAAATGAGTCCATGGACGCTCCGGAAGTTTCAAGGGTAAGAGGGTCCCAGACGGACGGGTATGAGGGGTCTTAGAGCGAGCACAAACCCCACAGGACGCGACAAAAGTTAAAACATCTTTATTAACGTTAGGCCACCAAAACCGGCGAGAAAGGAGATCTAAAGTAGCCTTACTCCCTGGATGTCCTGCTAAAGCAGAATTATGATGTGCCTCAATAACCTTTTGTCTCAACTGATTTGGGACAAACAGTCTCCCTGGAGGTCCTGCAGGGGCGTCCCCCTGAGCCTTCAACACCTCCTCCTCAAGCTCAGAACATACAGCCGACACTACCACCCCCTCCTGAAGGATAGGAATCGGGTCATCCATTTTCCCGGCCCCTGGGAAACTGCGAGACAAGGCAACCGCCTTAACATTCTTAGATCCAGGGCGATAAGTGACAACAAAATTAAACCTGGTAAAAAACAACGACCATCGAGCTTGTCTGGAATTCAGACGCTTAGCAGATTCCAAATACAGCAGGTTCTTGTGATCAGTAATGACGGTGACCGGGTGGACTGCCCCCTCCAAAAAGTGACGCCATTCTTCAAAAGCCAACTTAATGGCCAAAAGTTCCTATTGCCGATATCATAATTCCTTTCGGCGGACGACAATTTTTTAGAAAAGAAAGCGCACGGATGCCATTTACCAGGGGACGGACCCTGGGACAATATTGCACCCACCCCTACGTCAGACGCGTCCACCTCCACAACGAACGGCTGTGATGCATCTGGTTGGATGAGAACGGGTGCCGAAGCAAAACATTTTTTCAAAGAGGAAAAAGCTTGGCAAGCTTTGTCCGACCATTTAGAAAAATCCGTCCCTTTTCTTGTCATGTCAGTGAGAGGTTTGACAACAGATGAGAAATTACAAATAAATTTCCGGTAGTAGTTAGCAAACCCCAGAAAACGCTGCAGAGCCTTAAGATCCTCTGGCTGATCCCATTCAAGCACTGCTCTCACCTTTTCAGGGTCCATACGGAAACCGGAGGCTGACACCAAGAAACCCAAAAACTGAAGTTCCTGTACGGCGAATACACACTTTTCCAGTTTGGCGTATAGTTTATTGTCTCGCAAGATCTGCAACACCTGTCTCACATGCTCCTGGTGAGACACAAGATCTGGTGAGTAAATTAAAATGTCATCCAAATATACGACCACAAACAGCCCCACCAGATGACGAAAAATGTCATTAACAAAATGTTGGAATACTGCTGGTGCAGTAGTCAGACCAAAAGGCATGACAAGGTTCTCATAATGTCCCTCCGGCGTGTTAAACGCCGTTTTCCACTCATCCCCCTCTTTTATCCTAATCAGATTATACGCCCCCCTGAGATCCAATTTAGAGAACCATTTGGCGCCAACAATTTGATTGAAGAGATCAGGAATCAGAGGGAGTGGATACGGATCTCGAACAGTAATCCGATTAAGTTCGCGGAAATCCAAGCAAGGGCGTAGGCCTCCATCTTTTTTCTTCACAAAGAAGAACCCCGCGGCCACTGGGGAAGATGAAGGTCTAATATGCCCTTTGGCCAGACTTTCCGAAATATAATCTTTCATAGCCTGCCTCTCAGGACCAGAAAGGTTATATAACCTAGCTTTAGGTAACTTAGCATCAGGAAGTAAATTAATAGAGCAGTCATACACGCGATGAGGAGGCAACTCCTGACACCCCTCCTCAGAGAACACATCCCCAAAGTCCTCCAAAAAAGGAGGCAAAGTACTAGGCACGACCGCACTGATGACTGTGTTCATGCAGTTACTTTTGCAAAACTCCCCCCATTGGCTTATATCTCTGGACTGCCAATTAATCACAGGGTTATGTTTAACCAACCAAGGAAGTCCCAACACAATAGGAGTAGGTAGACCCTCCAACACATAACAAGATAATAGTTCCCTATGTATTGCCCCTACCCGAAGGTCAATGTTATGAACCTCATGAACAAAGCTACCTTGGCCGAGAGGCCTGGCGTCAATGGAGAATATAGGGATCGGTTTGACCAATACACTCAGATGCATACCTTGAGCCTGAGCAAACTGAGCGTCAACCAGATTAGCCCCGGACCCACTATCAAGAAGAACAGAAAATCTCTCCACTCTCGTACCAACCACCACCTCCACTGGTACAAGGAACTGAGAAGAACTAGCGGACGAAATACATACTCCCAGGTTGTCGTCCACCACACAACCTGGGATTAACAGTTTTCCGGCGACTTTTTGCTCAACAAGGCACGGGATGGACATCCCCCAACAAAATGTCCCTCTTTCCCGCAGAAGAAACACCTTCTAGTCCTGCGGCGTACCGCCAATCCCCTCCTACGAAATGATGTCCCTCCCAACTGCATAGGCTCCTCCGAACAGACAAGGGGAACCTCAACATAAGGGACTTTAGTAGTAGGTGGAGTAACAACAGGGGGCGGAGTTACCTCGCACCTCTCCCGGAGCCGTCTATCAGTACGGATAGCTAGGGCCATAGCAGCCTCCAGTGATGGAGGAGAATCATACTGAGCCAAAACGTCCTTTAATTTGTCAGAAAGCCCATGACAAAACTGGCTCCTAAGAGCTGGGTCATTCCACTGAGTATCTGTGGCCCATCTACGGAACTCAGAAGCAAATTCCTCCGCCGGACGATCTCCCTGCTGTATCTTACGTAATTTTGTCTCAGCAAGAGAGACCCGATCTGGGTCATCATATACCAAACCCAGGGCAGTAAAAAATCGATCTACTGACTGTAGAGCCGGGGATCCCGGAGGAAGGGAGAAGGCCCAGGATTGAGGGTCCCCTTGTAGGAGCGAGATAACAATTCCCACTCTCTGCTCTTCACTCCCTGATGATCGAGGCCGAAGCCGAAAATACAATTTACATGCTTCCCTGAAGGTAAAAAATTTGTCTCGCCCACCAGTGAACCTGTCCGGGAGAGCTACTTTAGGTTCAAATCTGGTTTGCTCCGAGGGAGACAAAACTTTGGACTTAATGTCCGTCAGCTCCATGGATAATCCCTGCAACTGCAGAGCCAGCTGGGCTACTGGATCCATGGCAACTGGGAATAATTTTATGGGCCAGTGAAAATGTCACGCGGTCTTATGATATGTGTACGATGTCAGTAAACTATTCTTAAAAGAACAACACTCTATACAACATATAGATTTAGCAACATCAGCATGTAAATATAGAATAGATTTACCTGACACGATATCCGTTGAACTCAGGGTTAATCTTGAGGACTTGATACACTGTCACAGGAAAGAGGAGGACCGGAGGTCTAACCTGACCCTAAACTGGGGTCCTAACTAATCCCTCACCTTGGAGGTACTGATAATGGTTCAGAGGTCCAAGTCTCCAGCCTAACCCTGTCTCCTATCAGTCCCTGAACCCTGTAATCAGTCCTAAGAAGGATTCTGATTACCACCAAAGGGATATGGGCTGATCTCTGCTAAATACACAGATTAGACATATAAGACAGACTGGAGAAAACACAGACTTGCATACACACTCAAACACAGAAGGAACATAAATGATCTGGGATATTAAACTCTAAGCAAGGTGAGCTTAAAACAACTAAGGAGCTCTTTAACTTAAGTCTATACAGATACAATCCTATCTGTGGTCTGCATGAAGAATTTCACTGGCAACTCCCAACACAGACAACCAGAGATTTAAAGGAAACCAATCAACAAATAATTAATTGCAGCCGGAAGAAACTGCACCCAGTCCCAGAACTGAGCACAGACAGAATTAACTCCCTAACTGCCAAACACAAAGAAACAGCAACTCAGCTGTGAGAAGTCAGAATGTGCAACCGCGACGATCTTCGTGGCGATGCACACATGACAAGTTCAGCCACTGAGTTTTGTTCTTTTGCTTTTTCCAGTTTTTTTCAGTGGCTGCTGTTTTGATTTTGTTACACCAAAGAACTAATTTAGGTGGTAGAGGTCGTGTGATCTCAGGTGATTTTGAAATTAGTAGAGTTGGTGCTTTTCAGGGTTTTCTGGGATTGCAGTAAGTACCCTTCCTATCCTTTTCTATTTAGATAGTTTGGGCCCCAGCGTTTGCTCATACTATTTTCTGTCTGTGTCAGTATTTCGTCTTGTCTAACCGCCATTACATGTTTGGGGGCTTTCTGTTATCTTTGGGGTTCTGCTCCGGGGCAGATAGCTTTCCTATTTCTATCTTTAGGTGTAGTTAGTTTCTCAGGCTGTGACGAGGCGTCTAGGACCAACGTAGGAACGCTCCACGGCTGCCTCTAGTTGTGGTGGTTAGTCAGGGTACTGCAATCTCATAGATTCCAACTGCTCTGGTGTATTGCCTTTTTTACCTGCACTCCTCAGCTACCTAAACATAACATTATCACCGGCCAAAAAAATTGAAAATTGTATGGTACTCACAGAAGGGAAAAAAATATTGTGAAAGAAAAAAGGTTGTCAGAGTTGTCAGAGATATTTTTCTGTTTGTTGCATTTTTTTTTTTTTCCCTCTGTATCTCTGGGTGCTGGGGAGGATCTTTTCTCCCAATGGAGTTTGCACAGTTGTCTGGCCGTGTGGATCAGCTTGCCACTGAGGTTCGGAGTATTGCTATCTATCTTGCTGGGTTGCCTGTTGTGGAACCTAGGATCCCCATGCCAGATTTGTTTTTAGGGGATCGAGCTAAGTTTCAGAATTTCAAAAATAATTGTAAATTGTTTTTTGCCTTAAAATCTAAGTCCTCAGGAAACGCAGCGCAGCAGGTTCAAATTATCATCTCTCTCCTGCGCGGCGATCCTCAAGATTGGGCTTTTTCCCTGATACCTGGGGATCCTGTTTTGAGTGATGTTGATGCGTTTTTTCAGGCTTTGGGGTTATTGTACGATGAGCCTAATGTCACTGATCAAGCTGAAAAAACCTTGTTGGCATTAAATCAGGGGCTTGATGACGCTGAGTTATACTGTCAGAGATTCCGTAGGTGGGCAGTCCTGACCAAATGGAATGACGACGCTTTGGCGGCCCTTTTCCGGAAGGGTCTGTCAGATAATGTAAAGGATGTTATGGTGGGATTCCCTGTCCCCTCTGGTCTCAATGATTCTATGTCATTAGCGATTCAAATTGACAGACGTTTGCGTGAGCGGAGAAGTATGCGTGGAATGGTGTTGCCTTGTGAACCAGCTTCTGAACCCATGCAGTGTGATAGAGTGGTGTCTGGGGCACAGCGTCATGAGTTTCGAAAGCGCAATGGGTTATGTTTCTACTGTGGTGATGCCTCTCATGCTATTTCAGTCTGCCCTAAGCGGGGAAGACGTTTTGCACGCTCAGTTGTCTTGGGTAGTGTTCAGACTAAGTTTTTATTAACTGTCACTCTGATATGCTCTCTGTCCTCATTTTCTGCTCAGGCTTTCGTTGATTCTGGAGCAGCTATTAACCTGATGGATTATGATTTTGCTAAACGTTGTGGGTTTCCCTTGATACCCCTACAGAAGTCTATTCCCCTACTGGGGATCGATTCTACCCCTTTGGCTGAGAATAAACCCCAGTTTTCTACTCAGGTGATAATGAGGGTTGAACCTGATCACCAGGAGTGCTGCAAATTTTTGGTTCTATATAATCTGCATGACATTATCGTGCTGGGTTTCCCTTGGTTACAGTCTCATAATCCTGTTTTGGATTGGAAATCTGTGTCTGTAACCAGTTGGGGCTGCCAATGTGTTAATACCAACACTCCTGTTTTTTCTGCCTCCCCCCAGGCTCAGGTTGTTCCTGACTTTTGTTTGATTTTTCTGATGTGTTTAGCGAAAGTAAATCTGCATCCTTGCCTCCCCATAGGAGCTATGACTGCGCTATTGAATTAGTGCCGGGTAGTAAATTCCCTAAAGGTCGCCTTTTTAACTTGTCTGTACCTGAACATGATGCTATGCGGTCTTATATCAAGGAATCATTGGAGAAGGGTCATATCAGACCATCCTCTTCACCCTTAGGTGCCGGTTTTTTCTTTGTGGCCAAAAAAGATGGTTCATTAAGGCCGTGTATTGATTATCGTCTCTTGAACAATATTACTGTGAAATATCAATACCCATTACCCTTGATTTCTGACCTGTTTTCCAGGGTGAATAACGCTACTTGGTTTACCAAGCTTGACCTCAGGGGGGCGTATAACCTTATTCGCATTAAGCACGGGGATGAATGGAAGACGGCATTCAATACCCCTGAAGGGCATTTTGAGTACCTAGTGATGCCCTTTGGGCTCACTAATGCTTCTTCCGTCTTCCAGTCCTTCATGAATGACATTTTCAGGGATTTTGTGGACAAGTTTCTGATTGTTTATTTGGATGATATCTTGGTTTTTTCTAGTGACTGGGACTCTCATGTGAAACATGTTCGAACTGTATTCCAGATTTTGAGAGAGAATGCTCTGTATGTGAAGGGATCAAAGTGTCTTTTTGGCGTACAGAGGATCTCATTTCTGGGATTCATTTTGTCCCCATCTGTTATTGAAATGGACCCGGTCTAGGTTCATGCCATCTGTGATTGGGTCCAACCTACTTCATTAAAGGCTCTTCAGAGATTTTTGGGTTTTGCCAATTTTTATCGTAAATTTATTGGTAATTTCTCGGTTATTGTTAAACCATTAACTGATTTGACCAGAAAGGGTTCTGATGTGGTGAATTGGCCTCCTGAGGCAGTCTCTGCATTTCAGGAACTTAAGCAGAGATTCACTTCTGCTCCTGTTCTACGGCAGCCTGATGTTTCTCTGCCATTTCAGGTGGAGGTTGATGCCTCTGAAATTGGGGCAGGTGCCGTTTTGTCCCAAAAAGATCCAGAGACCTCTAAAAGTAACCCTTGTGCCTTTTTCTCTCGAAAATTTTCTCCTACTGAACGTAATTATGACGTAGGTAATCGGGAGTTATTGGCCATGAAGTGGGCTTTTGAAGAGTGGAGACATTGGCTGGAGGGAGCCAAACATCAGGTGGTGGTCCTTACGGACCATAAGAATCTGGTCTATCTGGAATCTGCCAAACGACTCAATCCTAGACAGGCCAGGTGGGCCTTGTTTTTCACACGTTTTAATTTTGTGGTTTCCTTTCTTCCTGGCACTAAGAATGTTAAGGCGGATGCCCTCTCGAGGAGTTTCCTTGCGGACTCTCCTGAGTTATCTGATCCTTCTGTTATTTTGAAAGAGGGTGTAGTTCTTTCCGCCATCTCGCCCAATTTGAGACTTGCTCTGGAGGGGTGTCAGGAGGATAGGCCCGAGCGCTGCCCTGTTGGAAAATTGTTTGTCCCGGACCAATGGAAAAAGAGTGTGATGTCTGAGATTCATTGTTCCGCATTGGCTGGGCATCCCGGAATTTTTGGTACCAGAGACTTGGTTAGCCGGTCCTTTTGGTGGCCTACCTTGTCTCGTGATGTCAGGGAATTTGTGCAGTCCTGCGGGACTTGCTCTCGCTCCAAGCCTTGCTCTCGCTCTAGTGG
This sequence comes from Oophaga sylvatica, assembly GCA_033576555.1. Classification (NCBI taxonomy): domain Eukaryota; kingdom Metazoa; phylum Chordata; class Amphibia; order Anura; family Dendrobatidae; genus Oophaga; species Oophaga sylvatica. Next base: position 580,916,854 of record JARQOD010000003.1, on the reverse strand, counting down.
TTTGTTGATGCCATTGCCTGTGCCCAAGAGACCATGGACCCATATCTCTATGGATTTCATTTCCGATCTTCCTGTTTCTCAGAGAATGACCACCATCTGGGTAATTTGTGATAGGTTTTCCAAAATGATACATCTTGTGCCATTACCTAAGTTGCCTTCCTCCTCTGAATTGGTGCCGTTGTTCCTTCAGCACGTGGTTCGTTTACACGGCATTCCTGAGAACATTGTGTCTGACAGAGGAGTCCAGTTTGTTTCCAGATTTTGGAGGACTTTTTGTTCTAAACTGGGTGTTCAATTGTCTTTCTCCTCAGCATTTCATCCTCAGACCAATGGTCAAACTGAGAGAACAAACCAGACATTGGAGACTTATCTAAGATGCTTTGTGTCTGCTGATCAGGATGACTGGGTCTCTTTTTTGCCTTTGGCTGAGTTTGCTCTTAATAATAGGGCTAGCTCTGCCACTTTGATGTCTCCGTTTTTCTGTAATTCTGGGTTTCACCCTCGATTTTCTTCAGGACAGACGGAGGCTTCTGTCTGTCCAGGTGTTGACTCTGTTGTGGAGCGTATGCAACAGATTTGGGACCAGGTAGTGGAGAGATTGTCCCTCTCTCAGGAGAAGGCCCAGCGGTTTGCTAACCGGCATAGGACTGATGGTCCTCGGTTTAAAGTGGGGGACTTGGTCTGGTTGTCCTCAAAGAATATTCCTATGAGAGTAGCATCTCCTAAATTTAAGCCTAGGTTCATTGGACCTTATAAGATCATGGAGATTATTAATCCTGTTTCTTTTCGTTTGCTTCTTCCAGGGACATTTAAGATCCATAACGTGTTCCACAAGTCCTTGTTGAAGAGGTTTGTTGAGCCAGTGGTTCCTGCTGCTGTGCCTCCTGACCCTGTTTTGGTTGAGGGCAATCTGGAGTATGTGGTTGAGAAAATATTGGATTCTCGTTTTTCTAGACGGAAACTCCAGTATTTGGTTAAATGGAGAGGTTATGGTCAGGAAGACAATTCTTGGGTGTTTGCTTCGGACATCCATGCTAGGAGACTTATCCGTGCGTATCATAGAACTCATCCTGACCGACCTGGTTGCTCAAATGAGGGTTCGGTGACCCCTCCTCAAGGGGGGGTACTGTTGTGAATGGGTTTGAGATGAGTTCTGATCAGAGGCTCCCTCTGGTGGTTACAAGCGGTGCTAGTGAGGATTGTGAGGACTGGGAATCAGGTGTTACTGACTGGTCTTATATAAGGGAGTCATTTTCCCATCAGGGTTGCCGGTGATCAATTGTTCTGGTCTGAATCCTTCATTCCAGTTTCCCTTGTAGCCTGCTGTGTCGTGTCTGCATCTCCTGCTTACAGATAAGACTTTTGCATCTTTTGTGTTTTTTCTATATTTTTGCATTTTGTCCTGCACTTCTTTGGGGGCCTTCAGGGTCCCCTCCGGGGGCTTCTGCCCTCTGTTTAGTTCAGCCACTGAGTTTTGTTCTTTTGCTTTTTCCAGTTTTTTTCAGTGGCTGCTGTTTTGATTTTGTTACACCAGAGAACTAATTTAGGTGGTAGAGGTCGTGTGATCTCAGGTGATTTTGAAATTAGTAGAGTTGGTGCTTTTCAGGGTTTTCTGGGATTGCAGTAAGTACCCTTCCTATCCTTTTCTATTTAGATAGTTTGGGCCCCAGCGTTTGCTCATACTATTTTCTGTCTGTGTCAGTATTTCGTCTTGTCTAACCGCCATTACATGTTTGGGGGCTTTCTGTTATCTTTGGGGTTCTGCTCCGGGGCAGATAGCTTTCCTATTTCTATCTTTAGGTGTAGTTAGTTTCTCAGGCTGTGACGAGGCGTCTAGGACCAACGTAGGAACGCTCCACGGCTGCCTCTAGTTGTGGTGGTTAGTCAGGGTACTGCAATCTCATAGATTCCAACTGCTCTGGTGTATTGCCTTTTTTACCTGCACTCCTCAGCTACCTAAACATAACAGAGGACATTCTGGTACCATTCTTTATTCATGGCTGTGTTTTTAGGCAAGACTATGAGAGAGCCGATTCCCTTGGCTGAGAAGCAACCCCACACATGAATGGTTTCAGGATGCTTAACAGTTGGCATGAGACAAGACTGGTGGTAGCGCTCACCTTGTCTTCTCCGAATGAGGCGTTTTCCTGATGTCCCAAACAATCGAAAAGGTGATTCATCAGAGAAAATAACTTTACCCCAGTCCTCAGCAGTCCACTGCCTGTACCTTTTGCAGAATATCAGTCTGTCCATGATGTTTTTTCTGGAGAGAAGTGGCTTCTTTGCTGCCCTCCTTGAGACCAGGCCTTGCTCCAAGAGTCTCCGCCTCACAGTGCGTGCAGATGCACTCACACCTGCCTGCTGCCATTCCTGAGCAAGCTCTGCACTGCTGGTAGCCCGATCCCGCAGCTGAAACACTTTTAAGAGACAGTCCTGGCGCTTGCTGGTCTTTCTTGGGTGCCCTGGAGCCTTTTTGGCAACAATGGAACCTCTCTCCTTGAAGTTCTTGATGATGCAATAGATTGTTGACTGAGGTGCAATCTTTCTAGCTGCGATACTCTTCCCTGTTAGGCCATTTTTGTGCTTTGCAATGATGACTGCACGTGTTTCTTTAGAGATAACCATGGTTAACAGAAGAGAAACAATGATGCCAAGCACCAGCCTCCTTTTAAAGTGTCCAGTGGTGTCATTCTTACTTAATCATGACAGATTGATCTCCAGCCATGTCCTCATCAACACCCACACCTGTGTTAATGGAGCAATCACTGAAAAGAGGTTAACTGGTCCTTTTAAGGCAGGGCTGCAATGATGTTGAAATGTGTTTTGGGGGATAAAGTTCATTTTCTAGCCAAATATTGACTTTGCAAGTAATTGCTGTTAAGCTGATCACTCTTTATAACATTCTGGAGTATATGCAAATTGCCATTAGAAAAAGTGAAGCAGTAGACTTTGTAAAAATTAATATTTGTGTCATTCTCAAAACTTTTGTCCATGACTGTAAAGGCGCTCACCTGTCTATATAAGACCTCACAGCTCACAGTGCATGTCAGACCAAATGAGAATCATGAGGTCAAAGGAACTGGCCAAGGAGCTCAGAGACAGAATTGTGGCAAGGTACACATCTGGCCAAGGTTACAAAAAAAATTTCTGCAGCACTCAAGGTTCTTAAGAGCACAGTGGCCTCCATAATCCTTAAATGGAAGAAGTTTGGGACCCCCAGAAGTCTTCCTAGACCTGTCCGTCCAGCCAAACTGAGCAATCTTGGGAAAAGGTAAAGAAGAACCCCAAGATCACTGTGGCTGAGCTCCACAGATGCAGTAGTGAGATGGGAGAAAGTTCCACAAAGTCAACTATCACTGCAGCCCTCCACCAGTCAGGCCTTTATGGCAGAGTGGCCCGACGGAAGCCTCTCCTCAGTGCCAGACAAATGAAAGCCCGTATAGAGTTTGCTTAAAAAAAACACATGAAGGACTCCCAGACTATGAGAAATAAGATTCTCTGGTCTAAAGAGATGAAGATAGAACTTTTTGGTGACAATTCTAAGCAGTATGCGTGGAGAAAACCAGGCACTGCTCATCACCTGCCAATACAATCCCAACTGTGAAACATGGTGGTGGCAGCATCATGCTATGGGGGTGTTTTTCAGCTGCAGGGACAGGACGACTGGTTTCAATTGAAGGAAACATGGATGCGGCCAAGTACAGAGATATCCTGGATGAAAACCTCTTCCAGAGGGCTCTGGACCTCACGGGCTCTGATGCAAAATTTGTACTACAGTTCTCACCTACTATGTGTTTTCTGATGTGGGTCCCCTGAAGCACTAGGGCCACATATGACTGCTACTTTTGGACAAGCCACAGTGCTTGAATAATATTTTCCCATAGTGATACATTTCTTGGGACTGTCCCAATTTTTGGAATATACTGTAATTATAGCAAATGTATGCCTGTCCCGAGCAAAAATGGGTGTTTGGTTATGTAAACCCCACCTAAAAGTGGGTGGTTGTTATCAGCTTGGGTGATATAGACAATAATCGTGGGCATGGGAACTGGAAACGGGACTTAAGTGGCCCTATTCTTCTAACACCAATCTTGGTAAGTGTGCCGCACAAATATTAAAGGTTTACCATTATTGTGGCTTTTAGGGGTCAGAACCCTAACTGTTTTGCATTTATGTTCTATCCATAAAAGGTTATTTAAAAAAAATCAAGTTATCCACTATCCATGCTGATTGCTGGGGTCTGACCATTAGATTGGTGATTTAGAGAACCCAAGAACAAGGCTCGGAATGGAGCAGAAGAGCGCATGCTCCACCGCGCTGCATTCATTCTCTATGGGACTGCTGAGTACAGTGCAGTCTCATAGTCAATGAATGGAGCCGAGGCCAAGCAGGCACACTTCTGCTCCCATCTTATACATTTATCCATAGGATATCGGTATTATACACATATATTAATGATGTTATATTTTATTTCCAGATACTACAGGCAGTCCTCATACTGACACATCCTCGCTCCTGACATCCGTGCTGGTGCCTTTGTTTGTTTGTTTCGTGCTCATACTTCTGGCTGGCTACCTTCTAAGGTAACAACATTCACATGAGATATAAATTGCTTTATTGTTATGGTGTGAATGTGATTATGCAGGAAACCAAAGAAAAACTTCCATAGTGAGTCTGGCCACCAGCCTGATGTAATAATGAGATTAAGACACATCAGGACCTGTGTTGTGGACGGGGTAATACAGGGCTCAGCATCCCGAGCACTGATAGATCAGCAGCAGACAAAACTGTGATTGTATCACAACTATTGCACATCTCTGGAATCAGGATCTCTGCCCCTACATCATGGTGCTCTCAGATTACATTGCAAAAAACTGCAGACATATTCCCTTTAAGCACTTTTCTTAGAACTTTATATTGTGTCGTTCGTCTGTTATTTCTATCGTAAATGTCTAAATAAGTTGGTAACTAGGCGTTACCAATTCTACCACTATCCAATCAGTACTGTCTGCTTAGGGACACACCCCTTTGACAAGCGAAATGGAAAACACCCAGTTGTTAATTTTTTCATAAATTTCCATGAGGAAATATGGAGAAGAACGTTGCAGAGTTTTAAAAAAAAAATGAACAAAAATTGTTACTTAAGATGAACACAAGTATTTGGTAAAATAGACATTTCAGAAGAGATGACCGATCCCCGTTAAGTTTTACATCTTTATGTAGCAAGGGGTTTGGAGCTCAGTGTTAGAAAAGCGGAGCAACAACCGCTATAAAGATACATTAACAGATGAATCAGCACCGACTTTTGGACCTAGAAACGTCGTGAGGATAAATTAGGGAATGTTCACTTTAAAGTTCCAGGCGTCATCCACTTTTCTCAGCAGGATTCCCCAAGTGAAGGGCTTCAGCGTGCACCGACATGATACATTGCCTGTGAGATGATATCGATGATGTGGGCCTGGTGCACAGTAATAAAAGCAGGGCAATTAAAATAGATCATGCACATTTCCTGTGGACTCTCAGAATATTTGAGCCCAGGTGTCCTTGTCAAAAACCATTCATTCTAGAACATAACAATAAGATGCAGAGGTTTTGATTGCAGGTGTAATGACTGAGTGACTGGTTCTTACTTTGGGATGGTTTCCTCATTAGCTCTCGCTTCTCCTTCTTGGTATGCATTTGTCAGAGTTAAGCCGGGGTCACACTTGCAAATGCAAGGAATTAAGCAGTGAAGATCAGCTGGCTGGCTCCTGGAGCAGGACATGTGGCACCTTGGCATAGCAAAGCAGCATGTGCAGACAACACCTTGGAGTGAAAGGGCAGAGTATGTAGTCAGGCACCTTGGTACAGCAGATCCAAGAGTGTGGACAGCACCTTGCAAACAGTATAGTAGTATAAACAGATCTTGATGCATCAGAGCCGGGTGTCCAGTCAACACCTTGGAACAGCAGGATCTTGTTGAAAGACTTCACACTACACGCACTACACACTCTCAGAAATCTCTTGCGCCAATTTGCATACATGTGGTCACATGCCGACTAGACGTGCCCGGCCTCTCTTAAGTGTATAAAGCGAGGCCGGACACGTCTAGTCGGAATGTGTCGCAATTATGCAAATCACATACTTGTGGTCACATGATCACCGGCTCCCCTCACTGGCACCAGAGAATCATCACAGTGTGCAGTGCGCGTGATGTGAGTGATTGCAGTCTTGTACCCCAAGGCCGGACAACCCCTTTAGCCACGCTGTCTCTTCTTGTTATTGCTAAGCGATTTGGCACCGGTGCTGAGATATAGTGAGGTAAATGGCAAAAAAAATAAATTTGGCGTAGGCATTTACAACAATGAAATGTCGCAATTTGCACAAAAAATTTTGTTGCGAATGCAATGGTAATCTTTCCACTCTGTGACTGCGTACAGACCTCATGGACATCATGCAAATTAGAGAAACGTTCTGGCAGAGGTATCTGGCAGTGACTTAAAGAGTAACCGTCATTTAAATTTTTGTTTAATAAGTCACTAGTATATTGTATCTTATCAGAAAAATCTTTCTCCTCCTCCTGGACTGATCATTTATTCTCAATTCATAGGTAAAATCTGTCCTCAGTAAAACAGATTGTTACATTACTGAGATAGGAGAGACAGATTCTATGTAGACCAGAGGGGGAGGAGCTCTGCCTTTAGCTCCTCCTTCCTCCCCTGTGCATAGAATCTTATCGGAACCAGCTGTCATCCCCTATCTCAGTAATGTAACAATCTGCCTTCACTGAATACAGATTTTACCTATGAATTGAGAATTTTGAGAAATAAATATTTGTCCAGGAGGAGAAAGAAGCAGATTTCCCTGATAAGATATATTACAGAGTTGCTTATTTTCATGTGTACTAATGATTTATGTAATTAAAATGACGATTACTCTTTAAGGCCCACCTAGAAGGGCTCATTTTGGGTCCTTAACGAGTTTTGGTCGACTGTACACCACTTATTCGACACTCGTTTACTGGTCTTTTTTAACAGCAAAAACTGATGGGAACAGAATGACGGCTGATACGACTGGCCTATCCACTTACAGCATCATGTTCTCGGCAGCACATCCTCTGTTTACACAGGATGATGCTTTGCTGATAACAATGATTTTTATGCCGGCCTAAGCATTCTGATCACCGGCAAATTAGTGTTTTGCTCATTCCTTACAGGAATAAACTAACAATGACAGATTGGTACAGAAAGGAGAGTGCCCTGCCCTTGGGGCTACAGTCTACAGGATAATGGGGAAGGAGTCAGTTGGTTGAGTTGTTGCGGCAGCTCCGGTGTTGGTTGAGGCGATATCTCCGGTGGTGGTGAGGTGGCAGCAGGGTCATTGCAGGCTGTAAGCTTTCTTGAAGAGATGGGTTTTCAAGTTCTGTCTGAAGGTTCCAAATGTGGTGAATAATGTGGACATGTTGGGTCAAAGAATTCCAGAGGATGGGGGATACTCGGGAGAAGTCATAGAGGCGATTGGGTGAGGAATGCACAAGGGTGGAGGAGAGAAGGAGGTCTTGGGAGGACCGTTGCTTGCGTGTTGGAAACTATCAATTTTGGACGGCTTTCTAGGCTAGCGTTAGCAGTTTGAACTGGATACATTGGAGAATTGGGAGTCAATGAAGGGATTTACAGAGGGAAGAAGAGGAGTAGCGAGGAGGGAGGTGGACTAATCGGGCAGCAGAGTTAAGGATGGACTGAAGGGGTGCGAGGGTGTTAGCAGGGAGATCACAGAGGAGGATATTGCAGTAGTAGAGGCGGGAGATGATGAGGGCATGCACTAACTTTTTCGTACATTCAGAGTTGAGGAAAGGACGGATTCTGGAAATATATTTTGAGTTAGTGGTGGCTGTAGCTGTGATGAGTGGTTTGAAGGACTGGGCAGAGTTAAGAGTTACACTAAGGAAGGGAAGGTGATAACTTGCAGAATGCTGGGACCCCACTAATCCAGAGAACCAGGTTCTAAAATGGCCTTATAGAATGGAGCCCTGGCCTTATTTGTGCGCCATTGCTCCATTTATAGTCCATGGGACTGCCCAGTAAAAATAAGTACAGTGCTCGGCTTTTTCCGGCAGCCCCATAGACAATAAATGGCGCAGTGGTGTGCATACATGGCCACTGCTACATTTCGACTGGGAATTTTAGCTCTCATTCTCGGAATCAGTAGGGATAACTGATAACATTCGTTGCTGGGAATACCTCTTTTTTTCGAGTGCTCTGGTGACGTAAATTCAGACCATTATATTCGGCCGTACTATGGCAGTCACAGAGGTGAAGGAAGCTGAGATATAGGATGCTGGTTAGTGGGGTCTGCTGCTTTATCTGTCCTTGTGTAATGCACTGTATAAAGCACAAAGTTACAGAGAAGTCCATGATTATAATGGATCCTTGAACAAGTGCAAGATATGTGACGGGTGAATATAGAAAGAAAGACAATACATTGTTACAGTGTCGCACAGAGTTGTGGGGTTACCGTAGCATCATTTTTCCTGTGAATTTTTGATGGAAATTGCAATATTAATTGCAAAATATGTCAATGAGTTTTTTACTTGGTTGTGTAATAAGTTTAGGATGTTTTGATGAGGTCACAGAGGGGTATCGCTATATGGAGTGTAGCTTTGACCACAAGACCCTACCCCTAGTGGTGCCATGGACCCCCGATGCTTCATAACAGAACACCAGTATTAGGGGCACTGTCACATTATTGCACAGTGATGTCATTATAGGTCACATATGTAATATTGTACACCGATCCTATGCATCAAGGGCAAGGGGCAATAAAGAAGCAAAGTTGCCAACTACGGTATTTAGTCGTGGAGCCAAGGGTGGCCGGACATTGGGTCCAAGAGCTTCCATCTATGTTTCCGAGGTCCCAACTATCGAGCAGGGAAAGATAAACTCTTACACGATGACTTATATGAAACATCAAAGTGTTAAAGCTGTGTGACTGTAACAGGAACTTAACTGTAACAAGAGCGCGGCTTCCGGTATTGAAGCTATTGGGAGAAGTAGTTGGCTGCTGCCGCTATCATGCTAAGAGGCCTCTTTTTTTCAAGGTCCAGAAAGAGTCGGAAAGCAGACGTGAACTCCGGAGATAAGAAGATTCCGAATGGAATCCTGGAAGAACAAGGTGAGGACTTCTGACCATGGTTCCCTAAAGTTTCTGCTTTGTGTAATACTTGCCTGTGTGGAGAACTTGTCACTGTGGACTTAGAATAGGGCAATGTTCACACAATGCCGCCATGTTGCATATATGAATTCATTTAGAAATTTTTTTTTTGCCATATGACAGGAAGCTTTTTCAGTAAATGTTGTCTTCTTTCTTTTTTTAATCACACTGGGGTCATTTTGTGGTCGCATCTATTATACTGTACTGTATCATGTCAAGTATTGGGGGTCTTTAGATTTGGAAGCTATGTCAATTAATTAACACCGTGTAGTTGCATCTCAGAGCGCTGATGGGGTGACAGAAGTAGATCCCTTTGATCTTGGCAAAGACCAGCAGGGATTGATGGAACATATGATTGTGTCGCAGGTTGGGAAGTGGGTTAACGTTCCTACTTATCACTGTATCACTCAATGCCAGGCAGTTGCTGAAAAACCCAATTGATTCAATAGCATGTAAATGATTAAGGCTCTGTTCTCACGTTGCCGTTGAGCTGCACTTTTTATTTCTATCATTGTGGCATAAAACGTGATTTTCAAAAATTATGCCCAAAATCGCTGTAGTTTTACCGCTATCCTAGCAAAGTAAGAAAAGCATTGCAGTCCCAAAATATGAATGCAGCTTAGAGTATGGTAGTTATTATTAGATAGACGTCATTCAATACTTTTTTTTATTATATTTTTCTATATTAGAGCCCTGTGTACATGTGCCTTTGGGGTGACTATGCCCTACAGAAATATTTGATATAAGCAGTGACCGATCTCTCTATGTACTGGTCAATAAGATCACATTTAAGCTGCAATCATGTTGAAACTCCTTTGTTTTTTCAGTTGCCAAAATCGCTAAAAAATTGTGGCAAAGTGGTTATTTTTTGCCACGGTTGGGGTGTTTGCAATGAGTGAACGCAGCCTTAGATACTAGGACCTGCATACGTGTTGGATAATTTATTAGTGCACAGCCATTAAAATTTTTAATTAATAATTATTCAATGCATGGCTAGAAATTAGGGGATTGTACTATCAAGGATATTTGTCGTCATGTAGCTTGGGAAAAAGAGGTTTTTCGGAGGGTCACACGGACATAACTGCACCAAGAGTGGAATCAAGTTCTTGACATAATTTGGAAATGAATAAAAAAAAAGGAGAATCTTAGTAAAATATTGAGGTTTCAGCAGCAGAACGGAAGGAAAGGAGACACACTAGTCATAACTAGTGGGTAGGCGGAGCCCAGATAGGATTGACACCTCAGATTATAAAGAGTGTTGACCGGCCCCTCCAGCTCGGGCTCCTCCTACTCCTGCTTCTCCAGTTTAAAATTTGAGGTCTCAGAGGATGGTCGCTGCTGGAAGCAGCTCCTCAGAAGATTTTATTATTTTTTATTGGACAGGGACTTGGATCACCAGAAGTGGTCTAGAGGTCTCAGCGCTGCTGGACCCCACCTCTCCCTTGGCGGATCTGTATTACCCTATATGGTGGTCCCTGCAGAACCCTGCCGGCCGGGGGGATGAGGATGGCTTCCCTGGCGGGGACGCAAACCGCGCTGCAGGGGTCACTGCGTTCCCCGCCCTGGGGGGAAGCGATGGGCATAGCGCCACAAATCCTTGGGGGTCTCTGTGGCGCTCGGCTGGGTGAGTACTCCACATTCTAATATGTGTTTGAGTGCTTCAGCGACTGCTGCGGCAGCCGCTGTTACAGTGAGTGATGGTGACTGTGTGTTTTTTTGTCCGCAGGTGGACGCCTGCAGGACGTGGGACGGGACCGGAGAACGGAGGAGTCCCGCGCTTTTTTTTTAAACCCGGCGGGGGGCGTGGCTTAGCGTTTCCCGGGCAGGAAGCGCTCTGAAGCGCGAGATTTCCTCTGCCCTTCTCTTCCGGCTATCACCCAGCGCGGCGGCCATTGCACGCTTCGGGCTCCTCACTCTCCGCTCCTCCTGTACTAAGAAGAACAGCACCGCGAAGCTCAGTGAGTCGCTTCTGCCTATCAGGGCAGAAGCTTAAAAACTCCTCACCCCCGCAGCGCAGGGCACTCTCCTGGGGTTTTAGCACACTGAACGCCCGCTAAGATCACGATAGCGACGTCTTTGAGGTCGCATAAGCGTTCTTTGAGATGCGCAAAATAGCGCAATATTTTAGCGTTTTAATTGTTTAGTGTGGCATACCTTGAGGACTGTACTGTCTGCACCTGCTACCTCATAAGAGGCACCTGGGGCTCGCACACCCGTTACATTAATACAGGTTGTGGGGAGCCTGTGACATTAACCACCTTCTTAGGCGGTTAACCCTTAACTGGCAGCTGGGGTAGCTCTCTCTTTAAGAGCTTAACCCTTCAGCGTTCGTTTTGTTCCTTTAAGAAACCACACTCTTCTAGTTACTGACAGGTTTAACCTGCCATTGTACTGTGTGAGGACATGTCGGATCAGGGTCCAGAAGGTGCGGACCGTCTCTCAGATCCGCTACAGGATCAGTCTCGCGTATCTGACACGCAGGCCTCGACTGCATCGAGCGCAGCAGTCGGAGGCCGCAGTGATGCCAAAATGGAGGCCCTCACTCGTTCGATTGATGGCCTGTCTGACCTTATAGGTTATTGGGTGTCAGCTAGACCTTCTCATGGCAGGAAGCGACACAGGCCAGTGCCTTCCTTCCCATGTAGCGACTCAGAGAGCTCTGGTATGGAGGGTTCCCCTTCAAGTTCGGGAGGGATATCCGATTCGGATAAAGAGGATCAGCAAAGGCACTCTGCCTCTTTTTCGGGCCGTGTAGAAGCTTTTATTGAAGCTATGAGGGAGGCATTGCAGTTACCGGAGGAAGTAACTACACGCCCTGGTAAGTCGGCCCGGATGTTTCAGGAGTCACGTAGGTCGTTTTCGACCTTACCATCCCTGAATGAGCTTAATAAAGCAGTGGAGAAGGAGCGTCTGTGTCCAGACAAACGTTTTCAGGGGACACTACTTTTTGAGTCACTGTATCCGTGTACTACAGAGTTGATTGATAATTGGATTCCTTCTCCTGAAGTGGATGTTCCTTTATCTCAGCTTAGCAAATCTTCATTACTTCCTGTTAAAGGGAAGGCGAGTCTGCAGGACCCGCTGGACAGAAAAACGGAGATGGCGGCAAAGTCCATCTACGAGGCCGCGGGTCATGATTTCAGAGCAGTGCTGGGATCCATGTGTGCTTATAAAGCTTCTCTGATCTGGTTGGACCGTTTACGGAGGAAATGTGGACCTCAGTTACCCGAGGTGGATGGACTTTTCGAATTGTTGGAGAGTGCAATTCAATATGGCTATGATGCAGGTCTGGATACTGCGTCACTGCTGTCCAGGTCACAATCCTCGGCGGTCACAGTCAGGAGAGCACTGTGGCTTAGACAATGGACCGGTGATGCGGTTTCCAAGCAAGGTTTGCTATCTTTGGCTTACAAGGGTGGTCAGCTATTTGGATCTGACCTCACGGATTTGATTACCAAAGCAAAGGCAAAAGAAGCAGCTTTACCACAGCGAAGAACTGTGGCTTCTAGGTCTGGCAGGCCTGGTACCGGTAGTGGTCGACGGTCCTTTCGGTCCAGGGGACGGTTCGGTCAGCCCTCTTGGGGATCGGGTCGTCCCTCTTTTTCAGGAAAAAAGACCTCTCAGAAATCCCGCACTCCCTGGAAACAAAGTTTCCGTCAAGACAAGCGGGAATCTGACATAAAGCCCGCTAAAACGGATTGACGCCAGGGTCCCGCTCGAGGGCTCTCGAGTGGGGGGTCGCCTGATCCAATTCAAATTGACTTGGTTTTCCCGCGTCCCGGACTCCTGGGTGACGCGGGTTGTGTCAGCAGGCTACTTCATAGAGTTTTCTTCTCGACCCCCGAACAGTTTTTGCCAATCTCGCATCCCGTCAGAGCCCGAACTATGTACCGCTCTACTGCAAGAAGTCGACTCTCTTTTGCAGAAGGGTGTGGTGGAACCGGTTCCACCAGAGGACAGGGGAAGAGGGTTTTATTCCAACCTCTTTGTGGTCCCCAAAAAGGAGGACAAATTTCGCCCAATCCTGGATCTCAAAAGATTGAATCGGCATGTCCACACTCGAAAGTTCCGCATGGAGTCGCTTCGCTCCGTTGTGGCAGCCTTGTCGCAGAACGACTTTTTGGTGTCAATCGACATTCGCGACGCTTATTTTCACGTTCCAATCGGAAGGGCTCACCAACGTTTCCTTCGTTTTGCCATAGGTCAGGACCATTACCAGTTTGTGGCTCTGCCATTCGGGTTGACCTCAGCGCCCAGAGTTTTTACAAAAATTCTGGCGCCTCTCATGGCGATTCTTCGAAGGCAGGGGGTTACGATTCTTCCCTACCTGGACGACCTTCTGATTGTAGCGTTTTCAAAGGAGGAGGCGGTAACTGCTCGCAATCTATCCCTTCAGCTCCTGGAGGATTTCGGGTGGTTGGTCAATTGGGAGAAGTCGTCTCTGGAACCGTCGCAGTCGATACTGTTTTCAGCTGCAGATGGAAGGGAGGGAGACACAGGAATTCATTACTGATGGGTAGGCGGAGCCCCAGACCAGGACGACACCTCAGATCAAAAGCGTGTTGACTGGCTGGCTCCTCCAGCTCGGGCTCCTCCTACTCAGCTCCTTCAGTCTAAGATTTGAGGTCTCAGAGGATGGTCGCTGCTAATGCAGCTCCTCAGAAGATTTTATTATTTTATATTCGGACAAGAGACTTGGATCACTAGTTGGTCTAGAGGTCTCAGGGGTACCAGCGCTGCTGTACCCCAACCTCTCCCTCGGCGGATCTGTATTTACACTATGGTCCCTGCAGAATCTTGCCGCCCCTGGGGGATGAGGAGAGCTTCCCTGGCGGGGACGCAAACCACACGTGCGGTCACTGCGTTCCTCGCCCTGGGGGGAAGCATGGGCACAAGCGCCACAAATCCTCGGGGATCCCTGTGGCGCTAAGCTGGTGAGTACTCCACACAAATTTTATTATAATAATGTGTGAGTGCTTTAGCGTCTGATTGGCAGCGCTATTACATGTATGTCAGTATGCTTCAGCGCTGCGGTGACAGCGCTGTTACATGTAGATGTGGTGATCTTTTGTCCTCAGGCAGATACCTGCAGGACAGAGAGGGAGCAGGAGCGAGGGAGTTCGCGCTCAATATTTGAGCTGGCGGGGGGCGTGGCCTAACTATTCCCGGTCTTTGAGCAGGAAGACGCGCGCTCTGGCGTTTCTCCTGCGACTCCCTCACTGTGGCGGCCATTACACAGGCTCCTGGGCTCCTCAGACCGCTCCTCTCCTCATAAGACACCACGGCCAGCTGGGTGAGTGCTGATTCCTCACCCCGCAGCGCAGCGATCGCTATCCTGCAGCTGCAGTCTCATTAGAGACTTGAAATTTAGCTGGGCTCACACAGTATATCTATATTGTGGAGAGATTGCAACATTAACCCTTCTGAGGGTTATTTCTGTCAGCGTTTTTTTGACTGAATGCCGCTGGGGTAACCCTTCCTGAGGGAGCGTTAACCCATCAGCGTTAAAAAAAAAAAAAAAAAAAAAAAAAAAAGACTGCTATTTTTTGCTGGTACTACCGCTTTGACCTGCAAATACAGGTGAAGCATGTCTGAACAGAATTCAGAAGCCGCGGACCATGTCCCAGTACCACTGCGGCAATCAGATACGCAGACCTCAACAGCGTCTAGCGCTGCGGTCGACAGTGGTGCAAAATTGGATGATATCGCTCGCTCGATTAACAGCTTGTCTGACCTTTTAGGTCAATATGTGTCTGCTAATTCCTCTCAGAGGAAGCGACGCAGGCCGTTACCGGCCTCTGCACGGAGCGAGTCAGATGTATCTGATTTTGGACAGAGTTCCCCTTTAGATTCGGATGGTGAATTATCCGATTCAGATGAGGACGAACCGCAGGGGCGTTCTTCTATGGCGAAACGTACGGAGGCTTTGATTGAAGCCATGAGAGAGATGTTACAGTTACCGGAGGAGGTAACTAGTCGTCCTGGTAAATCAGCACGTATGTTCCAGGAGTCCTGTACTTCGCGTACAACATTACCAGCTCTGAAGGAGCTTAATAGTGTAATAGAAGAGGAACGTCTATGTCCAGATAAGCGTTTTCATGGAACGCATTTCTTTGATGCACTTTATCCTTGCTCTGCGGAGTTAAAGGATAATTGGACTTCTGCGCCTGAAGTGGATGTGTCTTTATCTCAGCTTAGTAAATCCTCACTACTCCCTATTAAGGGGAAAGCGAGTTTGCAGGAGCCGTTGGACAGAAAAACGGAAATGGCGGCAAAAGCAAGCTATGAGGCTGCGGGTCATGGATTCCGAGCGGTGCTAGGATCCATGTGTGCTGCTAGAGCTTCTCTAGGCTGGTTGGCACGTTTAAAGACGGAGTTGCAGAATGGATCTCCGTTACCTGATATACGGGAAACTTACGAATTGTTAGAAACTGCAGCCTGTTATATCTTTGATGCCGGTCTGGATACGGCATCCCTGCTGGCCAGAGCGCAGGCTTCAGCGGTCACAGTTAGAAGAGCTTTATGGCTCAGACAGTGGGCCGGGGACGCAGTTTCCAAACATGGTTTATTGGCTTTACCTTACAAGGGTGGCCTCCTTTTTGGATCCGACCTCACAGAGCTGATTTCCAAGGCTAAGGCGAAGGAAGCAGCATTGCCACAGCGTAGGGCCATGGCTTCGGTATCCAGTAAGCCTGGTGGCTATAGCGGTCGGCGGTCCTTTCGGGGCCGAGGACGATCTAGTCACTCCTCGTGGGGATCGGGTCGTTCTTCTTTCTCAGGAAAGAAGTCCTCTCAGAAAACCCGTACTCCCTGGAAGCAGAATTTCCGCCAGGACAAGCGGGAATCTGACAAGAAGCCCGCCAAGTCAGATTGACGCCAGGGGTCCACTCGAGGACTCTCGAGTGGGGGGTCGCCTGCTTCATTTCAAGGCGACTTGGATGGCTCGCGTTCCAGATTCCTGGGTAACGCGGGTAGTGTCGGCAGGCTATTTCATAGAGTTTTCTTCTCGACCCACAAATGTTTTTTGTCAGTCTCGCGTTCCGTCAGAACCCGAGCTTTTTGTCGCTTTACAGCGAGAGGTCGATTTTCTGCTACAAAAGGGTGTAGTAATACCGTTCCCGTCAGAGGACCGAGGAAAAGGTTTTTATTCCAACCTTTTCGTAGTTCCCAAAAAGGAGAACAAATTTCGCCCGATTCTGGATCTCAAGCGATTAAACCGGCATGTCCACGCCCAGAAATTTCGCATGGAGTCACTTCGCTCCGTTGTAGCAGCTCTGTCACAGAACGATTTTCTGGTGTCAATCGACATTCGCGACGCCTATTTGCATGTTCCCATCGGAAAGGCTCATCAGCGTTTTCTTCGGTTTGCCATAGGACAGGATCACTATCAGTTCGTGGCTCTGCCTTTCGGCTTAGCCTCAGCGCCCAGAGTCTTTACAAAAATTTTGGCGCCCCTCATGGCAATCCTTCGAAAACAGGGGATTACGATTCTTCCTTATCTGGACGATCTTTTGATAGTGGCTTCCTCGGAAGAGGAGGCAGTGACGGCTCGAGATTTGTCTCTTCAGCTTCTGAAGGACTTCGGTTGGCTGGTCAATTGGGAGAAGTCGTTTCTGGAACCATCGAGGGCAATCCTCTTTTTGGGGATGCATCTCGACACGATTCGGTCGGTAGTTTCTCTACCGCCAGACAAACAGTCATGTCTTCTTCGACATGTGCAGATTATGAAATCCTCGACAGCAATGTCCCTACGGAAGTGTATGCGTCTTCTGGGACTGATGGTGGCGTCCATGGAGGCAATTCCTTTTGCCCAGTTCCATTCCAGGACTCTCCAAAGGTTCATCTTGAGTCGATGGAACCGGTCGCAGTCGCTGGATTGCAGTGTCACCATTTCTCGCGCGGTGCGGGATTCTCTAGGATGGTGGTTACGTCCAGGGGCATTTTCCCTGGGGAAGTCCTTCCTCCCTCCGAAGTGGTCAGTCATAACCACCGATGCCAGCTTGACGGGCTGGGGGGGTGTTTGGAACAATCTATGGATTCAGGGGGTATGGTCATCGGAAGAGTCTGTTCTTCCGATCAACATCCTGGAATTGAGGGCGATTTTCCTTTGCCTCCAACATTGGACGGTCCCTTTGAGCGGTCTGCCAGTCCGAGTGCAGACAGACAATGCGACGGCTGTCGCATATATCAATCACCAAGGCGGGACAAGGAGTTCCAGACTCATGGTGGAGGTGTCCCGAATTCTGATTTGGGCCGAGGCCAGTGTACCAGCCATTTCGGTGATTCACATTCCAGGGGTTCAGAATATTACAGCGGACTTTCTCAGTCGCAGGAAGATGGATCCTGGGGAATGGAGCCTTCACCCGGAAGTTTTTGCACTACTGTGCTCTCGTTGGGGAACTCCCCAAGTGGATTTGATGGCATCCAGGTCCAATGCCAAGTTACCGACGTTCATGTCCAGATACCAGGACCCGAAGGCTGTGGCGGTGGATGCTCTAGTGGCTCAGTGGGATCAGTTCGAGCTGATCTATGTATTCCCACCGATATCCTTACTTCCTCTAGTACTGCGTCGGATCAGGCTAGAGAGAATTCCAGCTATTTTGATAGCTCCAGATTGGCCAAGAAGGGTGTGGTTCTCGACAATAATGTCGCTGTTGGCGGCACCTCCTTTTCCACTTCCTCTTCAACCGGACTTGTTGACTCAGGGGCCTGTTTGTCATCTGGACTTGATGTCCTGCGTTTGACGGCGTGGCTCTTGAGACCGAAATCTTAACCCGTAGAGGTTTTTCAGCCGAGGTCATTGCTACTCTTCGTGCTGCAAGAAGTCCGGCTACTACTAGGATTTACCACAAAACTTGGGAAACCTTCTTTTCGTGGTGCTTGGGGTCCTCTCGGAACCCGAGAAAATTTTCCATTCCCAACTTGTTGGCTTTTCTGCAGCATGGGTTAGACAAGGGTTTGGCAGTCAGCACCCTGAAAGGTCAGTTTTCTGCTCTGTCCTTATTGTTCCGAAGAACCATTGCTTCGAATAGGGACGTGCTCTCCTTTTCCGCGGTATAGCTCGTAAGTTTCCGCCGCGGAAGGCACCCGTGTCTCCTTGGCGGCTCAACCTTGTTTTGGAGGTTCTTCAGCATAAACCTTTTGAGCCTATGGGTTCTGC
Organism: Oophaga sylvatica; assembly: GCA_033576555.1. Taxonomy (NCBI): domain Eukaryota; kingdom Metazoa; phylum Chordata; class Amphibia; order Anura; family Dendrobatidae; genus Oophaga; species Oophaga sylvatica. The sequence continues at coordinate 580,898,505 of JARQOD010000003.1, read as the reverse complement.
TAGCCTTTCTTTACTTTCTTGGAAGGTGGCCTTCCTTGTAGCAGTCACCTCTTTGAGGAGAGTTTCTGAGTTGGTAGCTCTTTCTTGTTCGTCTCCTTTTCTGGAGCTTTTTCCGGATCGTGTGGTGCTTCGCACACGGGGTGATTTTTTACCTAAAGTGGTGTCACAATTTCATGTTAACCAGGATATTGTGTTGCCTTCATTCTGCCCGGATCCGAAGAATGCGAAAGAGCGAGCTTTGCACACATTGGATTTAGTGCGGGCCTTGAAGTTTTATCTATCTGTTACTCAAGGTTTTCGTAAGACGGACTCCCTATTTGTGGTTCCAGCTGGTCGTCGGCGTGGTCAACGAGCTTCCAAGGATTCTATAGCTCGTTGGATCCGGTCAGCTATTTTGGAAGCTTACCGTCTTCAGGGTGAATCTTGCCCGATTAAGATTCGAGCCCATTCCACGAGAGCTGTGGCTTCATCGTGGGCCTTTCATCAAGGTGCCTCGGCAGTGCAGCTTTGCCGGGCGGCAACTTGACGCTCTGTCCACACGTTTACGAAATTTTATAAGGTGGACATCAGTGCTTCCGCTGATGCAGCCCTCGGACGTAGGGTTCTGCAGGCAGCTGTAGTTTAAAGTTCTAGATGAACTTGTGTTTGGCGCTGGTTGCGCTTTTTTGTTAAGGTTGTTGGGTTTCTGCCTTTTGTTGGTTTTTTCGCACCCTTATTTTTTGAACTGCTTTGGGACGTCCCATCAGTAATGAATTCCTGTGTCTCCCTCCCTTCCATCTGCAGCTGAAACACGGATTTTGGTAAGAACTTACCGGTAAAATCCTTTTCAGCGAAGGAAGGGAGGGAGACACAGCACCCTCCCAAGGCAGAAGTGTGTTGATGTTTTCAGATGCAGCGTGACCCTTATCTGATAAGCGATTATCTGGGCTGAGGTCAGCGCGCTAAGGCTCTGTTCCAGCATCGCCAGTTCATCGCAGTAGTCAGATTCAGTGAGTAGTACCTGGAACTCTGTGGTTTTTGGCTTACTTTGCATACATAACCTGTATTCTTGTGTTTTTCTCTGAAGTTCCTTCAGAAGGGGTTATGTTGCTCCGCTGGTGATCTTGGTTCTTCCCTAAAGCTTTGGTACGACTGAAGGAGCTGAGTAGGAGGAGCCCGAGCTGGAGGAGCCAGCCAGTCAACACGCTTTTGATTTGAGGTGTCATCCTGGTCTGGGGCTCCGCCTACCCATCAGTAATGAATTCCTGTGTCTCCCTCCCTTCCTTCGCTGAAAAGGATTTTACCGGTAAGTTCTTACCAAAATCCGTGTTTTGGGGATGCATTTCGACACGGTACGAGCAGTGGTGTCACTGCCTCCAGACAAGCAAGCATGTCTCCTTCGACATGCACGGGTTATGAAGTCTTCGACAGCAATGTCTCTTCTAAGCTGTATGCACCTTCTGGGGTTGATGGTGGCGTCCATGGAAGCACTTCCGTTTGCCCAGTTTCATTCCAGGGCCCTCCAAAGGTTCATTCTGAGCCGTTGGGATCGATCGCAGGTTTCACTGGATTGCAGTGTTATCATCTCCCACAGGGTACGAGAGTCTCTAGGATGGTGGATACGTCCGAAAGAGTTATCCCTGGGGAAGTCCTTCCTCCCTCCGAAGTGGTCGGTCATAACCACCGATGCCAGCCTGACGGGCTGGGGGGGTGTCTGGAACAATCTCTGGACTCAGGGAGTATGGTCGTCGGAAGAGTCTGTCTTACCGATCAACATCCTGGAGTTGAGGGCGATTTTCCTTTGCCTCCAACACTGGACGGTCCCTTTAAGCGGTCTGCCTGTCCGAGTGCAAACAGACAATGCGACGGCGGTCGCTTATATCAATCACCAAGGCGGGACAAGGAGTTCCAGGCTCATGGTGGAGGTATCTCGGATCCTGGTATGGGCAGAGACCAGAGTACCAGCCATCTCTGCGATCCACATTCCAGGAGTTCAGAATATCACGGCGGACTTTCTAAGTCGTGAGAAGATGGATCCCGGAGAATGGAGTCTTCATCCGGAAATTTTTGCACTGCTGTGCTCCCGTTGGGGAACCCCCAAGTGGATCTGATGGCATCCAGGTTCAATGCCAAGTTACCGACTTTCTTGTCCAGGTACAAGGATCCGAAGGCTGTAGCGGTGGATGCTCTAGTGGCTCCGTTGGACCAATTCGAGCTAATCTATGTGTTCCCGCCGATTTCCTTACTTCCTCTGGTGCTACGTCGGATCAGACTGGAGAGAATCTCGGCTATATTGATAGCCCCAGATTGGCCAAGGAGGACGTGGTTCTTGACACTGGTGTCGTTCCTGGCAGCGCCGCCATTTCCACTTCCTCTTCTCCCGGACCTGTTAACCCAAGGGCCCGTTCGTCATCCGGACCTGAAGTCTCTGCGTTTGACGGCGTGGCTCTTGAGACCGAAATATTGACCCGTCAAGGTTTTTCAGCTGAAGTCATTGCCACTTTGCGAGCTGCCAGAGGTCCGGCTACTACAAGGATCTACCACAAGACTTGGGAAGCCTTCTTTTCGTGGTGTTTGGGTTCTTCAAGGAACCCGAGGATTTTTTCCATTCCCAATTTGTTGGCTTTTCTGTAATTCGGGCTGGACAAGGGTTTGGCAGTGAGCACGCTGCGGGGTCAGGTTTCTGCTCTGTCCTTGCTGTTCCGGAAGGCTATCGCCTCGCGTAGGGACGTGCGTTCCTTTTTTCGCGGAGTAACCCGCCAGTTTCCGCCGCGGAAGACGCCTGTGTCTCCTTGGCGTCTCAATCTTGTTTTGGAGGCTCTTCAACACGGGCCTTTTGAGCCTATGGACTCTGTTAGTCTTTCTTTGCTCTCTTGGAAAGTTGCCTTTCTAGTGGCGATCACTTCTTTGAGAAGGGTTTCTGAGTTGGCGGCTCTTTCTTGCTCGCCTCCTTTCCTGGAGTTTCACCCGGATCGCGTAGTGCTTCGCACACGGGGCGATTTCCTACCTAAGGTGGTGTCGCAATTTCATGTTAACCAGGATATTGTGTTGCCCTCTCTTTGTCCGGGGCCGAGGAATGCGAAGGAACGGGCCTTGCACACATTGGATTTGGTGCGGGCTTTGAAGTTCTATTTGTCTGTTACCCAAGGTTTTCGGAAGTCGGACTCTTTGTTTGTGATTCCAGCAGGTCGTCGACGTGGTCAACGAGCTTCCAAGGATTCTATAGCTCGTTGGATCCGGTCGGCCATTTTGGAGGCTTACCGACTTAAGGGCGAACCTTGCCCGATTAATGTTCGAGCTCACTCCACAAGAGCTGTGGGCTTATCGTGGGCTTTTCATCAAGGGGCCTCGGCAGCTCAGCTCTGCCGGGCGGCGACTTGGCGCTCCGTCCACACCTTTACAAAATTTTATAAGGTGGACGTTAGTGCTTCCGCTGATGCGGCCTTAGGACGTAGGGTCCTGCAGGCGGCAGTAGTTTAAAGTTTTTGTTAACTTGTTTTTTAGCGCTAGTTGCGCATTTTCTTAGGTTGTTGGGTTCTGCCTTTTCTGGTTTTTTCCCACCCTTAGTTTTTGGACTGCTTTGGCACGTCCCACTAGTTATAACTAGTGTGTCTCCTTTCCTTCCGTTCTGCTGCTGAAAGACGGATTTTGGTAAGAACTTACCGGTAAAATCCTTTTCAGCGAAGGAAGGAAAGGAGACACAGCTCCCTCCCATGGCAGAAGTGTGTTGTTGTATTTGCAGATGCGGCGTGACCCTCCTCTGATAGCGATTATCTGGGCTGAGGTCGACGCGCTAAGGCTCTGTTCCAGCATTGCCAGCTCATCGCAGTGGTCAGGTCCAGTGAGTAGTACCTGGAACTGTGTGGTTTTTTGCCTAAATGCATGCATAACCTGTATTCTTGTGTTTTTTTCTCTGAAGTCCTTCAGAAGGGGTTATGTTGCTCCGCTGGTGGTATTGCTCTTCCTTAAGCTTGTGTACGACTGGAGAGCTGAGTAGGAGGAGCCCGAGCTGGAAGGGCCGGTCAACACTCTTTTTAATCTGAGGTGTCTATCTCATCTGGGCTCCGCCTACTCACTAGTTATGACTAGTGTGTCTCCTTTCCTTCCTTCGCTGAAAAGGATTTTACCGGTAAGTTCTTACCAAAATCCGTCTTTTTCAGGCAGATGCTTGTCAGCATTGTTAATGGGTGGCACAAGCTGTTTTCTATTGCATGCACTATATTGACCTATAAAATGGACCATAAGGGATCATGCAGATGTCCATGCAAATTGGTCCAAGCACGGACTGGCCATTGCTCCCCCAATCCGAGCGTCACAGTGCGGTTGATAGAGTCACGGCCGGACCGTGCATTGCGGTTTTTCTGGATTAACAGGAATCAAGAGCGATCAGTTGGTATTTCTGAGGAACCTTGACAGTAAGGCAGTGTTCAAAAAAAGTGTGAAAAAGGGTTTTATAAACTGAATAATTCCATTATGAAGTAATAGCAATGTCTGTAATTTCTCATAGTTTTTGCAGTTCTTTTACAGAGGTGAGATCGAAAGTGCTACTGTATATTAAGGGGTAGCATTGTGTGGTTTGGCATTGTTTCTAGGGGACTCTAACACAGGATATTGTGATGGGTATCTGGTTGAATATTCTTTTAAAATGGAGCTGGTTGCCTTTCTCAAAAGATTATAACAGTATAAGAGACCAAAAGCTGGTCGGATGCATTAGATCGCTTTAAGCCAAATGATTTTCGGCCGTCCGCTCTCCCTGACTCCTGCATACACCGGGACGATTGTCTCGCCCGAGTGCTCCTGTGTTCTCCCTGAGACTCCTCTGGCAGCGGCTTATCTCCCCGCCACATTGATCAAAAGGATTGAAATTCCAACCACTGGACCCTTCTTCTCATCCATGACATAATCTGTCTGGGAAGAATCGGGGGTCCCATACACATTAGGCTGTCTTCAGATCCCACCGAAACTGGCCGGTTTTGTTGACTTTTATCTGATATATATGGGAGCCTTAAAGATGTTGGCCACTACTTTTTCATTTATAGTCTGTCCGTGGGATAAGTCATCAATATCTGATCAGTGGGGATGCAACGTCCGGCACTACCGCCGATCAGCTGTTACCGGCGCCAGATGGAAGTTCTTGGATGCTGCCGGAACACGTCAGCTCCATTAAAACTGAAGTAGCTGGGATCAGGTACTACGGATCCACCCCTATACATCTGGAGGTGCGAATAACTGCTGATTAGCGGTGATGCCACCACCATCGATTGGATATTGATAGACCATCAATAAAAAAGTAGTAGTCAAGAAACATCTTGGCAGCACGGTGGCTCAGTGGTTAGCACTGCAGCCTTACAGCGCTGGGATCCTGTGTTCAGATCCCACCAAGGCCATCTGCATGGAGTTTGTATGTTCTCCCCGTGTTTGCGTGGGTTTCCTCCGGGTTCTCTGGTTTCCTCCCACACTGCAAAGACATACTGATAGGGAGTCTGGATTGTGAGCCCCGATGGGAAGAGTGATGATAATATCTGTAAAGCGCTGCGGAATATGATGGCGCTATATATTATGTAAAGCATAATAAGTTGAATAAATATCTAGACACTCCAAATGCCGCCCGCAGTGACAAGCATAAAAAAGCAAACAAATAAAATATACTTTGAAACAGGTGCAAACAAAAAAGAAAAGGTAGAGTGTGTAGCCAGAGATTTCTATTCTTGCCCTAATATGGACCTGTGCAGCTTTCGTCCATACTGTCCCATGCATGACAGCTAAGAATAACAGATCTGTCATCAGCGGCTCGATGCTAGTTTACAGGTTGCTAAACTTTTATAGTGTAAAATGTTTGACAACTGCAAAAATGGTGACAACTCTGTAAAATATTATGGCATGATGCACAGCAGTTGCTATCATGGTAGACATTTCTTCAACTTCGCTGTTTCTGAGAATTTGGCAAATTTGTGCCGCCGAAATGGCAGACAACATGAATCAGAGCCTAAGTGCACGATTGCAGCCAGGTATGTTTTACTCTGAAACGCTCCGATTCTCTGTACGTTTCAGAGATTTTAGAAGCAAATCTGTTGCCATACACGTCTGAGAGTTAGATGAAGTTTTCCTCTCTGCTAGGCATCCAAGGGTTGGACACAAATCACGTAATGTATATTCCTACCCAAGCTCGGACTGGCCCACAGGAGAACAGGTAAATCCTCCGGTAGGCCCCTGTGAAGGAGTGCTAATAAGTAGTGCTATTATACTTGATTTACAATTTGCAGAAAAATGTATCATCAAATCATTCAGAAAACAAGCTAGGCAAGTCAATATTACATAGGAGCAAAAGTAACTTTGTGTACTATATTCAGCTGAGCAGTGGGCTCCAAAAATCAGTTACTGGTGGGTCTTTGCCAACCCGGTCTGACACTGTTTATACCCCTGGTCGTTTTTCTTTTTCCTGTTTGCTAATATTCAGTTCCCTGATAAGATGGGGTGCGTTTTCTGCTTCACCCCAGGGCGATGGTATCTGCCCCACAGCAACTGGATGGCCAGCCCTTACTACAATAGTAAATTAGGAATTTCCTTTTATTCAGCATCTCTGATTTTTTTCGATAAGGCTGCCACTCGTATACTAGGCGTGCTATTAATACGTCTGCAAGAAAGGACCTCTGTGCACACAGAGCAGAAATAATAGATGATTTCCGATATTCGTGGCTTGTGAATCATCGGCTCTGTTCCCTTTGCATCAGATAGGATCCCAGGAATAACCACCAGTTTTGAGGCGGGGGATTAATGTTCTTGTATAAATCCTCTCTTGGTCATTGATGTAGAGCAGGAACTAGGAGTAGGGAAGGAAACGTGCACTTCCCAATTCTGGTCTCACTAGTCAATGACTTTGTATGATTGTTTTACTAGCAGGCTGTTACTGTGACCTGTCAATCAGAGGGATCAGCAAGGTCAAACGCTTCACACCTCCGTCTCTCAGCATGTATTGCACATCTGAAGTGTGAAGTTCATGTCAGGCTTAATTTACCAATGTGTATGTGATGAAAATCTGCAGAACACACAACATAAAGCCCTGCACCATATTCTTAGTATTATTTGGTTGCACAATAACCAAGATTTAAACTTCAAATTTAAGACATTTTAGCCCAGAAGCCTAAAAGTGACCCTCTACCCATGATCCTCTACCCGTGACCATCCACCTGTAACCCTCCACCCGTGACCCTCTACCATGACCATCTAGCTGGTACCCTCTACCCATAACCCTCTACCCGTTACCCTCTACCCGTTACCCTCTACCCGTGACCATCCACCTGTAACCCTCCACCCGTGACCCTCTACCCATGACCATCTAGCTGGTACCCTCTACCCATAACCCTCTACCCGTTACCCTCCACCCGTGACCTTCCACCCATAACCCTCTACCCGTAACCTTCTACCCGTAACCCTCTACCCGTAACCCTCCACCTGTGACCCTCCACCCGTGACCCTCTACCCGTTACCTTAGAATAAAATTGGTCCCAATATTTTTTCGTATCGCACTCGGACCCAAAATACGGTCGTTTGCACGAGCCCTTAATGGCTGACAGTGACAAATGATGGTATTCAAAACGTAGGGCCAAGATGAGAAACAAGCCCCAGTTAGCGGCTAAGTCCAGGGCAGGCGGATTTCACTCAGAACAGTAGTGAAACAAGGTCAGGGACAGGCAGCAGACAAGATAAAGGTCAGGAGACAAGCGGGGTCGGTGTTTGGAAGACAACTTGGAGACACACCGTTAGGCAAACAAACCAAAAGGATCCCTAAGGTACCTTGGGCGGGCTGGGCATAGGTTGGAGAAGATGAAATTGTGTCAAAATTGCTGGGTTTCTATTTTTTTTAATAAATATAATATGGTAAAAAAAATGCCAAAAACAAAAAAAGTATATAATAAACACGAAAACCTGATTTAACAATGGGTCATTTTTTTTGATGACTGATTCCATTTTAAGACACCTGAAGTCAGTGTGCGCCCTAATGTTGACTACTATGACTCTGATGACGTAGGAAGGAACGAACATGGGGAATAGTATCATAATACGATTTGCAATAAAATGACGGCAGAAGAAGAAATCTTGTGACATTTGGGTGAAATAATCCCGCTCATCTGTCGTGGAGTTGTTAGCGTTGCCTGTGTGCGGTTCTTCCTGTTTTTGTAATTACTGTTCTGAGCGAGGACATTAGTATTTTCAGAACCTTGTGATAATGACTTGTAAACTGTAATATGTCGGCTAATAAGATGTAACCATATCATCTGTTTCACTTCTGAGTCATTCCTGGGTCTGTGCAGGGCGTAGAACAATTTTCGCTCATGGAGCTTAGACGTCCAGAGATGGACTAATGTATGTATATGTGTAAAAGAATACAGCAACACACTGTATGGGCAAAGATAAATGCAAACATCGACAGTGTAGACTATTTATAAAATGAATATATCTAGCACACAAATTAGCCAACTTGTGTGTGCCCACCAGCCACAACAAGGTGACCTTTCTCTGGAGAGAACCAAACCATTTCTATAGGGAGTGGGGACGTATCACTAGTACATTTTTCATGCAGTGGAAAGGAGAGTGACAATTCTTATGGAAGCTATAGTGGGGACCTCATTCGATGGTATGGGTGGCTACACAACCCAACTATCAGAGTCTAGATACCCGTGTAGTATTCAGTTTCCTGGCCCTGTTTTGAGGACAACCCCTTTAGAATATATTTTAATGGCCAAAACTTATTTTGCCACCATTTTGTCTTCTCTCGTCTTCCTTACTTTTCGGGTGGGTCACTTTTTAAAAAAAAAAATTAAAAAACAGGAAAGTCAAAAGAGTATAACTACCAAAATACCTGTAAGTTTTGCTGTGGATGCCTTGTCAGCTGTTTATTCCAAACTTTTACTAATGGGCATGCCGCCTATTTCAGTCAGTGGTGGCAAAATAAAATTCACAGTCCACTGGTCGATAAGTGTTGGGTTACTTATGCCCCAGGCAGGGTGGATTGATTTAAATCACGCCGATTTAAATCAACGATTTAAATCATGATTTAAATCAAATGATTTTTTTCTATTTAAATCAGATCGATTTAAATCGTGATTTTAATCATGATTTAAATCACTGATTTAAATCAAAAGATTTTTTTAATAGAAATCACGATTAAAATCTAAAACTTTCAATCATTGTTCAATATAGGAAAGATCTATATCTTCGTACCGTATTAGCCAGTAGATAGAAAAATATTTAGACTTGAGAGTCCTCAGTGGTTGATACCTTTTAATGGCTAACTGAAAAGATGGTAACAATTTGCAAGCTTTCGAGACTACTCAGGTCTCTTCATCAGGCAAAGACTTTGCCTGATGAAGAGACCTGAGTAGTCTCGAAAGCTTGCAATTTGTTACCATCTTTTCAGTTAGCCATTAAAAGGTATCAACCACTGAGGACTCTCAAGTCTAAATATTTTTCAATCATTGTTCAATTATCTCCACACTTCTAGCTTGGTTTCACTTTCTGTAGCTTGGTTTCAGTTTCTTTTTCCATTCAGTTGACATGCCCAAACTTGTTGGATAGTCAGTCAGCAGTACTTGGCTGTAGTAACAATCAAACTTCAGAAGTGATCTGCGTGAGCCATGGCAGGTCGTAAGAGAGACCCTATTTGGGTTCATTTTGTTGAGATGCCAGCAGAGCTTGGAAAGAAAGGTGGGAGAGCAAAGTGCAAATACTGTCAAAAGGATATCCAAGGACTTGTTTGCCGTTTGAAATCACATTATGAAAACTGCAACCAGAAGGGAAATGAAGATGTTGATAGTGATACAACTAATGTCAATGAACCCCCACAGCTTGTTCTTCCAGCGAAGATAATAAATGTAGCTACTCAGCTACTGACTGCATCGGTTTCATCGGCAGGAGTAGAGAGATTGTTTTCTTCATTTGGTTTTGTGCACACAACAGTCCGAAACCGCTTAGGAACTGCTAAAGCAGGACAACTAGTTTTCCTATTAAAAGTCCTAAATAAACAGTAGGCTTAAAGGACTGATGTATTCACTGAAGATGTTTGCTTACTTCAAACGTTAGAGATAGGCTATTGTTAAAAAGTACTTACTCTCTGTAGTTCAATTCTGATTGTTTAATAGTGCAAATAAAAATTATTAGGTTTCATAATCATCAACTGTTTTAATATTTTTATTTGTGTAAAATAATTTGATTTGCAAAAAGACAAAGTTTTGCTTGTGTACAACTTGATTAAAAAATCCTATTTAATTCAAAAAAATCCGATTTAAATCAAAAAAATCCGATTTAAATCAAAAAAATCAGATTTTTTTGATTTTTTTAAAAAATCATGATTTTTATCCACCCTGGCCCCAGGTTAGGTCCCGACTATCATGGAGAGCAGATGTCTGGCACTGGACACGTGCGTGGTCTGCAACTTCTTCATAGTGCCCATCTGTACCCCATAAAGGTCAATGACTCTTCACCAAAAACATTTCTAGCCAGATGGTCGTCTCCTCGCCTGGAATATGGCACAAGGTCAGAAGCAGCATCGTATACACTAAATGTAAAGTATGTACATACCCCAAGGGCTTATGATGTGACCATGATGTGGACTAATGCAAGGTGAATGCTCATTACAGATCTACAGTAGTAGCCAAAAGTTTTGAGGCTAGCACAAAGTTTACAACTTCTTTTAGTCACATTTTTTTGGGGTACTGGAGCACAGTTATCAGCATTTCATATATTTGTAAACTTTTATTGACAAATACAGTATATCAAGTTTATGCAAAGGCTCAAAAATTTACAGTGTTGACCCTTATTTCTCAAGAGTTCTGCCCTTCGCCCCGGCAGCTGGAAATCAGCTTCGAGACCAAATCCTGACTAATGACTGTTGACTACCATACTTGTCTAATCAGTGCTTTTCGTTTTTCACAATTTTTGTGTTTTTGTTTGTGTACTCACTTTTTGGTGATTGACCACAAGTTCTCAATTGGATTGAGATCTGGGAACACAAAATGTCAATGTTTTGTCTTGTGACACGGTCTCCATCTTGCTTGAAAAAAGCGTTACTCATCACTAAAGTGCTCCTGGATCGCTGCAAGAAATTTCTCGTGGAGGATGTTTATATCCAATTCTTTAATCATGGCAGTGATCTTAGTCAGAATTGTGAGGGAGCTGCCTCCATAGATGAGAAGCCCCCACACATGAATGGTCTCAGGGTCCTTCACTCCTGGCAGGACACAGAACTCATGGTAGGCCTCACCTTTTCTTCTCCGGACAATCATTCTTTCACACGTCTTGAATAGTCTGAAAATGAACTGCCAATCGGTGCGGGTCCCAATGATCAATTTGATTTCAGTGGACATGTCCTTTAAGAGGATCCCATTAGGAGAAAGTAGGAAAATGTTTGAAACAGGAATAGACTAAAAAAGTGTAGATGAAACAAGAAATAAATTCAGAAACATAAATAGATACCAGTAGTGGAAAGTATGAAAATGCCAAAAGTGAGAAGCAGTTACCTGCAGAAAAAAATCGAAGAACATCAAGTTGATCCACAGCAACGTAGAGGCACCTTGTTCGCCGGATTACTTCTGATGGTGAAGATGCCGGGGCCACGTACCTAGCCTTAGCTCCTGAATCCGCTGTCAGTCTGTGCCCTTCCACCATTCAGGGAAGAGGGGAGTAGTTGTGTACTGTAATACACCAACCAGATTAATTAGGCAATATGACCATGTATAACAAAAAATACCAATCATACAAATAGACTCACACAAACATCAGTCGAATGCACCAGGGAGTGGAGGATGGGGTTAAACTAAAGTAGGAGAAAAAAGAGAATTGTCACACACTCAAAACTAGCAACAGTCACAGATAAATCCACCAACCGCCTTATCATATAACATGCACCAACAACCTCCAGTCATGCAGCAAAAGCTAACTCTGACAATGAGAAAAATCGAAGAACATAAAGCTGATCCACAGCAACGTAGAAAAAAATAAACTTCAAATAATAGTAGGGGAAAGTAAAAGAATTACACTATGCTTTTCAGCGCCATTACGAAATGGTACCATGTAGTTAAACTAGTTGTCGTTCACATTTTTAACTGATGTATTTTACTTGATTATCATGAGTCCAACTTCAAAAAACGATGATAAGCTCTTACCGCTGCAGGGAGCCATGTCTGACCTTACTTGGGAATTAGATGGTGGCCATTCACCTGGATGACCAAGCTGGGTCTACAAAGGGGAGAGCTGTTAGGATCTTTCCTCTCTGACTCATAGCCGTGGGTCTCAAGTACGAGACCACTTCTCTATATAATCTACATTCACTAGCTAGGAGGTGGAAAGCTTGGCAATTTCCCAGTGCCCCCAATTTCTTGGGGACCCTAAGCAAGAGAACCACAGGAAAAACCTAAATGCACCAATGTTTTTGTGGCAGACGGCGGCTGTCACGAGTCTGTTGTGGGTTGTCCCAGGAACAGGGGCTTCTTCTGTGTCCCTAGCGCTAGGGGCGCCCTGTTCCCCGGATTACTTCTGATGGTGAAGATGCCGGGGCCACTTACCTAGCCTTACCTCCTGAATCCGCCCTCAGTCTGTGCCCTTCCACCATTCAGGGAAGAGGGGAGTAGTGTACTGTAATACACCAACCAGACTAATTAGGTAATACGACCAGGGATAGCGAAAAATACCAATCATACAAATATACTCACACAAACATCAGTTGAATGCACCAGGGAGTGGATAATGGGGTTAAACTAAAGTAGAAGAAGAAAGGGAATTGTCACACACTCAAAACCTAGCAACAGTCACAGATAAATCCACCATCCGTCTTATCATATAACAACCACCAACAACCTTCAGTCATGCAGAAAAAGCTAACTCTGACAATGAGCGCTAGCCAGTGCTCAGATTATATAGGAGATGGGAGTGGCTAACAGTGCACAGCTGAGAGCCTTAATGCAGGAAAGTTTCCAGGAGATCTCAACTGAGCAGATTAACCCTGTACTGCTAAAAGAAACCTTCGCTGTTTAATATGAAGGTGAAGTGCTTCTAATCAGTGCAAGAGTATGAGAAATCAGCCGCAGTGGTCTTCTGGCTTCTCTCTGTCGTGGTAAACCCGTGACAGTGGCATTCTTTGGACTTTAAGTTGCAGTATTATGTGGGATATATAGGCAGTATTTTGGGTCCTTATATATTATGATACTGCATATTATTTGAGGTATTGTGTGGGTTGTTTATAGAAGTATTGACTTGGCACTACATGGTGGTATTATATGGCCTTTACATGACAGTATAGACACATCATTATTTAGAGAGGTATTGTGTAGGTTTTATTGACTTGGCACTATATTGTGGCATTAAAAGGCTTTTATATGACTGCATAGTCACATCACTATATAGAGTTATTGTGTAGGTTGTATTGACTTGGCACTGCATGGTGGTATTATATAGCCTTTATATGACAGTGTACAATCTACAATCCAATATTAATAATTGGTGGGTTAAATCTGCAGTAGAATTGGAGCTGATCTCGCTTCTAGAACATTTCAGCGCTCCGCTCCTCACCTGCTTACCGGACGCTCTGCACGTCATGTCAGCACTCGCTAAGTCACTTTTTTTTTCTTTATAAAAAAAAGGAATTTTAACATGGAATTTTTTGCAAGCCCGCTCCCAGCATTGCTGATAAACAAACCTTGAGTGAATTCCTTCGATTCTGACTGGATAGACACACATTCTGGAGTAATACCAAAAACTCACTACACGAGGGTCACAGCTCACACTACAGCTCTGTGAACGTGGCTTTCTGAACCAGATAAAGCCTTCATCTCCTATCTTATTGTTAGTTTTTCCATTTTGGGGGGCAAATTAGTCACAAAATGCTTATATTTTTATCATTAAATGCAGTCTGTCAGCACAAAATGACTTTTAAACCTAGCAAAAGAGGTCGGTGAATCATGGCGTGGTCATGTAGTTCAGTGCACCTTTCCACCCACTTAATTTCCATCAGTCTCCAGCTTTCTCTGGCTTCTGTATCACCAGAGCTGTCAATCAAGGAAGAGAAGGTCAGTGATAGATGGATAACAAGTAGGTTGGATGGTGTACAAATTGCTCATCCACACCACGGGTGCACCGATAATCTGTGCTTGGTTTGAACAGTCATTATGTGCTGACACACTAGGATCACACGACCGTTGTTCTCTCATCTGAGAAAATTGGTCTTATCACACTAATGATTAGAGTTTAATCAGTGTGTGATCCAATTTTCTTGGATATGGAGAAAAAAAAAATGTCTCCATCTTCTCTATTCTATCAGGTTCGTGAAAATCAAACTGCACTCAGATGCCATCTGAGTGCAGTCTCAATTTTTTTTTATAGGCATGAATGGCCAAGTGCAGTCCATAATTGGATGCAACTTGCGCACGCTGTGATTTTTTTTTCTATGGACATGTGCATGGCCTGAAAGAATAACATGGGGACGAGTGTTATCCGATTTTTACGGTCACGTGGAGGAGTCAAAGGGAAACAGACTAATTATCCGATTGGGGGACTGGTCAGGAATGATAATTGGTGTCACAGTCACGATTTTGGGACATGGAATATGCCTTTTCTTTAGACTCGGGGACAATACCTATGGATACAAGAGAAGAAGGGGACCTCTGATTGTAACACTCTCTTGATCTGGAGGACCACCGGGGGCCCTGCATTATATTGATGGCCTGTTGAATTCAATGTCTTGGGCATTTAGAGATAGTTTATTCCCAGTGTAAAAAATTGGGCTGTTCCAATGGAGTAGCCGTTCTGGTTATGAGGGTAGAGCAGCACCGAGTATCTGCAGTGGCCACTCGGGATTTGTTTCTGTTAGTCAGGACAGTGTTGTATATTACTGGGCGAGTGACCTGAGACTGGGAAGGAAAATGGAGGCATAGGCAAAGTGTTAGACTGTGGAGAACGTTGACAATTGTTTTGTGAAGTTGCATTTACATGTTTTTGCCTTTTTTATTGTCTTGTAAGGTCATAAATGAATAGAATTTTGTTTTTCGACTTAACAGAGCAGCAGAGGGTGATGTTACTGAGCAGCTCCCCACCGTGGTGAAGAAATACTTCCCGATTCCAGTGGAGCATTTAGAAGAGGAGGTGCGGATCCGGTCTGCGGATGACGGGAAGCTCTTTAGAGAGGAGTACAATGTGAGTCTATGGGGAGGACACTGACATTTCACTTTACTGTCTGTGCTGGACGATCGCCCATCACAGCAGATCTCCTCGAATCAGATTTCCTTTTTTTTTTTCCTTCACAATGACATGCAGGGATAAAGTGAGTCTTAATTTCCCCTTCATTTTCTTGCAGATCCACTAGCAGACCCCAGCCAGGTGTGCCATAGCCCCATGCTCAGTGCTACAGGCTTTCCACACGTGATATATTCCCATAATTATCAGTAGTTTTTGGTTATGGTATTTTTGGAGTTATGTATTTTGCATGTGACAGACCATTTATGTACCAAAATTAGACGCCCCCCCTCTCCATAGGACAGGGAATAACTTCCCAATTGTTGGGGGTCTGACCACTGAACCCAAGTAAGGGTCTCCGTCTAAATAGGGCGGAGGTTGAGCATGCACATCTCCGCTCCACCGCACCCTTAGGGCTCAGTCAAACGTCGGGTTTTTTCACATACGAGTAAAACGGATCGAGCTTCATCACATTTTCATCTCAGTGTTTTTCCACCTTCTCTTATCTATTAGCCAGTGAAAAACAGAGATCACACACATAGCATCCGAGTGCAGACCAATTTAATCACCAACCATAGACTTGCATTGCCGAGCTTGATCTGCCGCTTAGATCAATATTAGACAACGCGGAAATATGTTGGATTTTGATCTGAAAATCGGGTCAATATGGACAATGCACGGTCTATAGGTCTGTGAAAAATTTGGATTGCACTTGGATGCCATCTGAAAGCCATCCAATTGAATGGAGAAGGTGGAAAAACTTTTTTTTTCTTTCCATGTACGAAACAAACGAATACACTCAGACCAAATTCTGATTAAAATAATTGGTCCGTTTTTATTATATGAGAAAAAAAACAGATATCTGAATGCAGCCTAAATGGGAGAGCAGCTGATGCAGTGGGAATAAATAATGTGTGGTGCAGATCCATTATAGAGCAAAGATGTCAGACAGTCACAAGAATAATTAGTTTTTGTTTGTTTCTTCTACAGTCGTTACAGTCTGGGAATTTCCAAGGAACCTTTGAAGTGGCCAATAGGGAAGAAAACAAGGAAAACAACAGATACCCCAATATCCTGCCCTGTAAGTCTCATCTGTAACACAGACCCGTGTACTTATGGTTTCCATGTGACATGTACTCAGTTATCAACTGATTTATAAATATTTGCGTTATTAAGGACCCCTTCTTTATTCCGGTCTATCGGGCGCCACATATGTCTGACCATACTTGATAATCTGTTTTTTCCTCACTTGGTGGTTTGTAGTTTACAATTACTAGAGCCTTACTGGAAATAAATCGTGAGAGTCTTTTCTTTTAACATGGCTGCCAATGTGAAGCAGAGCTGCAGTGTAAAGCATAATATCAACAATGAGTCTTTTTTTTTTATATTAGTTCTGCCATAGTATAGTTTAATGCAACAGCAGCTCAGGCTGAACAAAATAAATAGTGCTTTCCTCCTGACTGTCAGTGAAAAGGGAAAAAGGAGGGTGGCAAATAAATTTTAATAAGGCTGACAGTCGCATCGGTCAACATGGTACTACATGTCTCAGAAACTGAGGGGGAAAAAAGCCTCGGCATACACTGTCAGCGGAGTACTACATGTCCCAGAAACTGAGAGGAAAAAAGCCTTGGCATACACTGTCTGCGGAGTACTACATGTCCCAGAAAGTGGAGGGGAAAAAGCCTCGACATACACTGTCATCAGAGTACTACATGTCTCAGAAACTGAGGGGGAAAAAAGCCTCGGCATACACTGTCAGTGGAGTACTACATGTCCCAGAAACTGAGGGGAAAAAAGCCTTGGCATACACTGTCTGCGGAGTGCTACATGTCCCAGAAAGTGGAGGGGAAAAAGCCTCGACATACACTGTCATCAGAGTACTACATGTCTCAGAAACTGAGGGGGAAAAAAGCCTCGGCATACACTGTCAGCGGAGTACTACATGTCCCAGAAACTGAGGGGAAAAACCTTGGCATACACTGTCATCAGAGTACTACATGTCTCAGAAACTGAGGGGGGAAAAAAGCCTCGGCATACACTGTCAGCGGAGTACTACATGTCCCAGAAACTGAGAGGAAAAAAGCCTTGGCATACACTGTCTGCGGAGTACTACATGTCCCAGAAAGTGGAGGGGAAAAAGCCTCGACATACACTGTCATCAGAGTACTACATGTCTCAGAAACTGAGGGGGAAAAAAGCCTCGGCATACACTGTCAGTGGAGTACTACATGTCCCAGAAACTGAGGGGAAAAAAGCCTTGGCATACACTGTCTGCGGAGTGCTACATGTCCAGAAAGTGGAGGGGAAAAAGCCTCGACATACACTGTCATCAGAGTACTACATGTCTCAGAAACTGAGGGGGAAAAAAGCCTCGGCATACACTGTCAGCGGAGTACTACATGTCCCAGAAACTGAGGGGAAAAACCTTGGCATACACTGTCATCAGAGTACTACATGTCTCAGAAACTGAGGGGGGAAAAAAGCCTCGGCATACACTGTCAGCGGAGTACTACATGTCCAGAAACTGAGAGGAAAAAAGCCTTGGCATACACTGTCTGCGGAGTACTACATGTCCCAGAAAGTGGAGGGGAAAAAGCCTCGACATACACTGTCATCAGAGTACTACATGTCTCAGAAACTGAGGGGGAAAAAAGCCTCGGCATACACTGTCAGTGGAGTACTACATGTCCCAGAAACTGAGGGGAAAAAAGCCTTGGCATACACTGTCTGCGGAGTGCTACATGTCCCAGAAAGTGGAGGGGAAAAAGCCTCGACATACACTGTCATCAGAGTACTACATGTCTCAGAAACTGAGGGGGAAAAAAGCCTCGGCATACACTGTCAGTGGAGTACTACATGTCCCAGAAACTGAGGGGAAAAAAGCCTTGGCATACACTGTCTGCGGAGTGCTACATGTCCCAGAAAGTGGAGGGGAAAAAGCCTCGACATACACTGTCATCAGAGTACTACATGTCTCAGAAACTGAGGGGGAAAAAAGCCTCGGCATACACTGTCAGCGGAGTACTACATGTCCCAGAAACTGAGGGGAAAAACCTTGGCATACACTGTCATCAGAGTACTACATGTCTCAGAAACTGAGGGGGAAAAAAGCCTCGGCATACACTGTCAGCGGAGTACTACATGTCCAGAAACTGAGAGGAAAAAAGCCTTGGCATACACTGTCTGCGGAGTACTACATGTCCCAGAAAGTGGAGGGGAAAAAGCCTTGACATACACTGTCATCAGAGTACTACATGTCTCAGAAACTGAGGGGGAAAAAAGCCTCGGCATACACTGTCAGCGGAGTACTACATGTCCCAGAAACTGAGGGGAAAAAGCCTTGGCATACACTGTCTGCGGAGTGCTACATGTCCCAGAAAGTGGAGGGGAAAAAAGCCTTGACATACACTGTCATCAGAGTACTACATGTCTCAGAAACTGAGGGGGAAAAAAGCCTTGGCATACACTGTCATCGGAGTACTACATGTCCCAGAAAGTGAAGGGGAAAAAACCTTGGCATACACTGTCATCAGAGTACTACATGTCTCAGAAACTGAGGGGGAAAAAAGCCTCGGCATACACTGTCAGCGGAGTACTACATGTCCCAGAAACTGAGGGGAAAAAAGCCTTGGCATACACTGTCTGCGGAGTGCTACATGTCCCAGAAAGTGGAGGGGAAAAAGCCTCGACATACATTGTCATCAGAGTACTACATGTCCCAGAAAGTGGAGGGGAAAAAGCCTTGGCATACACTGTCATCGGAGTACTACATGTCCCAGAAAGTGAAGGGGAAAAACCTTGGCATACACTGTCATCAGCAGTGCCGGGTATTAACATGCGAGACTCGGCCATATTCCTCGCATGTGTGATCCCGGCCTACAGTACAAACACAGCTTATACCCAAAGAAAAAAGTTTTCTCCTTGGCAAACCCAAATTTCAACCTGCTCTCCTGACATGTCTGCTTTGGCAAATAAATGCATTATCCTAAAATAAAATTTCTGGTTCGTTTCTACATAATCCTATTCTATTATTTTTTCTGAAAATGTATAAAGAAAAATTGACAACTGGGTGTTAGCAATCGGGGGTGTCCCTTCAGTGCTATTCGCAGCTGAGGGAATAAATTTGCAGGACCCTTGTCCAGCGGCCACGTCAGTAGTAAGCTACCTCCTACTTGCAGGAATCCGCGGCCGTCGTCTGATTTTTAGGGTCGATGTAATGTCATTGTTGCAGTGTTACACGCACGTGACGTTGTACCCAGCCTACAAATTAGGAGAGAGGTCGGGGATGCCGGCAGGTGGGAAAGCGGTTGCAGGGCTCCCGTGCGGTTTCTACAGACCGGTGACGTGGCGGCATTGATTGATTTATCTCCAATGCTAATAGTATCACACTCTAATGAGGCACCTACATTTTTGTAGGTGTTGCTTCTTAATAGGCAGAAGTACCGTATTTTTCGGACTATAAGACGCACCCCAAATTTTGGGGAGGAAAATAGAGAAAAAAAATTTTTTTTTTACAAGATGGGGGTCCGAATTTAAGGTATCTTACCTGGGGGACAACGGAGGAGCGGGATCACAGGAGGCATGGTCATTTCCTCAGGAAGCTGGCGACAGCAGAAATAGGGCAATGCATCCTGAGGAAGGGACTCTGCCTCCTGTGATCCGGCTCAACCCCTGGTAAGCTGCATTCGGACTATAAGACGCACCCCAATTTCCCACCGAAATTTTTGGGGAAAAAAGCGCATCTTATAGTCCAAAAAATACTGCAGTTATCCTGCCATTAGTGATCTCAATCCATATACACATTTAATGTTCTTGTGGTGATAAAAATGTAGAAAATGTTCCGGCAGTTGTAGACCGAGTTGGCAAAGTCACAGGAATCCTTCCAGCAGATTCTTACTTGTCTATGTAAACAGGCGGTCTTCTCCAGAGAGTGTCTTGTAATATCGCCCGGCGTTTCCCAAGAAGAATCAGATCAGTTCTTGAAGATAAAAAATGTATATAGCGAGGGGAAGCGATAAGCCCTTGTGCTGCTCAGTGAGGTGTTCTCACAGAGGTTTTTGATTTGATTTTGGATTTTGCAGCAGATTCTTTTCCAAAATCCACTTGAAGAACAGTCTTTGAATGCGCTCCCGTTGACTTCAATGGGAGAATGCTCTTACTGCACATGGTGCTGGTTTTCTCAAGTGGAAAAAGAAGCAATATGTCTCAATTGTTTAGGTGTTTTTGGTTAAAAAAAAAGACACTACAAATTTGAAAAACAGCCCCGTGCATATAAACAATGTTAAAATATGCAGAAATAAAATGTTTTTAAGCGATTTTTTTTAACTTGGGGAAAAAAAACATAATGAACATAAAAACCTATGTGACTGTAGACTTACGAATCCTCACAGCATACACAGTAAGGACTGTAAGGATTTTCCCAGAGCAGCGGGAGTTAACCAGAAGAATGTGATTTGCATATATGCAGTCACATGCCGACTAGACGGGCCTTGCTCAGTGCAAGTGTACTGAGCTAGGCCGGATACGTCTAGTCGGAATGTGACCAGCAGTATGCAAATCACATATTTACAGTCACATGATCATGGCGTCAGCAACATGAGAATCGCAACAGTGCATGCGCTGTAAGGATTCACAGGTCTGCTGTCACACAGAGTGACTGCAGACTTGTACCCCAAGGTCTGAACAACCCCTTTAAGCATGGACGGCTCCATAAGTAAAATCAATAATCACCTGAAGGTTTCCTTTTATTGGTTTCATAAAAACATTGAAGTGAAGACTCCCCCTCTTGACGAAATTACGAATTCCTGTGGCGTGATGATATATGGTTGCTTCACCCTTCCACCCTTAGACCGGCATTATGACTAGCGCGGTAAAGTCTTACAGGGGTATTGTATCATTTTAATTGCAATTTCCCAATGTATTATTCTAGTATTATTTTTATCCAAGATCTTTGCTTCTTGTCATAAAACACAAACCTCAATTGTTTTCTTACTACTACACTCTGTTTTCAAGATCTGTGCTTGCTGTCATTGAATAGAGAATGCCATTGTTTACTTACAGCGGATAAAAATCTGTCCCGGCGATGTAAAGAGCAAATCTGTGCATCAATAAATTTATCAATGACGCCACATTTTCTGATAAAAGTTGACATCTGATTTCTGATCATTTCCTTTTGTAAATAAATCAGATTTAATTCCGTAGAAAGTTCTGGCCAGTTAGTCATTGCGTCTCTTCTCTCATCAGACGACCACTCCAGAGTTGTGCTGACAGCAGTCGATGGATCCGTATGTTCAGATTACATTAACGCCTCATACATAGATGTAAGAGCCGAGTTTCCCATCTGTTTCATACACTCCGTGTCCTTGTCGCTCTCTCTGCTCACTTTCTTGGCACAGCTGACGCGTTTCGCAATGTTCGTTCCTTTCATTTCAGGGCTACAGAGAGAAGAATAAGTTCATAGCGGCTCAAGGTAGGAATGTGTGGGATGCTGATAAGTCATCGGGGCTCTGCTGCTATATTCTTGTGCAAAAGACATGATAAAATAATTCTGTAAAGCAGATAAAATATTTTTTTTTAGTTATTCCATGAACAGCGCCACTATTGTCCATGGGTTGTGACTGGTATTGCAACTTAGGTCAATTTATTATTAACAGCAATACCAGACATGCTCATGGGTAAGAGCAAGAAATATAGTGGTTATAGAATACTTAACGTCCTATTCCATTGCCTCTTTGATATTTTAAAATTTGACCTGCCACCCCTGACTGAAGGGGACACGGTGCTGCAGTGATGGAATTTTTTTTTTAATATTGAATTTTTTAAAACTTTTTTTAAAAATCCCACTTGCTTACGGATCATCAGTACTTTGGTATTGCAGTGTGGTGTGTCTGCCAGTGTAAGCTGACAGGCATTCTATTAGGCCGTGCAACTCATCACAAAGTGGCGGGGACGACGAGGGTGACAGAGGGAGCTTATCCCCTCTGTCTACAATGGGGGGGTGACAGAGGGAGCTTCCTCCCTATGTCAATGATGTGGGGTAACAGAGGAAGCTTCCTCCCTCTGTCGACGATGGGGGGTGACAAAGGAAGCTTTTTCCCTCTGTTGGTGATAGAGATGATAGAGGGAGCTTCCTCCCTATGTCGACTATGGGGTGTGACAGAGGAAGCTTCCTCCCTCTGTCGACAATGAGAGGTGACAGAGGAAGCTTCCTCCCTCTGTCGACGATGGGGGTGACAGAGGGAGCTTCCTCCTCTGTTGACGATGGGGGTGCCAGAAGGAGCTTCCTCCCTCTGTCAACAGTGGGGGGTGACAGAGGAAGCTTCCTCTCTCTGTCGACGATGGGGGTGACAGAGGGAGCTTCCTCATTCTGTCGATGATGGGGGGTGACAGAGGGCACTTTCTCCCTCTGTCGACGATGGGGGGGTGACAGGGAGCTTCCTCCCTCTGTCGTCGATGGGGGTGACAGAGGGAGCTTTCTCCCTCTGTCGACGATGGGGGGTGACAGAGGAAGCTTCCTAACCTCTGTCGACAATGGGGTGACAGAGGAAGCTTCCTCCCTCTGTCGATGATGGGGGGGTGACAGAGGGAGCTTCCTCCCTCTGTCGACGATGGGGGTAACAGAGGGAGCTTCCTCCCTCTGTCTTACCACTTAAAGGAGTTATTCTCAACATCTTAAGCATATAAAATTGTAAAATGCTTTTGCAATTTACGTCATATTAATATTCCTCTCTGTTTTCCATAGCAGAAGAAGTTTTAGTTCTTTAATTTAAAGCTCCTTGACTAGGTTATCAGCCACTAGTATGGTCTAACAGCGGTGGCCAGTCTCCTAGGCAAGAAGCACAGCACTTTCAAAGTCTATTCATTGACAAAAACGTATAAATGCTTCTCCAAAGCTGGTCGGATCGTTGGAGGGAAAGCTGTGTCATATAGTAGCATTGGAGAGCACACAGTTCGTGCCTTCGGTGCAACCATGACGCCAAACAATACCGAGTACCCAGCAATCCGGTAGGTGATTTGGTAGGCTCTTGATCAGCAATGTTTAGAAAAACCCTTTAAATGCCAATTTTGCTATTGACAGCGGCATTTAAAGGGTTAAATTACAGGGATCAAAGCTAGCTTTTTGTTTTTGCTGCAATAGCCGAGCTGAGAGTTACAGCCCCCACTCCTGCCGCTGATCTCGAGGATGCACCGGCAGAACCCGCCACTGGCAGCAAGAGCAGCCTGAGAAGAGTGTACATGACGGTGCCGGGTTAAGTGTTTTCATGCAGTTCTGATCTTGAGCACGTTTCCTGCTGGGCCCTCATGTTTGCCAGTTAATAGAAAGTTCAACTTTTTGAACAATTCTTACTTTTTATAACGGTTCATGACAATATGTTGGTCACAATGTGACCCTTTGCTGGAACCGCTAACGATCAGTCGGTATCTGTGGAGAAACCTGGCAGTAAGTGTTCCATTTCTGGACAGCGCCTCCACAGCTGAAATAAAGCATTACACGGTTCAATGAGTTTTCTGTGCAATGCCGGACAGGACAGGTCCTCCAGAGAGAGCTAAAATCAATCTTATCATGCCTATCGAAGTCTGATGAGAGTATTCTGCATTTACAAAGTGACTGGAGCAGTTTTTATGTTTCTCTTCCACCACAGGCCCCAAACAAGAGACCATGAATGACTTCTGGAGAATGATCTGGGAGCAGAAATCTGCCACCATAGTCATGCTCACCAACCTGAAGGAGCGGAAGGAGGTGCGTGTCCTGATTCTTATCATGTCCTTCCCTCTGGCATGCCTTCAGATTTTATTGTATGAGGACTGTGACAAAGTTCAAGTATTATAATGGGAGGTGAGGCTGCAGATAAGGAAGCCGCTGGCGTAATGGGAGGCAGCGGTGACGTCGGCTTCCTGTCCCCCTGCACTTTCCTGGTATATTTCTCTGCAGTCTCGTTGTTTACATCGGCAGGCGTGAATACGTTGCACTTACTGAAATTATATTTGATGCAAAGTGATGATCACTTACTGCATTCAGCAATGCCAGGGGTCGAATCAGGAGTGCAGGTTTTGCTGTGACTAGAGGACTTAAATCTGTCGGAGCAGCACGTGTCTATCACATATATATAAGGAAAAGATGCAACTCTAATGCCAGCTATCCATATGATATGTGATACATTTCTGATGGATGCCGGTCCATCCTGTCGAGAATGGATGTATGCCCGGCTATTTTCCACAGAAGTCAATGGAGGCAGCTATGCAAAAGTGGTCACCGCAGCAATCCTGGCGGTGCAAGTGGAGGCCCTGTTCTCAAGATTGGTGCTGTGGATATGCCCAAATTGTCTGATATGGGAATACCCAATTAAAAAGGGCTTTACCACTAAATACACATCAACAATCCACAGAATAGGTGATAAATGTATGTTTAATCTGGGGAAGGGGCTCAGACAATTGGGACCCCCACAGAAACCTAAAATAAGGGGTCCCAAATCATTCAGTGTGAATGGATCAGTGATGCGCATGCTCGCCACCCCTCTGTTGTGAATGGGTTTGAGATGAGTTCTGAGCAGAGGCTCCCTCTGGTGGTTACAAGTGGTGTTAGTGAAGATTGTGAGGACTGGGAATCAGGTGTTACTGACTGGTCTTATATAAGGGAGTCATTTTCCCATCAGGGTTGCCGGTGATCTATTGTTCTGGTCTGAATCCTTCATTCCAGTTTCCCTTGTAGCCTGCTGTGTCGTGTCTGCATCTCCTGCTTACAGATAAGACTTTTGCTTCTGCTTTTGCTAACCGGCATAGGCTGATGGTCCTCGGTTTAAAGTGGGGGACTTGGTCTGGTTGTCCTCAAAGAATATTCCTATGAGAGTAGCATCTCCTAAATTTAAGCCTAGGTTCATTGGACCTTATAAGATCATGGAGATTATTAATCCTGTTTCTTTTCGTTTGCTTCTTCCAGGGACATTTAAGATCCATAACGTGTTCCACAAGTCCTTGTTGAAGAGGTTTGTTGAGCCAGTGGTTCCTGCTGCTGTGCCTCCTGACCCTGTTTTGGTTGAGGGCAATCTGGAGTATGTGGTTGAGAAAATATTGGATTCTCGTTTTTCTAGACGGAAACTCCAGTATTTGGTTAAATGGAGAGGTTATGGTCAGGAAGACAATTCTTGGGTGTTTGCTTCGGACATCCATGCTAGGAGACTTATCCGTGCGTATCATAGAACTCATCCTGACCGACCTGGTTGCTCAAATGAGGGTTCGGTGACCCTCCTCAAGGGGGGGGTACTGTTGTGAATGGGTTTGAGATGAGTTCTGAGCAGAGGCTCCCTCTGGTGGTTACAAGCGGTGCTAGTGAAGATTGTGAGGACTGGGAATCAGGTGTTACTGACTGGTCTTATATAAGGGAGTCATTTTCCCATCAGGGTTGCCGGTGATCTATTGTTCTGGTCTGAATCCTTCATTCCAGTTTCCCTTGTAGCCTGCTGTGTCGTGTCTGCATCTCCTGCTTACAGATAAGACTTTTGCTTCTTTTGTGTTTTTGCTATATTTTTGCATTTTGTACTGCACTTCTTTGGGGGCCTTCTGGGTCCCCTCCGGGGGCTTCTGCCCTCTCAGTTTGGTTCAGCCACTGGGTTTTGTTTCTTTTGCTTTTTCCAGTTTTTTCAGTGGCTGCTGTTTTGATTTTGTTACACCAGAGAACTAATTTAGGTGGTAGAGGTCGTGTGATCTCAGGTGATTTTGAAATTAGTAGAGTTGGTGCTTTTCAGGGTTTTCTGGGATTGCAGTAAGTACCCTTCCTATCCTTTTCTATTTAGATAGTTTGGGCCCCAGCGTTTGCTCATACTATTTTCTTTCTGTGTCAGTATTTCCTCTTGTCTAACCGCCATTACATGTTTGGGGGCTTTCTATTATCTTTGGGGTTCTGCTCCGGGGCAGATAGCTTTCCTGTTTCTGTCTTTAGGTGTAGTTAGTTTCTCAGGCTGTGACAAGGCGTCTAGGACCAACGTAGGAACGCTCCACGGCTGCCTCTAGTTGTGGTGGTTAGTCAGGGTACTGCAATCTCATAGATTCCAACTGCTCTGGTGTATTGCCTTTTTGCCTGCTCTCCTCAGCTACCGAAACATAACACCCCTCCATCAAAAAGGCTACCTCTATCAGTCCCATAGAAGTGAATGTGGCTGATGGATCGATCCCAATAACGGGGATCTGTAGAGTCATGTCTGTAGGGAGCAGAGGTCGAGCCTAGGCGGTGATGCTGCAGGAGATAGCGGGGTACGACGCACGGCTGAGGGTATGCGATACTTATGGCGGAGATATCTGCCTAGATTCTGAATCTTTCCTTCTCGTGAATAATGCAGGATAAATGTCACCAGTACTGGCCGGACCAAGGCTGCTGGATATACGGGAATATCCGAGTGTCAGTAGAAGATGTGATCGTTCTGGTGGATTACACCATCCGGAAGTTCTGCATACAACCTGTAAGTGTTCCCTGCATTCGGACTGAAATGCGTTGTATACATGGCCGCTAGTACAACAAGCTCTTACTAATTGTTTTATTAGAAATGTTTAATCCAGATGTTGTTTTTTTGTAGGTCCATGATGGCTGCAAGGCTCCCAGGCTGGTAACGCAGCTCCATTTCACCAGCTGGCCAGACTTCGGCGTGCCCTTCACACCCATTGGTATGCTGAAGTTCCTCAAGAAAGTCAAATCTCTCAATCCTGCGCATGCCGGACCCATTGTGGTTCACTGCAGGTAACTTCTGCACCACTGTGTTCCTACAGCGACGAGTGCTATAACTTATATTCTTCTTACAGAGAACCCACCGAGCGTCTAGAGCATCTTTTATTAATGGTTTGTGTTGTGCTGTCCCTCCGTTGTTCTTCCTGTAATTGTATAAGTAAATTGACAGCTGGAAGTGTTACTATTTCCCTGTGAGTGCGACATGTCTCTACACACGAGGGCTGGGTGAAAAAGGCTGTATATTCTGTCATCCAGGAGAATCGGGACGATTCACGCTTTGATCAAACTCTGAACGGTGTCAGCACAGTGTGATCCGACATTCTCGGATGAGGAGAAGATGGAAATCAATATTTCTCAACCTCATCCATTCCGCAGTCTGTGGAAATGAGACCGCACTCAGATGTCATCCGAGTGCAGTCCGATGGTCCTCACGGACTCATTGACTTGCATGGCCCAGTGCGATCCGATAATCAGAGCCAACTCAGCCATGAGTTTCACAGTTCGAGGAAATAAATCGGACATGTGCACGGCCGCATAGACTAACATTGTTTCGAATGCGATCTGATTTTTGCCAAATTGCTCTCGGAACGAAAATCCAGTCCCGTGCTCGAGTCCTAACGCCACGTTCACACGTTCAGTATTTGGTCAGTATTTTACATCAGTATGTGTAAGCCAAAACCAGGAGTGGGTGATAAATACAGAAGTGGTGACGAGTTTCTATTATACTTTTCCTCTGATTGTTCCACTCCCGGTTTTGGCTTACAAATACTGATGTAAAATACTGACCAAATACTGACCGTGTGAACATGGCCTAATCTATTCTTCCTGCAAATACAGGAATAACTTGAGAAGTTGGTATCTCCATTCCCTTTTGGGTTTCTCCCTACATAGCTAGACACTTTTAGGGCTTCTCGTGCACATGGTTGTATTTTTGGTCCTAATGCGATCGGAAAAAAACATCGGATTGCACTGGGACCAATGTTACTCTATCAGGTCGTGTACATCTCCGGGTCAAGGAAACGATCACTGCATGCTCAAGTTGGATCCGATTATCAGATCGCACTCAGCCATGCAAATCAGTGAGTCTGTGGAAACCACCGGACTGCACTCAGTTGACATCTGAGTGCAGTCCGATTTCCATGGACTGACAGAATGCAGAAAATGGAGAATTTTTTTTCTCCATCTTCTTTTTATCCGAGAAAATCGGATCCCGCTATGGTCACACTGTGATCAAATTGTAATTAATATAATCGTCCGATTCTCTCGGTTGAAAGATCACCTTGTCGTCTGCACCCAGCCTAAAGTGTCACACTGACGAGGGGATTAGTGACACGCTCGTTTGTCAAGTTATGTATTCAATTAAGGGAAGAATAATAGAGGAACGACAATGAATAGATCTTTCAACACTGTTTTTTTTTTTCAGTGAGAATATTAATTAAAGAACTTGGCTCCATTCTTTCTAATGGACAAGAATTATATAAGCAGCAGGGAACGGAAGAAAGGGAGCAGGACTCTGGGATCATACAGTTCACATTTATTTATTGTCTGTCACTATGGCGACACATAGATCTGCATTGAAGCTGTAAACACAAAACACTAGAATATATTTTATACACTTTTTAGATACATTGGAACAGCAAAAAAAATCCTCTATTTTATAGTATCCTGCTATGATATTACACATGACTAGATGACGTTTTCTGCAGTTTTATACTGATTCCTGTGTATGAAAATCTACAGGACAAAATGTTTCTACCTCCATTATATTTTTATTATTGTCATGTGCATGAGATCTTAAAGAGAGGAGAATCTAGTCATTTCTCCACTCACTATATATATATATGTGTGTATTACATACAAGTTTTACGACAAGCTATATTTGACGTGACCTCATAAAATAAATGCACTTATGCCACAAGTTATTTTAAGAAACAAGACGGGACTATGTCTGCCCCTGATGTAACTGTATACCTAGTTCCTATGGTGTAAAAGATGGGAAATCCTATAATGGGTGTATACAAATCCACCCATCACTGCATAATTTGAAAACCCAGTTTGCTAATATTGACCTGCCCCCGGAGACATTTACAAGGTCTGGTAACTAGGAAATGATCCACATTCCTGTATAACAAGGAAAGGTCTATACTATAATTAAAGGAACATTGACACCTGCTGGTCACAATGAGAAATACCGTCAGATATTCTCCCATGAATAGTCCTGAGTAATGCTCAAGGTTACATGCCAAGATTAAAACTCCTTACAAAATCCTTGGCAACCAAATGGAAATTATGTGCAGTTTTTCTATACAAAAAAAAGCTCAATGTTGAGTATAATACAACGATGAGATATTTCTATTGTGTGTGTGACCTCGGTTAAATGATCGTTCCTTTCCTTGATGCTTATAGAAAGTTGGATTTATTCATATTACAATTTCTGTAAAAACGTCTGTGATCTATTGTTTCCTGTTATCAGCCAGCCCAAACTGGTTTTTGGTGTACGAGAAAAAAAAAAAACAGTAAAATACGGGCAGCACTCGGATGACACATGGACGGCATCTGTCTGTGCTGTCTGTTTTTTTTCACTGATTAATTGGGTAGATAATACTATAATAGGTACGGGTTCTGTCCGTTAAAAACAAGGAACAGAAGGCATATCTAAAAAACAAATGTCTGATGAGGCCTTAAGGGGTAGTCCAGACTTAGGCTACAGGTCTGCAGTCACTTTATGTGACTGCAGACTTGGGAATCCTTACATCGCGCACACTGCGCATTGTCAGAATTCTCCGGTGCCGGCAGCGGGCAGTCATGTGACCGCAAGTATGCGATTTGCCTCGGGCCACATTCCGGAAAGACATATCTGGCCTCATTCAATACGCATGCATTGATCGACTGCAGACCTGTAGTCTAATCCCGGAAACCCTTTTAATCTCGCATGTGGGTACAGATTCCCTGTGTCTTCTATGGGGAAGAAATGAGTCAGGTTGGTGAAGGTTTGTATGGGTTGAATAATATTAGAGAAAGGAGTCTACATTTTTTTTTTCTAGAAACAGCGTCACTAGAGTTGGTGCGAATCAATTTGATCCATCGGCAAAGTCAGTAAGTTGTGGCTGATGGCCCATGGATGGGAGACCTGAGAACCTCCTCCTGCCTTACAGGCATCCGTGGCTCTTTTTTGACTTTCCGGCATGGAGTGACGACACCATTGCGGGGTGACGCACATGTGAGGTCATGCCAGGTCAGCTCATCCAAAGAGCCAGGTTCTGTGAATTGATTTGGATCCACTCTAAGGGCCATCCTTGTCTATTCTATTGCGGCTCATTTAGATACTGCCGACTGAAAAAAGTCCTGTTTATGATGAAAATCAAAACAGAACCTCAGCCCTTAGCTCATAGGGTGTTGAAACGCTGCCAGATAGAATTCCCGAAATCTTCACCACACATTGTTCTAAGAAACGACTCTCTAACTTTGTTATTTTTTTTGCAAGTATTTACTGAAACAGACATGACAGAAGAACTTTATTAAAAAAGGATTTTAGAGCAGACCTGTTACTTGAGATATATATATATATATATATTTGTGTAATTTTTTATTTATATGGTACAAATTCCCACTGACCTCCTTAATCTGGTGTTGCTCTTTTTTGTGAGATATAGCCCCCTCTTCCTTGCATATAAATCTAGTCTTGGCTCCCACTTGGCTAAAAAGGCTAGATTTAGAAAAAGGGGTGACTCAGGAATAGAGAGGTGCAGGGGAAAAAAAAAATAACCCTGGATTCAGGAGAAAAGCGGAATTTACATACGGTAGAAAAATGACAATTTGTGGCAAGTGACTGGTCCTTATTAAGTGTTTAGTGCATCGTACCACCTAGGGGCTGAAATGAGTAATGCAAAGCATCAAATTAGGTCTGTACAACCACATACATGTGCTTCTCACAAAACTAGAATATCTTCAAAAAGTTAATTTATTTCAGTTCTTCAATACAAAAAGTGAAACTCATATTACATAGTCATTACACACAGAGTGATCTATTTCACGTGTTTATTTCTGTTAATGTTGATGATTATGGCTTACAGCCAATGAAAACCCAAAAGTCATTATCTCAGTAAATTAGAATAAATAACAAAAAACACCCGTAAAGGCTTCCTAAGCGTTTAAAAGGTCCCCTGAGTCTGTTTCAGTAGCTCCGCAATCATGGGGAAGACTGCTGACTTGACAGATGTCCAGAAGGCAGTCATTGACACACTCCACAAGGAGGGTAAGCCACAAAAGATCATCGCTTAAAGAAGCTGCTGTTCACAGAGTGCTGTATCCAAGCATATTAGTGGAAAGTTGAGTGGAAGGAAAAAGTGTGGTAGAAAAAGGTGCACAAGTAACCGGGATAACCACAGCCTTGAAAGGATTGTTAAGAAAAGGCCGTTCACAAATTTGGGGGAGATTCACAAGGAGTGGACGCTGCTGGAGTCATTGCTTCAAGAGCCACCACACACAGAGGTATCCAGGACATGGGCTACAAGTGTCACATTCCTTGTGTCAGGCCACTCATGACCAATAGACAACGCCAGAAGCCTCTTACCTGGGCCAAGGAGAAAAAGAACTGGACTGTTGTCAGTGATCCAAGGTGTTTTCAGATGAAAGTAAATTTTGCATTTCATTTGGAAATCAAGGTCCCAGAGTCTGGAGGAAGAGTGGAGAGGCCACAATCCAAGCTGCTGGAGGTCTAGTGTGAAGTGTCCACAATCAGTGATGGTTTGGGGAGCCATGTCATCTGCTGGTGTAGGTCCACTGTTTTATCAAGACCAAAGTCAGCGCAGCCGTCTACCAGGACATTTTAGAGCACTTCATGCCGACAAGCTTTTTGGAGATGGAAATGTCATTCTCCAGCAGGACTTGGCACCTGTCCACACTGCCAAAAGTACCAATACCTGGTTTACAAACAACAGTATCACTGTGCTTGATTGGCAGCAAACTCGCCTGACCTTAACCCCATAGAGAACTTATGGGGTATTGTCAAGAGGAAGATGAGAGACACCAGACCCAACAATGCAGACGAGCTGAAGGCTGCTATCAAAGCAACCTGGGCTTCCATAACCCCTCAGCAGCGCCACAGGCTGATTGCCTCCATGCCACGCCGCATTGATGCAGAAATTGATGCAAAAGGAGCCCCGACCAAGTATTGAGTGCATTTATTGAACATACATTTCAGTAGGACAACATTTCAGATGTTAAAATCATTTTTGAAGCTGGTGTTATAAAGTATTCTAATTTACTGAGATAATGACTTTTGGGTTTTCATTGGCTGTAAACCATAATCATCAACAGTAACAGAAATAGTAATATATGAGTTTCACTTTTTGTATTGAAGAACTGAAATAAATGAACATTTTGATGATATTCTAATTTAGTGAGAAACACCTGTATATGGATGGGATATTAAAAGAATTTTTATTAGTGTGAATCTAGTAGTGGTATTCATGAAAATCCACCTCCGTGCACTGATGCCCCACTGCGTGGCAAAAGTAATCAAATATTTGTCAATTTGTTTTTTTTTAACTTTCCTGATTTGTTTGACTGATCTGTGCTGTTCTGCGTCTTTCAGCGCCGGCGTTGGACGGACGGGCACATTCATATTGATAGACGCTATTATCGACATGATGAATGAAGAAAAGAAGGTGGACGTTTTCGATTTTGTTTTGAAAATCCGAGGTCAACGGCCCCAAATGGTGCAAACCGATGTAAGATAAAGGGGAAACAACAAAAATGTGGCCTACATGGCATCACTAAATAATGATAATTGTACTTTATACAAGTAGTCTCCAGCAATCAGCGGTATAGGATTCTCCAGCCGATGCAAAACTACAACTCTCATCATGCCGTCAGCTACTGCTGCTCAGGTACAGGCATGATGGAAGTTGTGATATTGCAATAGAAGTGTAGTCACAAGTTAGAGATCACTCCTGTATGTCATATAAGGTCCCTTATATTGGTAACGCCTCTGCAAAAGAGAGTCCTGACATCCTGGAAGATGGTGGTCGGCAGCAGGATGCACCTTTGAATGCTTAGTTTTATAGTGATCAGATCTGATACTGAGCCCCAGATTCCCTTGCAGAGACACAGTTGAATGGGAATCTCCTGGATTCCTACAGCCACCACTAGGGGGAGTTTAGAGTCAGTGAATACACAGTATGCAGTAAGCTCTTAAGCTCCCCCTAGTGGTGGCTGCAGGAAACCAAGAATATTGTGGTGTAAATCAATGTATATGCCATGGATTAGGAGTTTCTGTCACTCTGGATGACCTGATAGTAAAGTTAATTTTTTTATGTGTTACTCTTTTATAACCTCTACTATTCTGAAGTGATTTTCTATCATTCTTTCAGATGCAGTATTCATTCATTTATCAAGCCTTATTAGAATACTACCTCTATGGTGACACGGAGCTCGATGTGGCCTCATTAGAGAAACACCTTCAGACGTTGTACAGTCTGGCACCGCACTTTGAGAAAGTTGGTCTGGAACAGGAGTTTAAAGTAAGCTATTACCCTTTACTGTAAGAGGGGGATTACAGGATATCACATATATATCACAGATGTCATAGTTGTCAATATGCCCATTTTTTTTTATTTCCACAACAGATAAGGCACTGTCATAAGAGTCTGGCATTAGCTTAAAGTGGCCACTTCCATCAAAAAAGTGGTAGCTAAACCTAGGAAACTTAAGATTGGGCATATTGATTTTCAACATGCCCGATCTGTTTTCCTTTCAAAGGTCATAAACTGCCGCTTGACGTTTTTGATGGTCATACATACAAGATAACCAGATTACTGATTGTAATAATTGTTGACACTGATTCCATAAAAAAAATTCCATCATGTTCTCCACTTTATTTTTTATATCTCCAGTTTAAAGACCGAGTGAAACAATTGCATATACTGTGTATGTGAGAATGTCATTAGCTTCCTCTGTTATCAACACCTATCAGTTGATATTATTACTGTCCCCATACACATGTATGCTCCACTCGGCTGAGCGTACATGCTATTTCAATGGGGAGAGGGTAATAAGACATTGCCAGACATCTCTCATGTAAGATCAGGTCAAAAGGACCTGGGCAACATCTGCTGAGATTGGAGAGTCAGGACACTTCTATATATAGAATTACATTTTTCTTTCTTCCATCATTTTTTATATTTCCGGGGATCCCTTTTAAGATAAAAACTAGGTTTAGAGCAACATTTAAGTGAAATTCCAGTGAAATTAGGAGCGTCGTGTGCACTGAAACATTGCTGGTTATTCGGATTGCCATATTAGGTGTTTTCCACTGATTTTTATGTAGTCTCCAGGCAGTAAAGGTTAAGCAGATGCTAAACAGAAGAAGCTCAACCACATTGTGAAAGGGTGCATTGTGTGCACTGTGTACAGCCGTGGACCAATTACAGTGTGAAAACGTGGGAGGACGCAGAATTTACAGAGAATGTGTGAAGTATGGGAAACCGTTTCCATGACGATAGAACTCTTAAGGAGATTGTTTAATATTGGTGTTCTGAGCTATGTACTTACAATTCAGCGACATTGTCAATAAGACGGTCTCCTCTTGTATTGAATTGTTTACTTTCTGGTGTAGATTGTGGTGTACATATGTTGTGTCTCACCTGGAGCAATAGACCCTGGAACCTCTGGTGCGCAAAATCAGTTCTTGAGCACCACGGACAGGTGGTGCTGGTGCATCAGGACGGCAGTGATCGTGAGAAGTGGTATGGAAGATGTAATGCGCTGTAGAGGAGAAGGTGGTGCAACAGAACTGGAATAGTGATGACTAAAGCAGAGCTGGAACAGATTTGGCCGATGTAGCAGCGCTGGAACAGTGATGACCGATGTAGCAGAGCTGGAACAGTGATGAGCGATGTAGCAATGCTGTAACAGGGATGAGCGACCTAGCAGCGCTGGAACAGTGATGACCGATGTAGCAGTGCTGGAACAGGGATGACGGATGTAGCAGCCCTGGAACAGTGATGACCGATGTAGCAGTGCTGAAACAGTGATGACCAATGTAGCAGTGCTGGAACAGTGATGACCGCATCAGGACGGCAGTGATGGTGAGAAGTGGTGTGGAAGATGTAATGTGCTGTAGAGGAGAAGGTGGTGTAGCAGAACTGGAATAGTGATGACTGATGCAGAGCTGGAACAGAGTTGGCCATTGTAGCAGCGTTGGAACAGTGATGAACGATGTAGCAGCCCTGGAACAGTGATGGCCGATGTAGCAGTGCTGGAACAGTGATGACCGATGTAGCAGCCCTGGAATAGTGATGACCGATGTAGCAGAGCTGGAACAGTGATGACCGATGTAGCAGAGCTGGAACAGTGATTACCTATGTAGTAACGCAGGAACAGGGATGAGCGACGTAGCAGCACTGGAACAGTGATGACCAATGTAGCAGTGCTGGAACAGTGATCACCTATGTAGCAGAGCTGGAACAGTGATGACCAATGTAGCAGAGCTGGAACAGTGATTACCTATGTAGCAACGCTGGAACAGGGATGAGCGACGTAGCAGTGCTGAAACAGTGATGACCAATGTAGCAGTGCTGGAACAGTGATGACCGCATCCGGACGGCAGTGATGGTGAGAAGTGGTGTGGAAGATGTAATGTGCTGTAGAGGAGAAGGTGGGTTAGCAGAACTGGAATAGTGATGACTGAAGCAGAGCTGGAACAGAGTTGGCCGATGTAGCAGCGCTGGAGCAGTGATGACTGATGTAGCAGCCCTGGAACAGTGATGGCCAATGTAGCAGTGCTGGAACAGTGATGACCGATGTAGCAGAGCTGGAACAGTGATGACCGATGTAGCAGAGCTGGAACAGTGATTACCTATGTAGCAACGCTGGAACAGGGATGAGCGACGTAGCAGCGCTGGAACAGTGATGACCAATGTAGCAGCGCTGGAACAGTGATGACCGATGTAGCAGAGCTGGAACAGTGATGACCGATGTAGCAGAGCTGGAACAGTGATTACCTATGTAGCAACGCTGGAACAGGGATGAGCGACGTAGCAGCGCTGGAACAGTGATGACCAATGTAGCAGCGCTGGAACAGTGATAACTGATAAAGCTGATTCGGACCTACAATGACTGATATAGCAGAGCTGGAACAGTGATAATTGATGAAGCCGAATTGGACCAGCAATGACTGATGTATCAAAGCTAAAACAACAAAGACAGGAATAGAAAAATTGTTGCAGCAGTGGCTGATGTAGCAATGCTGGAACAACAGTGACCAGAGGAACAGACTTTTAGCAGCAGTGCTAGAACAATGATTAATGGAATAGTAGTGTTGTAGTAGCAAAGTGGAACTGATGCAGGAGGGCTGAGTTTGCAGTGGTGGTACAGTGTAGTGGGCAGGAACGCCAATTACTTGAATAACTTAAATGACATAGGAGTGTGAAATCACTGGTGTGTGTCAAGTTAGATAAGGAGACAGGACCGGCTGTAGATGGGAAGTAATGCATTGCTTTGTGCTGGACTTGGGACAGGTGAGTAACAACATAAAAGACATGGGACCCCAAGCAGACATGTATCAATGTATCATAGAGATCTTGTGCACTAATGCAGCATGAGGTTCCCGCCTTCCTGCCATGTGCCTTAATGGTGGGTGTCTTATGTGCCTTCTTATAGGGTGGGGACTTCCTATAGTGGCGTCTTATGTGCCTCCAGGCATGGTATTACTGCTACACACCTGGATTGTGTCTGGCATTACTGCTCAACTCCAATGAAGTGAGTGAGATTGAGCTGTAATACCACACACAGCCTGTGGACAGGAGTGTCACTATTTTATTTTATTTTTATAAAGCAACAATGTTTTTTAAATGCTGTACAACCCTTTCAGCAAACAATTGTCCATTGTAGTTAATTTTTGTATCTATAATTTCAATGTAAAACTAATGTTAATTGCACTCCTACTATCTATTTTGCTTTTCACTAAATCCAAAGTAGTCATTAAAGATGACAATTCCTTTTAAGATCTGACAGTCCAGATCTTGATTTAGTGTTTACCTTGTAGTAGACAGACTTGCACCAACAAGCAGCAGCGCTCTCGGGTGTTTGCTCACATGGCGTCCCGGAGCTCAGCTTGTCTGGTTGATATTGAAATCTGTGGCACTGTGCCACACATGTACACTGGTTGTGTGGGGTACTGCAGCTGAGCCCTACTCATTTCAGTGGAGCTGAGATGCAATTCCAGATACAGCCTATTGAAATGTAATTTTGTAATACTGCAATCATTAGGAGCCCCTTAGGCTGCAAAAAAAAAACAGCTGCTTTTTGTATGAAGTTTCAACTTTAACATCCAGCAAAAAATTTTACAATAGAAATTGCATGC
The DNA here is from genome assembly GCA_033576555.1 of Oophaga sylvatica. Lineage (NCBI taxonomy): Eukaryota > Metazoa > Chordata > Amphibia > Anura > Dendrobatidae > Oophaga > Oophaga sylvatica. The sequence goes on along the minus strand of JARQOD010000003.1, from coordinate 580,861,222 downwards.
ATTATTCTACAGATTTCCTGGACGTGATGAGGCTGGTATACTTACTATGAAAAATCCGGGTCAGAATGGCTACATAATCCATTGTCCATTATAATACTGGGCAGGGGGTGCAAATAAGGATCATTCAGCTATTCGTATTTGGATTATCAAAGTAAGTACACCAACCTCATCAAGTCTATAGATCTAGTCAATAATGTATGCAATTCATATTGTAAAATCTGCAAACAGGTGACATTATATAAGTTCTCCAGGTCTTAGGATAAGACATAAATGTTTGATCAGTCAAGTCAAACCTTGATGACCACAGGCACTCATTAGGGTGAGGAGCAGTAACGCTATCCGGCTCCTCCTTTCGGCTGATGGTGTGGGACCCTAAAGAAAAGTTCACCATCACTTGCGTTTTATTTTAGCGATGTGTATTCACTCCAGAGGTACAGTGATTTTATTTCTTTTTCATATTTGCAGAAACTAACAAACGTCAGAATAATGAAAGAAAATATGAGGACGGGGAACCTGCCGGCCAACATGAAGAAAGCCAGAGTCATCCAGATTATCCCGTGTAGGTTTCATTGGATGTTGTTATGACTTGGTGTACCCAGGCGCTAACTAATAAAAAGCAGTCTGTTTGCCATGGTCGCGCATTGTGTCTGTCCTGTCAAGGCATTACATACTCAGGGGTGGGGAGAAGCAGCAGGAATGAACATCATTGATGATGTTCCTTTGAAGACCCCACTAGGCATGTGTCATGGGTTTACCACGACAGAGAGGAGCCGGAAGACCACAGCATCTGATTTCTCCTAAGCCTGCGCTGTTTAGAAATACTTCACCTTCATATTAAATGGTGCACCTTTCTTTTAGCAGTGGAAGTATTAATCTGCTCAGTTGAGAGCTCCTGAAGCTTTCCTGCATTAAGGCTCTCAGCTGTTTACTGTTAGCCACTTCCCCCTCCTATACACTGTGTTCCAAATTATTATGCAAAAATTGTTTAGGAGTGATAAGGTAAGAATTTTTTTGTTTGTCAGTTAAACTCATTGATGGTGATGTGTGTCAGGGCTCTTTATATCACTGTAAGCAATTACAGACACCTGTGCTAATTAGTTTGGCAGGTGTGTCCAATGAAAGGCAAGACTACTTAAGAAGGCTGTCCCACATTATTAAGCAGCCTACATTTTCTGCCAAAATGGGAAAGAAAAAGGATGTGTCGGCAGCTGAGAGGCAACAAATTGTGGAGTGTTTAGGTCAAGGCATGACTACAGTCAACATTGCCAAGACACTTCATCATGAACATCGCACAATCAAGAAGTATGTAGCTGATTCACAGTACACACGTGTGCGTGCTGATAAGGGAAAATTGAAGACTCTTTCCTACAGGCAATTACGTCAGGTTAAAAGAGCAGCGGCAAAAAAGCCTTGTCATAGCAGCAGACAAGTTTTTGAAGCTGCTGGTGCCTCCAACGTCCCCCGAACAACAAGATGCAGGGTCCTTCAGAGGTTTGCAGCTGTGCATAAGCCATCCTGTCGACCTCCTCTATCCACTGCACACAAGCAGAAACGACTCCAGTGGGCCAAACAATACATGAAGACTGACTTCAAAACTGTTTTGTTCACCGATGATGAGTGCCGTGCAACGCTCGATGGTCCAGATGGATGGAGTGGAGGATGGCTGGTTGATGGACACCCCATGCAAACACGGCTATGGCGCCAACAAGGAGGAGGTGGAGTAATGTTTTGGACTGGAATCATGGGGAGAGAGATTGTCGGCCCCTTTAGGATCCCTGAAGGGGTAAAGATGAACTCCATAGTGTATGTTGAGTTTCTCAAACAGCACTTCCTGCCATGGTTCAATATGAAGAACCGTGCATTCCGCAGCAAGATCATTTTCATGCATGATAATGCACCGTCTCATGCTGCACATAACACACCTGCATCTCTGGCTGCTATGGGCATAAAAGGGGACAAACTTATGGTGTGGCCCCCATGCTCCCTGACCTCAACCCCATTGAGAACCTCTGGAGCATCATCAAAAGGAGTGTCTGATGGCGGGAGGCAGTTCACATCTAAGCAACAGCTCTGGGAGAGTATTCTGTCCTCATGCAAAACAATTGAAGCAGAAACCATCCAAAACCTGACAAATTCAATGGATGAGAGAGTTCAGAAGCTCCTTTCGAACAAGGGGTCCTATGTGCAAATGTAACATCACCTAGAAAAAAGTTTTGAGTTGAAAACTGTTTGATTTCAGTTTGTAATAACCTGCTAATGCTTATAATTTCACAAATGACCATTTTTTTGTTCTTTATTAAGATGAAAAGGTTGAAAACTCTGCTGTGCATAATAATTTGGAACATGCATTTTGAGTGCAGTTTGAGTGTTTTATTTTTTAAAAAATATACTGTTATCATAGGCAGTTTGTACAAAAACCTTCCAATTGTACTCTAATAGTTATTTGACTGGAAAATTACAATGACTGCAATTCATATAGGTAATTTGGGAAAATCTGAGAAAATATTATTTGCATAATAATTTGGAACACAGTGTATATTCTGGGCCCTGGCTAGCACTAATTGCCAGAGATAGCTTCATACTGCATGGTTAGGAGATGGTGGTTTGTGGTTGTTGTTTGAGAAGGTGTTTGGTGGATTTATCTGAGACTATTGCTAGGGTTTTGTTGTGTGCTACTTCCCCTCCTCCTACTTTAGTTTTATCGCAACCTCCAGTCTCTGGTGTTTACCTCTATTATTTGTGTGAGTATATTTGTATGATTGTTATTTTCCTCTATCACTATTTTTATTTACCTTGTTAGTCTGATTGGTGTATTACGGTACTACTCCCCTCTTCCCTAGATGGGGGAAGGGTACAGACTGAAGGCATATTCAGGAGCTAAGGCAAGGTACGTGGCCCCAGCATCTTCACCATCAGAAGTAATCTGGGGAACAGGGCAAGCTAGGGCGCCCTTAGCGTTAGGGACAGGGAAGGAGCCCCTGGTCCCTGGACACCCGACAACAGAGTCGTGACAGCATGCTGGACGTTTCTAAAGGAGAGTTATAAGAAACTGAAACAAAAACAATACATGGTGCTATCTAGGGAATAATGGTAGGGAATTTTAAAAAGTAAATCCTAAAAATGCTGATGTCTAATAGACAGGAATAGTGAGACAGGCCTTTAGTTATTGGACAACCCCTTTACAAAATTAAACCTGTTATCAGACCAGGAAGAAGACTAGAGCCAAATCTAACTTTATGATCGGGTGTATACAAAGGAAAGCGAATCTGAAAATTCATAAATTTATCTCATATTGATTCCTCAAATCTTTGGAGTCAGAAGTAATATTTGGTGGCCATCAGGGGGCACCTATAGGGGGTGCAGAGGTAGAACTTCAGCTCGGGTTCCAAAATAGAACCTGGTAGGAGCGGGCCCAAGGTTTTTCAATTTCGCCTAATATATTTATGTTACACCCATGATGACCACGTTTTTTAACGACCTTGGTTATCCTGTATTTTATAAGAGAATCTGTCACCAGATTTATGTTGCTCAATCTGAGTGCAGCATAATGTAGGGGCAGAGATCCTGATTCCAGTGGTGTGTCACTTACTATGCGCCTTGCTGTAGTTTTGATAAACTAATAGATGGACTCATATAATTCAGTCAGATCCTGTGTGAAGGGTCACCGCAATGTTCAAAGTTTCTATTAAATACTGTACCATGACTGCCATACTTGATGCATGATGCTGCCCTAGACCTTAATGTTAAATTATTTTCTGGTGCTTTAAATCCTATCAGATGATTTCAATCGGGTGATTCTGTCAATGAAGAGAGGAGAAGAATACACAGACTATATCAACGCTTCCTTTATTGATGTACGTAACATATCATTATCTTTTCCTTATAAAATGAACCGAAATCTATAAACACCTTGTTATGTAGGAATCTAAATAATGACAAGTGTTCAGAGGACCTGGCACTTTTCAGAAATAAGTATTTGTTTTTTTAATTTTTTTTTATCTGGGGTTAAACCTGCCGTTTCTCCTGAATCCGGCGTTGTTTTTCTTTTCTTCCTGTGCCTCTCCGTTCCGGAGATATGGCCTTTTTCTTCCCTGTAAATATTATGAAGTCTTGTTAGTCAAGTGGGCGTAGTGATCAGCTATTCTCTGTGGGCGTCTTCTTGAGGACCACACCCAATTGTCTAAAAATACTAGACTTAATTACCGAGAAGAGGAGGCCATATCTCAGGAATGGAGAGGCTTAGAAGCAAAAGAAAAACAGCACCGGATTCAGGAGAACGGCGGCGGCATTTACACCAGGTAACAAATGTACATATTTAGCATTTATATTTGGCAAGTGACAGGTGCACTCTAATTTAATAACATTTCAATGTATTATGTTTGAGCTTTAAATATGCATAAAACATAATTTCTAAAAAAAAAGTGTGATGACTCTGGACATACTTTTGTTAATACAAATATTGTGCTTATCTGGAGTTACGGCCTGTATTATAGTTTTGAGTTGCATTTACAATGTTCCTGGTCGCTTCTGGAAATAGTCGACAAGTTTGTGGCCAGACACACATCCTAAAATAGATGTTTCTGTGATAATTGAAACCTCTGTTCTGTAGAAGGGACTTTCAGAGACTACATTTCTGCAAGAAATCGGCACAGATCTTGCCAGCCCTGTTTCTTTGATTTGATCCTATTTTATCTCATATTACAGTTAAAACAGAAAAATATGTAAAGAAATCTTCTGTGTGTATCTAAGAGATCAGCTATGCCCTTCCTCTTCTTCCTCATTATCCGATACCTTGCTAAAAGAGAACTGACTGCAGCAGGAGCCTCTCCCCTATGACCGGTTAAGAGTCGCCACTTTTGTAAGCCCCACATACTTAGAAGTTCACAAGCCAGAAAATGGTACGGATCACCCAAAAATGAATCCTTGTGTTCTGAGGACTCTCAATTCTAAATATTTTTCTATCTACTGGCTAACACGGTACTAAGATATACATCTTTACTGTGTTCTCTGCAGGATTTTTAGAATATTGTGTAGATGACCATATAAGTTATTTCTCCTGATCTCCCCCCATACACATGAATGCCATGCGTTCTCCACAGGGAAGGGGGAATAAGCCCCTGCCAGACTTATCTCTCGAGAACGATAGATCAGCTATGTTGAAACCCAATGTGTAATATAATTTTTTTTCTCGTCAAATGCCATTCACACCCACCTCTGGTTTCTAAAAGATGCAAAACATCCCGTGTTCCCTTAAGCCTTTCCACACCGTCCACTATCTTTTAACATTGGCGGTGCGCCGGGTTCCTAAGTCTGTAGTGACGTCTTTTGACACCTCCAATCTAGCAGGAGCAGGTCGAGTCTCCAGCTCAAAGACAGAGGCGGTTTATCACCGCTTCTGTCTTCTCTTTTGCCATCTACCATACCTAGCGTTTAATGAGGGCTATGTAGTAAATAGAAGCACGTTGATGATTCTATTAGACTCAGAGATTACATGTTTGCCAAATGTCTACTGAACATACTGAGCACAGTCCCTGGATTCTATCAGACCCAGGTCAGCTCTGCCATTGACTTCTGTCACTATACACAGATGGCTTTCTTATAACTGAGGCGAATGGATGCCACACCTAGGGCTCAGACAGACGGCCATATTTCTCGTGCGAGGATCACTTCGCAGTGCACGGACTGGCCCGGCACCTTTCCTGACATGAGCGTGACAGCATACTGTATGACTATGTAGCTGTCACTCTTAGGTCAGGAGAGCAGACAGTCCGAGGAGTGCGATGCGATCCTCGCACGAAAACTATCGCCATCTGTCTGCACCCCTAGGCTATGTGCACACGTTGCATAAATGGACCATTTCTGGAAAAAGGCAGCTGCAAAAAGGCTTGCTTTTGCTACGTTTTTGGTCTGTGTTTTTGACTGATTATAGTGAAGTCAATGGTCAAAAACGCTGGCAGAGAATTCACACTCTGCAGATTATTTTCTGCACCAAATCTGCAAGTCATAAATACTCAACATGTGCATGACACTTCAGGTTTCTCATTCCATTTCCTGGCATCGGGATTGCTTCAGGTTTTGCAAGCAAATCTGCAACGTGTGCAAAAGACCTTCGAGTGAAAAACGGAACACGACAATTAAAAATGTCATGCTAACAGAGATCTTTATAATGAAAAGATAAAAAAAAGAATCCCCCCACCAAGAAGTACAAATTATTTTAGAGGGGTTTTCCCACGAGCAAAGTCTATGAAGAATCACTGCACACGTTTAACTGCATATGTCATGCTTAAATTGAAAATTTTATTGCACACTTGATGTGAAAAAAAGAAAATAGCTATGAGATGACTGACTGACGTTTCGGCCAATGCAGTGGCCTTTATCAAATAGTCGCCTTTAGATATAGGTGTATCGGGATAGCGTAAATCAAGTGCTTATTTTCAGGTGCTTATTTTCGATAATCGTAGGCGGTATGTCAGGTGTTGGTGATTCAGTATGCTTGGTTCTAAAGCAAGCAAAATCTTATCTGTTGCAAAATATGTTCCCATACACTTAGGGGAGGTATTGGTGATTCAGTGTGCTTGGTTAAGCATCGGTGGTTCAGTGGGAGCTGCAAGGAATCCCCAGTCGGGTCACCACCGCTATAGTCTCATAGCTATTTTCTTTTTTTCACATCAAGTGTGCAATAAAATTTTCAATTTAAGCATGACATATGCAGTTAAACGTGTGCAGTGATTCTTCATAGACTTTAGACTTTGGGATAGCCTAATCCCTTTTCACTTGCACCGTATCATCACGCAATTGGTTGTGTGCTAGCCATCTTTTTGATATTTCCCACGAGCAAAGTTAATTTTATTCAACACTTTAATCAATAGATCTTTGAATAATAATAAGTTCTACAATTAGACGTGTTTAACCTCTTACTGACCACCAATCCTGAGATATAAGAGAATAGCATCCCCATACAGGTGATAATCCAGCAGCTGACGGCTGTCCATTATAGCTGACAACTTGCTGCATCAGCCACGATCATTGTTGCCAACGACCATGGCCATTTAACCCCCCCAGATGCTGTTATCAATCGTGACTGCAGCATCTAAATGGTTAACAGAGCGTGGGGGCTTCCTCTTTATCCCCATCAGCACCCTGAGATCATGATTGTGTGGTCCTGATGTTTGCTGCGGCAATTAGTGGCCAAATAACAGTCTTAGAGTCTGCCGGCTGTAGTGACCTGTTCAGAAGTTAGCAACATTTAGGTGGTAAAAATATTTTTTTCCATTCCTGTCATGCTACTTTGCATTAATTCCAGAAAAGCACCTGAAGGGTTAATAAACTACCTGACAGCAGATTAGATCACTGGTGCAGTTTTTAAAATAGTATAGTTTTGGGGTTTTTCGAATATATAGGACCACCCAAAGTCCCTTCAAAATTGAATAGGTCCCTAAAAATAATGTTGTGAATTTCCTAAACACAAATGAAAAGTTACTGCTACATTTTTAAACCTTCTTAAAGTCTAACAAAATAAAAAAAAATTCACAACCGGTGCTGATGTAAAGCCTTCATGAGGAAAATGTTATTTATTAATGTCTTTGTATGGTGTGAAAATCTAAATTAAAGGGATAATCATGCAAAATTTGCAAGTTTTCAGAAATTTCAGATTTTTTTTTTTTTTTTTTTATATAAATGAACACAAAACATATCGACCTAAATTTACCACTAACACAAAGTTCAGTGCGTCTCAAAATCACTGGAATATGTTGAAGGATTCCAGAGTCGTTACCTAATAAAGTGCCACTGGTCAGATTTAAAAAAAAATTGGCCTCATCCTTATAAATGTGCCCCTGCTGTGTACTGTGTAATGTCTGTGTCTGACCGTGCAGGAACATGGTCTGATCATACCACAGCTCCTGGGCAGGGGAGGGAGCAAAAGAGTATATAGACATTACAGCAGGGGATCACAGCCGAGTCTTTCTTTGCCTGTTTTTTAATCGTTTTACCTCAAAGAAAGAATCGGGTGTGATCACTTGCTGTCCTGTCTGTATACTCTTTTGCTTCCCCCCCTGCCCAGGAGATGTGGTATGATCAGACCATGTTCCTGAATGGTCAAACACAGACATTACACAGCAGGGACACATTTTTAACCCCTTACTGCCATCGGACGTACTATCCCGTCCATGGTACCTGGGCCCGTATGACCATGGACGGGATAGTACGTCTCGTGCGATCGGACGCGCTCCCTGGGGGAGCGCAGCCGATCGCGGCCGGGTGTCAGCTGATTATCACAGCTGACACCCATGACTGTGTGTCAGGAGCGGTCACGGACCGCTCCCGGCACATTAACCCCTTGCACACCGCGATCAAACATGATCGCGGTGTACTGGGGGCACGGGAGGATCGCGCAGGGTGGGGGCTCCCTGCGCGCCCCCCTGAACCCTCAGAGCAGCGCGATGTGATCGCGCTGTTCTGAGGGCTTCCTCCCTCCCAGGACCCGGATCCAAGATGGCGCCGGGGTCCTGGAGGGAGGCGGCTTCCTCAGTGCCTGCTGAGGGCAGGCACTGAGAAGCCTGCTGCACTGCCTGAGCGATCGCTGGTGTGACAGAGTGCTGTGCACACTGTCACACCAGCGATCTGACAAAATACAGTGATGTCCCACCCTGGGACAAAGTAAAAAAGTTAAAAAAATAAAAATAAACATGTTTTAAAAAAAAATCCAAAATAAAAAAAAAATATATATATTCCCCAATAAATTCACTTCTTCCTGTAAATAAAAAAAACAAAGCAATAAAAGTACACATATTTGGTATCGCCGCGTCCGTAACGACCCCCCCTATAAAATTGTCCCACTAGTTAACCCCTTTAGTGAACCCCTTAAAAAAAAAAAACGAAGCAAAAAATCAATGCTTTATCATCATACCGCCGAACAAAAAGTGGAATAACACGCGATCAAAAAGACCGATATAAAAAAACATGGTACCGCTGAAAACGTCATCTTGTCCCGCAAAAAAAGAGCCGTCATACAGCATCATCAGCGAAAAATAAAAAAGTTATAGCTCGCAGAATAAAGCGATGCAAAAATAATTATTTTTTATATAAAATTGTTTTTATTCTATAAAAGCGCCAAAACATGAAAAAATGATATAAATGAGGTATCGCCATAATCGTACTGACCCGAAGAATAAAACTGCTTTATCAATTTTACCACACGCGGAACGGTATAAACGCCTCCCCCAAAAGAAATTCATGAATTGCTGATTTTTGTTCATTCTAACCTCCCAAAAATCGAAATAAAAAGCGATCAAAAAACGTCACATGCTCAAAAATGGTACCAATAAAAACGTCAACTTGTCCCGCAAAAAATAAGACCTCACATGACTCTGTGGGCCAAAATATGCAAAAATTATAGCTCTCAAAATGTGATGATGCAAAAACTATTTTTGCAATAAAAAGCGTCTTTTAGCGTGACAGCTGCCAATCATAAAAACCCGCTATAAATAGTAAATCAAACCCCCCTTTATCACCCCCTTAGTAAGGGAAAAATAATAAAATTAAAAAAAAGTATTTATTTCCATTTTCCCATTAGGGTTAGGGTTGCGGCTAAAGTTAGGGTTAGGGTTGGCGCTAAAGTTAGGATTAGGGTTAGGGTTGGGATTAGGGGTGTGTTAGGGTTAGGTTTGTGGTTAGGGTTGGGACTAGGGTTAGGGGTGTGTTGGGGTTAGGGTTGGAGTTAGAATTGGGGGGTTTCCGCTGTTTAGGCACATCAGGGGCTCTCCAAATGTGACATGGCGTCTGATCTCAATTCCAGCCAATTCTGCGTTGAAAAAGTCAAACGGTGCTCCTTCACTTCTCAGCTCTGCCATGCGTCCAAACAGTAGTTTATCCCCACATATGGGGTATCAGCGTACTCTGGACCCCAAGAGTTATTGTGCAATTTGTCCTATTTCTTCTGTTACCCTTGGGAAAATAAAAAACTGGGGGCGAAAATATCATTTTTGTACAAAAAAAATTATTTTTTTGTTTTTACTGCTGTACATTATAAACTTCTGTGAAGCACTTGGGGCTTCATAGCGCTCACCACACATCTAGATAAGTTCCTTGTGGGGTCTATTTTCCAAAATGGGGTCACTTGTTGGGGATTTCCACTGTTTAGGCGCATCAGGGGCTCTCCAAATGCGACATGACGCCCCCAGACCATTCCATCAAAGTCTGCAATCCAAAACGTCACTACTTCCCTTCCGAGCCCCAACGTGTACCCATACAGTAGTTTTCTCCCACATATTGGATATCAGCGTACTCAGGACAAATTGGACAACAACTTTTGGGTTCCAATTTCTTCTATTACCCTTGTGAAAATAAAATATTGGGGGCGAAAAAATCATTTTTGTAAAAAAAAAAAGGATTTTTTATTTTACGGCTGTACGTTATAAACTTTAGTGAAACACCTGGGGGTTAAAAGTTCTCACCACACATCTAGATAAGTTCCTTGAGGGGTCTAGTTTCCAAAATGGTGTCATTTATGGGGGTTTCCACTGTTTAGGCAGATCAGGAGCTCTCCAAACACGACATGGCGTCCAGCCAATTCTGCGTTGAAAAAGTCAGACGGCGCTCCTTCCCTTCCAAACTCTGCCATGCACCCAAACAGTGGTTTACCCCCACATATGGGGTATCAGCGCACTCAGGACAAATTGCACAATAACTTTTGGAGTCTTGTTACCCTTGGAAAAATAAAAATTGGGGTGAAAAGATCATTTTTGTGGAAAAAATATGATTTTTAAATTTTACGGCTCTACATTATAAACTTGTGTGAAGCACTTGGGGGTTCAAATTGCTCACCAAAGATCTAGAAAAGTTTCTTAGGGGGTCTAGTTTCCCAAATGGGGTCATTTGTGGGGGGTTTCCACTGTTTAGGCACATCAGGGGCTCTCCAAATGCAACATGGCATCCAATCTCAATTCCAGCCAATTTTGGTTGGAAAAAGTCAAATGGTGCTCCTTCCATTCCGAGCTCTGCCGTGCGCCCAAACAGTGCTTCCCCCCCACATATGGGGTATCAGCGTACTCAGGACAAATTGGACAACAACTTATGTGGTCCAATTTCTCCTGTTACCCTTGGGAAAATAAAAATTAGTGACTAAAAGATAATTTTTGTGGGAAAAAAATAGGATTTTTTATTTTCATGCCCGGGCATTATAAACTTGTGTGAAGCACTTGGGGGTTCAAAGTGCTCACCAAAGATCTAGATAAGTTCCTTAGGGGGTCTAGTTTCCAAAATGGGGTCACTTGTGGGGGGTTTCCACTATTTAGGCTCATCTGGGGCACTGCAAACGGAACATGACCCCCATCAACGTCTGCATTCCAAAACGTTACTACTTCCTTTCCAAGCCCTGCCGTGCACCCAAACAGTTTCCCCCCCCCACATATGGGGTATCAGCGTACTCAGGACAAATTGGACAACAACTTTTGGGGTCCAATTTCCTTGGGAAAATTCAAAAATTTGGGACTAAAAAATCATTTTTGTGGAAAATTGTTTTTTTTTTTTTTCACACCCAGGCATTATAAGCTTTTGTGAAACACTTGGGGGTTTAAAGTGCTCACAACAGATCTAGATAAGTACCTTAGGGGGTCTAGTTTCCAAAATGGTGTCACTTGTGGGGGTTTCCACTGTTTAGGCGCATCAGGGGCTCTCCAAACACGACATGGCGTCCAATCTCAATTCCAGCCAATTTTAGTTTGAAAAAGTCAAACGGCGCTCCTTCCCTTACGAGCTCTGCCGTGTGCCCAAACAGTGGTTTTCCCCCACATATTGGGTATTGGCGTACTCAGGAGAAATTGCATAACAACCTTATCTGTCCATTTTTCCTTTTACCCTTGTGAAAATAAAAAAAAAGTTTGTAAAAGATCATTTTTTGTGGCTAAAAAGTTAAATATTCATTTTTTCCTTCCACGTTGCTTTAGTTCCTGTGAAGCACCTGAAGGGTTAATAATCTTCTTGAATGTGGTTTTGAGTACCTTGAGGGGTGCAGTTTTTAGAATGGTGTCACTTTTGGGTATTTTCTGCCATATAGACCCCTCAAAGTGACTTCAAATGAGAGGTGGTCCCTAAAAAAAATGGCTTTGTAAATTTTGTTGTAAAAATGAGAAATCGCTGGTCAACTTTTAACCCTTATAACTTCCTAACAAAAAAAAATTTTGGTTCCAAAATTGTGCTGATGTAAAGTAGACATGTGGGAAATGTTATTTCTTAACTATTTTATGTGACATATTTCTCTGTTTTAAGGGAATAAAAATTCAAAGTTTGAAAATTGCAAAATTTAAAAAATTTTCGCCATATTTGCGTTTTTTTCAAAAATAAACGCAAGTTATATCGAAGAAATTTTACTTCTAACGTGAAGTACAATATGTCACGAGGAAACAGTCTCAGAATCGCGAAGATCCGTTGAAGCGTTCCAGAGTAATAACCTCATAAAGAGACAGTGGTCAGAATTGTAAAAATTGGCCCGGTCATTAACGTGCAAACCACCCTTGGGGGTGAAGGGGTTAAGATTATCTCAGCACAGGAACATTTTTTTTTAAACACAGGTAATTATGGAAATTATTTTTATTCCAAGATCTATTAATTAAAACGTACTTTGTTCTCATGGAAAAACCCTTTTAAATGCATTTTTTATTATATGTACATAAAAATGTCACGTCGACAGCGCTGCAGCCAATAACTGAACTCAGCGGCTTTGCTGGAATTGAGAGCACAAACCGCTCAGATCTGCTGAGCTGACCGACTGAGTGCAGTGTTGTCAACATGACGTCAGTGCTGCCGACACTGCAGACACCAGAAACAGCAGTGGAAACTCAGTGCTGCATCTGGGGAGAGTGAGTAAAGCACATTTAAAAAAAAAAAACGGAGCTGAGGACAGGAATTTTCTGAAATCTGGAAACCCTTTTAATATGTCTGTCTGGGCACGGCTTCTGCAGCTGTTTCCCTGGATCCAGACCTGAAGCAGTGGCTGCAATATTTAAAGGGGATGTCTGTGATGAGACAACCCGAAAAGAAACCTCTCAATATTTTCCCTTATAGTTAAGGCTTGTCAGCCTGAGAGCAGCATGACCTGCTTTTGCCGAGAGATGTAAAACAAGCTGGCGACTGTGCAGGGGCCGGGATCAGTCGGTGAGAATGTTGTGAAACCAAAGCTGGAAAGTAGACGGCTCCCACAATACAGGGTGTAACCAGGATTTACTACACATGTGTCATCATACTAGAGGCTGTAACATGACACGCGGCCCCCTCCCTCTGTGCGCGCAGCTTCATCTTTTCCCATATGCCACAAGTGCTGGCGCATTTATATTTCATGTTTAGATAAGGTTACATTTTTGTAATTAAGTTTGTTTAGAAGATACAGCAAATGTAGACATAACACAGTGTATGAGCGGAGTGCGGGGGTCATCTCGCTGATTTTCCTTGTAATAAATGCTCATCATGATGGACGTGGACACTACAAGCGGTCTTACATAATATGTCAGAAGTGGTCGGCATGATGATCCCATGGTCTTATGTACCATCGGACGCCCATCGCCGTCTGCTTTCTATAGATAGATAACATGTCTGTGATAGATCAGTTGGTTTTCCTTGCGCCGCTGGTAAGATCCCATAAATGGACTCGGGAAAGAGGAAGATTAAAATACAGCGTTTATTTAGCGGTTAATAAGAGCTACTGATGTGTGGTATTAAAAGGAGTAACGTTGGCCAGTGTTCTATCCATGAGCCTGGACCTAAATATGCTTTTTTAAACGTCACTTTAAAAGGAATCTGTCAGCAGGTTTCTGCCACCTAATCTGAAAGCAGCATAATGTAGGGGCAGAGACACTAATTCGAGCGATGCGTCACTTACTGGGCTGCCTAGTGGAGTTTCTGGGTTTTTTTCAACAATAAGTTTTTATTGAAGTTTACAAACAAGGTAAATACTGAAAACCTTACTACAAACATATATTTTAAAAGAATACATATAGAGGGAAAAACAAACAATTAGCAAACCAGAGGGTGTAAGGGCAAGGGAGGGGAAAAAGAAGCCCGTGAAGGAGAGTGTATTACTCCAATTCAATGACTCAACAAGAGTCAGGGGAGTCGGGAGCGTTTAGATGAAATACAGGTGTGGCAAAGGGGCATGATTGGCATATTCCGCCCAGGAAGCCACATTTTCTCGAATTTGTGAACGTTGTCTGTAAGTATGGCTGATAGTTTTTCGTTGATCATATACCAGCTGAGACTTTTTTTTAACTTCAGACAGTTCTAGGCCTGTTTTTTTCTAAGCCAATGCTATGGTTTGTTTGGCTGCTAGAAATATGAAGGCAGTGAGGACTTGGGTGTGATTAGGGGCATTGAGGATACGTTTATTAAGCAAAGCTTCCCAAGGTTTTTTTTTTAAGCTAATACCGTATGTACTCGAGTATAAGCCGACCAGAGGCACCTACGGTATATTTGCCACGGAAAACTGAGTAAGCTTATTGACTCGAGTATAAGCCGGGTATGCATTGTCCCTTCATCCCTGTCCTGCTCTGTGTGGCTCCTCCCGTCCCATCCTTCTATGTATGGCTTGGGTCCCCCGTCCCATCCTTCAATACATTGCTCAGCTCCCCCCAGTCTCATCCCTCTATGTATGGCTCGGCTCCCCATCCTCCTCCATCGTCCTCCGTGCTCCCCCATCCTCTTCCATCCTCCATGCCCCTCCATCCTCCTCCGTGCTCCTCCATGCTCCCCTGTCCTCCCCGTCCTCCTCCGTGCTCCCCCGTCCTCCTTAGTGCTCCCCTGGTACTCCTTAGTGCTCCCCGTCCTCCTGCGTGCTCCTCTGTGCTCCCCGTCCTCTTCCATGCTCCCCCGTCCTCCTCCGTGCTCCCCTGTCCTCCTCCGTGCTCCCCCATCCTCCTCCGTGCTACCCCGTCCTCCTCCATGCTACCCCGTCCTCCGTGCTCCCCCGTCCTCCTTGGTGCTCGTCCGTGCTCCCCGTCTTCCTCCATGCTACCCCGTCCTCCTCCGTGCTCCCCCCCGTCCTCCTCTGTGCTCCCCCCGTCCTCTGTGCTCCCCCGTCCTCTGTGCTCCCCCCGTCCTCCATGCTCATCCGTCCTCCTCCATGCTGCCTCGTCCTCCTCCGTGCTGCCCCGTCCTCCTCTGTGCTCCCCGTACTGCTCCGTCCTCCTCTGTGCTCCCCCGTCCTCCCCTGTCATACTCACCCTCCTCGCGCCGTTGCTGCACGTCCCTACATCTCCGTTGTCCCGGCTTCTTGCAGCTCTTCCTGTGCTGAGCGGTCATGTGGTACTGTTCAATAAGGTAATGAATATGTGTTCCACGCTTATGGGAGTGGAGACGTGTGCATATTCATTACCTTAATGAGCGGTACCATGTGACCGCTCAGCACAGGAGAGCTGCATGAAGCCGGGACAACGGAGACACAGGGACGTGCAGCGATGGCACGGGGAGAGTGAGTTTGATGTCACAGCCGCCGACTCCTGCCACTCCCCCTCCCCCACTGGCTTTCTGCACAATGACTCGTCTATAAGCCGAGGGGGGCATTTTCAGCACAAAAAAATGTGCAGAAAATCTCGGCTTATACATGAGTATATACGGTATTTGTAATTGAGAGAATAAGGTGGTATACTCTGATCCAAAATCTACATACTATCGGGCATAACCACCATATGTGGAACATATCTCCTGTGGAATTACAACCCCTAAAGCAATTGGGAGAGTAGTTAGAAATTGCCTTGGCCACTCTAGCTGGGGTCAGGTACCACCTGGTCAGCACCTTATAATTCATTTCCAACATTAAGGTGTTTAGTATTCCTCCAGTAGAGGAGGACCAAATTTGAGACCATTCAGAGTCAGAGTGGAACCGATATCGGAGAAGCGAGAAGTGTAAGTTAAGTTACGCCTGTGTGAGGGGGAGTTTATGTGGAAATAAAGAAGTGATATAGTACCTGGGGCGTGTGGATTTTGGCAGCATCTTTGCTCGAAAGGAGTAAACGTGTAAGGTGGAGTAGAGTTTCTTAACAATGAGGTGACAGTTTTTAAGTTGCAGATATCAAAATATTTCTCTGGGAGGGAAATAATATTTTTTTTGCAGGGCTGAAAATGGAATAAGTCCATCGACATTAAATAGATGGTGGACTCTTGTAATCCCTGCTGTGACCCATAGACAAAAGTTCCAAAGGGACTCAGTACTTGGGGGAAATTGTGGATTACCCCAGAGGGGGCGAGGGGCAAAAAGGGAGAGATTAACTTAGAAGAATATTTGAGTGAGTCCCAAATTTTAAGAGAATGTACTATGATGGGATTCGAAATTTGCCTAGGTTGAGCTGGGAGGATCCATAGCAAGGCATCGAGGTCCCTGGGTGACACTCGGGAGCTTCCAGTGAAAGCCACAGAGGTGGTTCCAAATAGGCGTGATATAAGGTTAATTGAGCTAATTGGGCTGCCTGGTAGTATTTAGAAAGGTTGGGAATAGCCAGGCCTCCTTTTAAACAACGTCGATAAAGAGTAGCTCTGTTAACCTTAGGGAGGCCACCCCTTCAGACAAAAGTGTTAAGTAATTGCTGGGCTGTTTTGAGGTAGTACGATGGGACCTTAGTGTAGTTTTTTTTTTATAAAATCACTTTATCGTCAGCAGAAGACTTTAACTAGAGGACAAAAAATGATGCTCAGTAGTCTAACCCCGCCCCCCCCACTGATTGGCAGCTTTCCGGCTATGCAGAGTGTAATCAGAAAGCAGCCAATCAGTGGCGTAGGCGGGGTTATACAGGGCTCGACATTCAGAGAGCTGTAAGATCTGCAGCAGGAGAAAAAAAAAGTTTTAAATTAAAATTACAGCATCCAGTATCGTAAATTATACATCACTGGAATCGGGGTCTCTGCCTTAAATCAGGCTGCTGTCAGATGGGGTAGAAAAAGCCTGCTGACAGATTCCCTTTAAAGAGGTTATTATAGAGTACAATACCTACGGATCGTGCACAGGCCTCGCCAAATGTGCGGGGTAACGTTATCAATGCTGCTCACTTATGATGCGGAAGTGAGTAGTTCCAGATGGCGGCGGATAACCTCTTTAAGCCGTGCATGCGTCACAAACTGCAAGAAGTTTTCAAGAAACTTTGCAGAGTTTACTGATAAAGTTTTGTATGCACTCATGATGAATTCCTCTCAATTATTACTCTTTCCTATTGCTTATTTCTTCTTCATACCTTTTCCTATGCTATAGATATGTCTATACATTGATGGCATATCATATGTGTAATTATTACAAGTAACTTATTATAGGAATCATGCATACAACTATTACATTTTCTGCCATTATCCCTTTTTTTTTATTTTTTAGGGCTATCGACAAAAAGACTATTTTATCGCAACGCAAGGTCCGCTACCGCACACGGTGGAGGATTTCTGGAGGATGGTGTGGGAGTGGAAGTGTCACACAATTGTGATTCTCACAGAACTGCAGGAAAGGGAGCAGGTAAGAGAAATGGCAAATATCAAGCAAGGCATTTAATGGTTTCTGTGTGCTATGGCGTCCTAGCGCATAATGATCCATATAATGAAGATGGAGCGCTACTCTAAAATACTGTTAATCTGATTATTTTCCCTCTATCAGGAGAAATGTTGCCAGTACTGGCCATCTGAGGGCGCTGTGACACATGGAGAGATAACTATAGAAAGTAAAAGTGATCGTTTACTAGAAGCAATCAGTATCAGAGACTTCCTAGCTACAAGCAGCCAGGTAATATTGGAGACATTTCAGAGCTTTATCCAGAGGCGACACTTGTTTTCTGATCCTAACTAAAACTAAACATGTGCTCAACAATGTCGTTTTGACATTGCTGTGCATTATGTCCATTTTTTTTTTTGGCGGCGGTTTCGCAGTGCTTTTTCAGGCGGATTCCGAAAACAATTCGCCTGAAAAAGATGTTGTGTTTATATAGAATTATTCTGCATTCACACGCCTTTCCGTATTTCTCCTTCTTGCTAACGATATACGAGTAAGGCCTCATTCAGACGTCCGCTCTTCCACTTTATGTACAGTACAGAATAAAAGTTTGGACACACCTTCTCATTCAAAGATTTTTCTGTATTTTCATGGCTATGAAAATTGTAAATTCACACTGAAGGCATCAAAACTATGAATTAACACATGTGGAATTATATACTTAACAAAAAAGTGTGAAACAGCTGAAATTATGTCTTATATTCTAGGCTCTTCAAAGTAGCCACCTTTTGCTTTGATGACTGCTTTGCACACTCTTGGCATTCTCTTGATGAGCTTCAAGAGGTAGTGACCGGAAATGGTTTTCACTTCACAGGTGTGCCCTGTCAGGTTTAATAAGTGGGATTTATGGCCTTATAAATGGGGTTGGGACCATCAGTTGTGTTGTGCAGAAGTCTGGTGGATACACAGCTGATAGTCCTACTGAATAGACTGTTAGAATGTGTATTATGGCAAGAAAAAAGCAGCTAAGTAAAGAAAAACGAGTGGCCATCATTACTTTAAGAAATGAAGGTCAGTCAGTCCGAAAAATTGGGAAAACTTTGAAAGTGTCCCCAAGTGCAGTTGCAAAAACCATCAAGCGCTACAAAGAAACTGGTTCACATGAGGACCGCCCCAGGAAATGAAGACCAAGAGTCACCTCTGCTTCTGAGGATAAGTTTATCCGAGTCACCAGCCTCAGAAATCGCAGGTTTACAGCAGCTCAGATTAGAGACCTGGTCAATGCCACACAGAGTTCTAGCAACAGACACATCTCTACAACAACTGTTAAGAGGAGACTTTGTGCAGCAGGCCTTCATGGTAAAATAGCTGCTAGGAAACCACTGCTAAGGACAGCAACAAGCAGAAAAGACTTATTTGGGCTAAAGAACACAAGGAATGGACATTAGACCAGTGGAAATCTGTGCTTTGGTCTGATGAGTCCAAATTTGAGATTTTTGGTTCCAACCACCGTCTTTGTGTGACGCAGAAAAGGTGAACGGATGGACTCTACATGCCTGGTTCCCACCGTGAAGCATGGAGGAGGAGGTGTGATGGTCTGGGGGTGCTTTCTGGTGACACTGTTGGGGATTTATTCAAAATTGAAGGCATACTGAACCAGCATGGCTACCACAGCATCTTGCAGTGGCTTGCTATTCCATCCGGTTTGCGTTTAGTTGGACCATCATTTATTTTTCAACAGGACAATGACCCCTAACACACCTCCAGGCTGTGTAAGGGCTATTTGACCAAGAAGGAGAGTGATGGGGTGCTACGCCAGATGACCTGGCCTCCACAGTCACCAGACCTGAACCCAATCGAGATGGTTTGGGGTGAGCTGGACCGCAGAGTGAAGGCAAAAGGGCCAACAAGTACTAAGCATCTCTGGGAACTCCTTCAAGACAGTTGGAAGACCATTTACGGTGACTACCTCTTGAAGCTCATCACGAGAATGCCAAGAGTGTGCAAAGCAGTAATCAAAGCAAAAGGTGGCTACTTTGAAGAACCTAGAATATAAGACATATTTTCAGTTGTTTCACACTTTTTTTGTTAAGTATATAATTCCACATGTGTTAATTCATAGTTTTGATGCCTTCAGTGTGAATGTACAATTTTCATAGTCATGAAAATACAGAAAAATCTTTGAATGAGAAGGTGTGTCCAAACTTTTGGTCTGTACTGTATCTGTGTATTCATATGAGAAAAACAGCTGCCACATAGGTGGTAACAATAGAAACATGAAAAAATGGATAAAAATTGTATCCAACACTGATGAAAATGGTTAGTTTTTCATCCCCTCTAAAGCTCCCATACCGTTGGGTGAACAATGGCTTGGCCGATCGGTCTTCTGGCAGTTATCTCACCCGACTCTCCCATTCACAGTAGTGCTCAGTGTTCTCTATGATACTCTCTGATTTTGTGAGAATATCTTGCATCTGTGTGCCAGGAAAAGGTGCTAAGAGTGAAGAAATGTACTGAAATAATACTGTATGAAGTGCTCAGAATCGCTTGAGGCATTTCTCAGCAATCCCATGCTTCAACGTGAATTTGGAAATAAAGCTTAGTAACAGTTTTGCAATATATTTATGCAGGAGAAACAACCACGACTGATTCGTCAGTTCCATTTCCATGGCTGGCCTGAGATAGGAATTCCTGCAGAAGGTAAAGGGATGATAGATCTTATTGCAGCTGTCCAAAAACAGCAGCAACAGACGGGCAACCATCCCATCATTGTACATTGCAGGTGAGTCCTGACATTCCAGCGTCATGGATTGGTTGCTTATCGAGTCAATTTCCAAACCTACCTATGAACTTGTATATTATATTACAAAGTTTGCCTACAACTACATTATTATAAATGGGTAAAATTGCAAAGTACAGTATATGTTAAAACAAGTAATTTTTAAATTCACCTCTGTATTGAATTTATCACAGCCTGGGAGGGTCACGCAGAACCACTTGATGTGATCTTGCTGTGATCTTTGTCGAACAGCTCTCTGCTGCCCCCATCGTCCGTACAATTACATGATAGGCTGACAATTAATGGAGGAGGCCGGAGGCTGTCACCACTAATGGGTCAGTTATGGAGAAACTGACAGTGAGTTTATGGTATATACACCTCCGATTCCGAAGCATGGAATATGTACATACGCCCGTACGATCACTGCTAACTCCACAATAACCCAGCACTACTCGCTGCCGCCACCACCAGTGTTTTTTTTTATTATACACAAGCACACTGGAGGTCTGGTAGGTAGCATATAGCTTCAAGGCGTGGTTTGCAGAACAAAAGGAACTGAACTATTACATTTTATATTTAATCCAAAGAGAGGCAGTGTTTCTGAAAAATATACAAAAGATTTTACAAAAGGGGACAAAACAATACAGCATATACAGGTACATAAAATAAGGGATTAACAAAAGAACTTGCTACGTCGCTTGCAGAGACGAGTCAACTCAACCAAAGGAAAGCACTTCACTTGGGGACATTCAGTGAACGGGCTCCATGCATGCATGATGTGTGTAACTCTCTACAGGAACCAAGATCATAATTCGGCTTTATCTTTTATTAGCACCTGAGTTGCACCCACACACCTTCCCACTGTGATGACCTCACATGGGCCAGGTTGTGAGCTGTCCTCAGCCCTTCAGGATTTTATGAAAATTCCAACTTATGCGATAACTCCTCTCCGGATGCCCACAGAAGTTCAAGATTGCTGCAATATTTTTTATTGGGCTTTTACTGTTACCCAGACACCAAATATGACATGGCTGCTGTCAGTGATTTGCCCATTACCGATTTGTGGCCTATAGACAGGGGTTACGGTTATGAAAAAATATGTATCCTCTTCCCTAGTTGGCCCTGGCACAGAAAATGTCTATTGTCTAGGAGACTGTCAGCTCTTGTTTCCTTACTGGAAATCTATGTGATAAGAAAAAGGAGGGACAGGGGTGAGTGACTTCACATAATTTTTTTATATTTTCTATGACAACCTCTTATTAAAAGTCCTCTACATTCTGAAAAATGGAGGGATTTTTTAGTTATATGATTACTCAAGATTCAGCGACGATACCGGAAGTCAATAGGAGAATAGCGATGGGCAAATCAACAATGAAGTCACTGGACAAGGTCTTCAAATCGAGGAACATTTCACTGGCGATGAAGACATGGCTCCTAAATAGTCTGATCTTTTCTGAGGTAACATATGGATCCGAAAACAAGACACAAGATGAATCATAGTCTTTGAAATGTGGTGCTGGAGAAGGATGTTATCAATACCATGGATGGCAAGAACAACCAATCAATTTTGGAACAAATCAAGCCACACATGTCACTCGAAGCAAGGATCACCAAGCTATGATTTACCTACTTTGGACATCTCATACAAAGAGAGTAATCACTGGGGAATGACACCATAGTTGTCAAAATTGAAGGAATAATAATTTTTATTTTTACAGCGCCAACATATTCTGCAGCATTTTATTATTTGTAAAAGTTCCCTCTAAAATGTAAAGACATTACAGAATAAGCTCTCAGATACCAAAAGGACTGAGGGTCCTGCTTGCAATCTTACAATCCATGAGGAAATAGGGGAGACACAAAAGAGAAATGATAAAATATGCTTATATTGTACAACACAGCCATAATATACTAAATAGGGTATGCACATAACGCTGCACAAACCGGTCACCAGCCAATATGTACACCGTACCGATGCTACGAGGGTCATGATTTTGAAGAAAATGTTGTATGGGTGAAACGGGGATAGTTAGCTAAGTGAGGTGGGGCAACAGGGCAGTCTAAAATATATGTTTTTAGTTCACGCTTGAAAGTGTGGGTATTAAGAATTAACAAATTGTCATGGGTAAAGCATTCCAAAGAATTGGCGCTTTACTCGCAAAGTCTTGGAGACGGGAGGGGGAGGCTCGGTTTAATGAGGATTTTAGTTTTACGTCATTATCAGAACGGAGGGCACAGGTAAGGGGGTAGTCTGTGATGAGGGAGGAGATGTAGGGTGGTGTTGAACTGTGAAGCGCTTTATGGTTGAAAGTGATAACTTTATATTGGACTCTGTATCATTTGGGCAACCAGTGCAATGACTGGCACAAAGAAGAGGCATCGGTGTAACGGTTGGTGAGGAAAATGAACCTTGCTGCTGCATTAAGGATGGATTGGAGAGGGGAGAGTTTAGTAAGAGGGAGACCAATTTGAAGAGAGTTGCAATAGTCCAGAGAAAAATGAGTAAGAGCTACAGTAAGAGTTTTTGCGTAATTACAGGTAAAAGGTCGAATTCTAGAGGTTTTTTGAGGTGTAGGTGACAGGAGCGGGCAAGTGATCGAATGTGGGGATTGAAGGAAATATCTGGGAAGGAAACAGTATAGGAACCCCCTCTATTCTTGATAAACAGCCTTGCTAGCGCTGAGGGTTACAGCCCCCAGTTGTGAGTTTTGCCTGGCTGGTTATAGAAAATACAAGGAAACCCACGCCATTTTATTTATGTATTTATTTATTTATTTATAGCTCAGGCGGCGGGTGAGGAATACTACCTGTCACTGTTATTAGCGGTAGCAGGTGTAGGCTGATGGGATTAATAGTCAAATCAGCCGCTGCCTGTTGTTATTGTTCTCACTTGAATATATAACTCTCATCATTCTCCCCTGCTCACGCTGATCATCTGCATTTTTTCCGGTACCAGAAATAATCAGCACATGTGAAACCGGCCTAAGATATACAGAAATATTGGGGGAGACAGCAAGAGGCCCACTTTGACTTTGGCATAAAAGGAGGAAATTAATAATAAAAAGGTTCTATAGCTAAATACACCTTGACAAAAAACATGGAAAGAAGCTTTGCTAGATTTGATGTATGATTTGTATATTCCTTTCTAGTGCTGGAGCTGGCAGAACGGGGACATTCATTGCCCTCAGCAATATCCTGGAGCGAGTGAAAGCAGAGGCGCTACTTGATGTTTTTCAGACTGTGAAAAGTTTACGAATGCAGCGGCCGCACATGGTGCAAACATTGGTGAGTGGAGGCTTGTCTTTTGGAGTTTATTATATTAAATGTCAAGAAAAAACATATTTGCACTATAACCCATAAAGCTGTCATTAGTTCTGCCCAAGGGCCTGTGCATCTGGCCATATTGTGTGCCCATACAGCTGTACAGACCCTCGATGTGCATCAGTTTGCCTCATTCTAAGACATATGGAGGTTGTTTCTATTCTATTTGCATAAAAGGGAGAACATCTTCTTCAATAGGCACCTGAGGCTGTAAAGCAGCACACGTACATTGTGCAGCCACATACTGGGGAGTCCAGAAAAATGGCTTAGATGATAAATATGAGAGTTTCCTTATGGGTTAATCCACCACCTTCTCTGTACCGCAGCCTGTGGTTACAATACGCCATCCTGTTTAGAAAAGGAATCCTAGGTTAATAATAGAGCGTTCCTCGTTCTGGAGGACCCATCAGGTCCATTCATTACATAGACAGCTCATTAAGTTTAATGACCACTGTGTAATGCTTCAATTCACCTACGGAGGCACTGCAGGGGATTTTAACATTCTCTACTTTGAAAAGTGAATTTTTGTACAACTGAATACTGGAACTACCTTTTTATCTTCTTATCATTGAGAAACACTACCAACTAAAACAGATAACCCATGACACAAAAAAGAAATTCAGGAGGTGTAATTACTTTTTAAGAGGATATTAGTACTATGTAAAGGTGCACTACTTGTATTAAGGGGAACTCAGCTGCCATTATTTGTTTTATGGGGCATTATTGCTAAATTAGGGATAAAAACAGTTGTTTTGGCGCAGGTGCCAGCAACCGATGCTACACTATTGCCCGAGCATGGATTATCTTTGTGGCTTTTGACATCTCAAGGTTGGTTTACTCCACCGATCAGCAGTAATGTAATAGCCTACTTACACAGGCAGGACGACCTTAACATTGCGCACTGAACGATTTGCGCATAGGTTGCCATTTTTCTCGGCAGCATGAGTCTTGTTAAAGGGAATCTGTCACCAGGTTTTTGCTATTTAAAATGAAAGCAGCATAATGTAGGGGCCAAGAGTCTGATTCCAGAGATGTGTCACTTTTCATCAGCTTGCTGTAGTTTCAATACAGTGTTTTATCAGCAGCAGATTATCACTACAGGACTACATCTCATGTGCCAACCAGTCAGGCTAATCTGTGTAACCCCGCCCCACCACTGATTGGCAGCTTGTTGGCAATGCACAGTGTACACAGGAAGCAGCCAATCAGGTGTGTGAACGTAGTTCTACACAGCTCAGCATTCCAAATTCTTCTACGTCTACAGCAGAGAAAACAGGGATTCTATTAAAACTACACTAATCAGTCCAGTAGGTGATACATCGCTGGAATCAGCCTCTCTGCCCCAACTTCATTCAGCTTTCAGATTCCATGGCTAGGAATCTGCTGATATATTCCTTTTAACACCGGATGACCCGCTACCGAGAACAATGATCGTTTTATCAGAGGAAAAAGTGTTTTGCTTGTTCGTTGGCTGATCGGCAGCCTGTATTTAGCTGTGATTGTTTTGAAATGAGTGTTTTTGAGCGTTCTTGTTCACGATAATCTTGCTCTGTAAATGGACGAAGTTCTTCCCACTTTGAGATAACGGTTTTACATTCTGGCTCCACATTTCCAAACACCTCCTTTACTCTCATCATCTAAGCTACATTTACAGTGCAAGATAAAAATGATCGTTTGATGATTATCTTTGCTGTGTAAACAGGCTCCCAATCAACCCCTTAGTGACAGAGCCAATTTGGTACTTCATGACCAAGCCAATTTTTACAATTCTGACCACTGTCACTTTGAGGTTATAACTCTGGAACATTTCAATGTATCCCACTGATTCTGAGATTGTTTTTTCGTGACATATTGTACTTCATGTTAGTGGTAAAATTTCTTCGATATAACTTGCGTTTATTTATGAAAAAAGTGGAAATTTGGCAAAAAAATGTTGAAAATGTTGCAATTTTCAAACTTTTAGTTTTTGTGCTCTTAAATCAGAGAGTGGTGTCAGACAAAATAGTTAATAAGTAACATTTCCCATATGTCAACTTTACATCAGCACAATTTTGGAAATATAATTTTTTTGTTAGGAAGTTATAAGGGTTAAATGTTTACCAGCGATTTCTCATTTTTCAAACAATTTACAAAACCATATTTTTTAAGGGACCACCTCACTTTTGAAGTGAGTTCGGGGGGGTTAATATAACAGAAAATACCCAAAAGTGACACCATTCTAAAAACTGCACAACTTAAGGTGCTCAAAACCACATTCAAGAAGTTTATTAACCCTTCAGGTGCTTCATGAGAACTAAAGCAATGTGGAAGGAAAAAAATGAACATTTTACTTTTTTCACAAAACGTTTACTTTGGAACCAATTGTTTTTATTTTCACAAGAGTATCAGGAGAAAATGGATCACAAAATTTGTTGTGCAATTTCTCCTGAATACGCCGATACCCCGTATGTGGTGGAAAGCCACTGTTTGGGCGCATGGCAGGGCTCAGAAGGGAGGGAGTGCCGTTTGACTTTTTGAACGCAAGATTGGCTGGAACCAATGGTGGCGCCATGTCGCGTTTGGAGACCCCTAATGTACCTAAACAGTGGAAACCCCAATTCTGACTCCAACCCTAACCCCAACACACCCCTAACCCTAATCCCAACCCTAACCGTAATCCCAACCATAACAGCAACCCTAACTTTAGCCCAACCCTAACCCTAATGGAAAAATGAAAATAAATACATTTTTTTATTTTATTATTTTACCTAAGGGGGTGATAAAGGGGGGTTTGATTTACTATTTTTTTTTTCATTCTGATCAATGTGATAGGGTCTATGACAGTGATCAAAATTAACCAATCGGAAAAATTTCCTATTGGTGCCGGCCGGCAGATCTCGGCGCGCGCTGTTATGTTACGGTAGCTGAGGAGTGCAGGTAAAAAAGGCAATACACCAGAGCAGTTGGAATCTATGAGATTGCAGTACCCTGACTAACCACCGCAACTAGAGGCAGCCGTGGAGCGTTCCTACGTTGGTCCTAGACGCCTCGTCACAGCCTGAGAAACTAACTACACCTAAAGATAGAAATAGGAAAGCTATCTGCCCGGAGCAGAACCCCAAAGATAATAGAAAGCCCCCAAACATGTAATGGCGGTTAGACAAGAGGAAATACCGACACAGAAAGAAAATAGTATGAGCAAACGCTGGGCCCAAACTATCTAAATAGAAAAGGACAGGAAGGGTACTTACTGCAATCTCAGAAAACCCTGAAAAAACACCAACTCTACTAATTTCAAAATCACCTGAGATCACACGACCTCTACCACCTAAATTAGTTCTCTGGTGTAACAAAAACAAAACAGCAGCCACTGAAAAAAAAAACTGGAAAAAGCAAAAGTACAAAACACAGTGGCTGGACTAAACTGAGAGGGCAAAAGCCCCCGGAGGGGACCCTGAAGGCCCCCACAGAAGTGCAGGACAAAATGCAAAAATATAGCAAAAACACAAAATAAGAAATTGTCTTATCTGATAGCAGGAGATGCAGACACGACACAGCAGGCTACAAGGGAAACTGGAAAGAAGGATTCAGACCAGAACAATTGATCACCGGCAACCCTGATGGGAAAATGACTCCCTTATACAAGACCAATCAGTAACACCTGATTCCCAGTCCTCACAATCCTCACTAGTACCGCTTGTAACCACCAGAGGGAGCCTCTGCTCAGAACTCATCTCAAACCCATTCACAACAGTACCCCCCCTTGAGGAGGGGTCACCGAACCCTCATTTGAGCAACCAGGTCGGTCAGGATGAGCTCTATGATACGCACGGATAAGTCTCCTAGCATGGATGTCCGAAGCAAACACCCAAGAATTGTCTTCCTGACCATAACCTCTCCATTTAACCAAATACTGGAGTCTTCGTCTAGAAAAACGAGAATCCAATATTTTCTCAACCACATACTCCAGATTGCCCTCAACCAAAACAGGGTCAGGAGGCACAGCAGCAGGAACCACTGGCTCAACAAACCTCTTCAACAAGGACTTGTGGAACACGTTATGGATCTTAAATGTCCCTGGAAGAAGCAAACGAAAAGAAACAGGATTAATAATCTCCATGATCTTATAAGGTCCAATGAACCTAGGCTTAAATTTAGGAGATGCTACTCTCATAGGAATTTTTCTTGAGGACAACCAGACCAAGTCCCCCACTTTAAACCGAGGACCATCAGTCCTATGCCGGTTAGCAAACCGCTGGGCCTTCTCCTGAGAGAGGGACAACCTCTCCACTACCTGGTCCCAAATCTTCTGCATACGCTCAACAACAGAGTCAACACCTGGACAGACAGAAGCCTCCGTCTGTCCTGAAGAAAATCGAGGGTGAAACCCAGAATTACAGAAAAACGGAGACATCAAAGTGGCAGAGCTAGCCCTATTATTAAGAGCAAACTCAGCCAAAGGCAAAAAAGAGACCCAGTCATCCTGATCAGCAGACACAAAGCATCTTAGATAAGTCTCCAATGTCTGGTTTGTTCTCTCAGTTTGACCATTGGTCTGAGGATGAAATGCCGAGGAGAAAGACAATTGAACACCCAGTTTAGAACAAAAAGTCCTCCAAAATCTGGAAACAAACTGGACTCCTCTGTCAGACACAATGTTCTCAGGAATGCCGTGTAAACGAACCACGTGCTGAAGGAACAACGGCACCAATTCAGAGGAGGAAGGCAACTTAGGTAATGGCACAAGATGTATCATTTTGGAAAACCTATCACAAATTACCCAGATGGTGGTCATTCTCTGAGAAACAGGAAGATCGGAAATGAAATCCATAGAGATATGGGTCCATGGTCTCTTGGGCACAGGCAATGGCATCAACAAACCACTAGAGCGAGAGCAAGGCTTGGAGCGAGAGCAAGTCCCGCAGGACTGCACAAATTCCCTGACATCGCGAGACAAGGTAGGCCACCAAAAGGACCGACTAACCAAGTCTCTGGTACCAAAAATTCCGGGATGCCCAGCCAATGCGGAACAATGAATCTCAGACATCACACTCTTTTTCCATTGGTCCGGGACAAACAATTTTCCAACAGGGCAGCGCTCGGGCCTATCCTCCTGACACCCCTCCAGAGCAAGTCTCAAATTGGGCGAGATGGCGGAAAGAACTACACCCTCCTTCAAAATAACAGAGGGATCAGATAGCTCAGGAGAGTCCGCAAGGAAACTCCTCGAGAGGGCATCCGCCTTAACATTCTTAGTGCCAGGAAGAAAGGAAACCACAAAATTAAAACGTGTGAAAAACAAGGCCACCTGGCCTGTCTAGGATTGAGTCGCTTGGCAGATTCCAGATAGACCAGATTCTTATGGTCCGTAAGGACCACCACCTGATGTTTGGCTCCCTCCAGCCAATGTCTCCACTCTTCAAAAGCCCACTTCATGGCCAATAACTCCCGATTACCCACGTCATAATTACGTTCAGTAGGAGAAAATTTTCGAGAGAAAAAGGCACAAGGGTTACTTTTAGAGGTCTCTGGATCTTTTTGGGACAAAACGGCACCTGCCCCAATTTCAGAGGCATCAACCTCCACCTGAAATGGCAGAGAAACATCAGGCTGCCGTAGAACAGGAGCAGAAGTGAATCTCTGCTTAAGTTCCTGAAACACAGAGACTGCCTCAGGAGGCCAATTCACCACATCAGAACCCTTTCTGGTCAAATCAGTTAATGGTTTAACAATAACCGAGAAATTACCAATAAATTTACGATAAAAATTGGCAAAACCCAAAAATCTCTGAAGAGCCTTTAATGAAGTAGGTTGGACCCAATCACAGATGGCCTGAACCTTGACCGGGTCCATTTCAATAACAGATGGGGACAAAATGAATCCCAGAAATGAGATCTTCTGTACGCCAAAAAGACACTTTGATCCCTTCACATACAGAGCATTCTCTCTCAAAATCTGGAATACAGTTCGAACATGTTTCACATGAGAGTCCCAGTCATTAGAAAAAATCAAGATATCATCCAAATAAACAATCAGAAACTTGTCCACAAAATCCCTGAAAATGTCATTCATGAAGGACTGGAAGACGGAAGGAGCATTAGTGAGCCCAAAGGGCATCACAAGGTACTCAAAATGCCCTTCAGGGTGTTAAATGCCGTCTTCCATTCATCCCCGTGCTTAATGCGAATAAGGTTATACGCCCCCCTGAGGTCAAGCTTGGTAAACCAAGTAGCGTTTTTCACCCTGGAAAACAGGTCAGAAATCAAGGGTAACGGGTATTGATATTTCACAGTAATATTGTTCAAGAGACGATAATCAATACACGGCCTTAATGAACCATCTTTTTTGGCCACAAAGAAAAAACCGGCACCTAAGGGTGAAGAGGATGGTCTGATATGACCCTTCTCTAATGATTCCTTGATATAAGACCGCATAGCGTCATGTTCAGGTACAGACAAGTTAAAAAGGCGACCTTTAGGGAATTTACTACCTGGCACTAATTCAATAGCGCAGTCATAGCTCCTATGGGGAGGTAAGGATGCAGATTTACTTTCGCTAAACACATCAGAAAAATCAAACAAAAAGTCAGGAACATCCTCAGCCTGGGGGGAGGCAGAAAAAACAGGAGTGTTGGTATTAACACATTGGCAGCCCCAACTGGTTACAGACACAGATTTCCAATCCAAAACAGGATTATGAGACTGTAACCAAGGGAAACCCAGCACTATAATGTCATGCAGATTATATAGAACCAAAAATTTGCAGCACTCCTGGTGATCAGGTTCAACCCTCATTATCACCTGAGTAGAAAACTGGGGTTTATTCTCAGCCAAAGGGGTAGAATCGATCCCCAGTAAAGGAATAGACTTCTGTAGGGGTATCAAGGGAAACCCACAACGTTTAGCAAAATCATAATCCATCAGGTTAATAGCTGCTCCAGAATCAACGAAAGCCTGAGCAGAAAATGAGGACAGAGAGCATATCAGAGTGACAGTTAATAAAAACTTAGTCTGAACACTACCCAAGACAACTGAGCGTGCAAAATGTCTTCCCCGCTTAGGGCAGACTGAAATAGCATGAGAGGCATCACCACAGTAGAAACATAACCCATTGCGCTTTCGAAACTCATGACGCTGTGCCCCAGACACCACTCCATCACACTGCATGGGCTCAGCAGCTGGCTCACAAGGCAACACCACTCCACGCATACTTCTCCGCTCACGCAAACGTCTGTCAATTTGAATCGCTAATGACATAGAATCATTGAGACCAGAGGGGACAGGGAATCCCACCATAACATCCTTTACATTATCCGACAGACCCTTCCGGAAAAGGGCCGCCAAAGCGTCGTCATTCCACTTGGTCAGGACTGCACACCTACGGAATCTCTGACAGTATAACTCAGCGTCATCAAGCCCCTGACTTAATGCCAACAAGGCTTTTTCAGCTTGATCAGTGACATTAGGCTCATCGTACAATAACCCCAAAGCCTGAAAAAATGCATCAACATGACTCAAAACAGGATCCCCAGGTATCAGGGAAAAAGCCCAATCCTGAGGATCGCCGCGCAGGAGAGAGATGATAATTTGAACCTGCTGCGCTGCGTTTCCTGAGGACTTAGATTTTAAGGCAAGAAACAATTTACAATTATTTTTGAAATTCTGAAACTTAGCTCGATCCCTAAAAACAAATCTGGCATGGGGATCCTAGGTTCCACAACAGGCAACCTAGCAAGATATGCAGCAATACTCTGAACCTCAGTGGCAAGCTGATCCACACGGCCAGACAACTGTGCAAACTCCATTGGGAGAAAAGATCCTCCCCAGCACCCAGAGATACAGAGGGAAAAAAAAAAAAATGCAACAAACAGAAAAATATCTCTGACAACTTTTCTTCCTTCAAAATATTTTTTCCCTTCTGTGAGTACCATACAATTTTTTTTGGGCCGGTAATACTGTTATGTTACGGTAGCTGAGGAGTGCAGGTAAAAAAGGCAATACACCAGAGCAGTTGGAATCTATGAGATTGCAGTACCCTGACTAACCACCGCAACTAGAGGCAGCCGTGGAGCGTTCCTACGTTGGTCCTAGACGCCTCGTCACAGCCTGAGAAACTAACTACACCTAAAGATAGAAATAGGAAAGCTATCTGCCCCGGAGCAGAACCCCAAAGATAATAGAAAGCCCCCAAACATGTAATGGCGGTTAGACAAGAGGAAATACCGACACAGAAAGAAAATAGTATGAGCAAACGCTGGGGCCCAAACTATCTAAATAGAAAAGGACAGGAAGGGTACTTACTGCAATCTCAGAAAACCCTGAAAAAACACCAACTCTACTAATTTCAAAATCACCTGAGATCACACGACCTCTACCACCTAAATTAGTTCTCTGGTGTAACAAAAACAAAACAGCAGCCACTGAAAAAAAAAAACTGGAAAAAGCAAAAGTACAAAACACAGTGGCTGGACTAAACTGAGAGGGCAAAAGCCCCCGGAGGGGACCCTGAAGGCCCCCACAGAAGTGCAGGACAAAATGCAAAAATATAGCAAAAACACAAATAAGAAATTGTCTTATCTGATAGCAGGAGATGCAGACACGACACAGCAGGCTACAAGGGAAACTGGAAAGAAGGATTCAGACCAGAACAATTGATCACCGGCAACCCTGATGGGAAAATGACTCCCTTATACAAGACCAATCAGTAACACCTGATTCCCAGTCCTCACAATCCTCACTAGTACCGCTTGTAACCACCAGAGGGAGCCTCTGCTCAGAACTCATCTCAAACCCATTCACAACAGCGCGCACTGCTCATGCGCCTGCCATTTTCTTCCTGGAAGAAGACGCCGGGGGACAGGATCGGGGGATGCAGGAGGGTCCAGGGACACCAAAGGTACAGGGGGGATATTAGGAGACTCCATTTCTCTCTCCTCTGATGTGCGATCACATCAGAAAAGAGAGAAATTAAATGGAAAATCTGACTATTTTTTTTTTTTGCCGTCCCCGTTATTCCGTTAATAACAGCGATCGCAACACTGGGTTCAGTAAAAACCGACCCGAATCATGTTCTCTGGAGTCTCAGCTACCCCTGGTAGCCGAGACCCTGAAGAAATTCCGACTCTGGGGGGTGAGTGCTATACACTTATTCCTCAGTGCCGTTTAAAAAGGATTAAGTACCCTTAACTGCCGCCATTAAAAGGCGTATCGGCGATCATTAAGGGGTTAAATAACCGCCAATCGGTAAGGGATCACTGATCGGCGGTAGCATCGTACCTCCGTCTGTTACAATATTTTGCTTTTCCAAAGGACAGGTCATGTGGTCTTGCTAAATTCGACTTGTTAGCAAAAAGTAGGGAACATTTGAAAGGAAATATTACTACGAAATCCAACGTCCTGGGGCCTACTTGTCGTCTTTTACATAGGTCTGCAATGGAGCTGTAGACACAAAACGGTAGAAATGTATTAGTCAAGACTAATGGCATAATTGGGGTACACCTGTTAATTTGTCCTTTTCTCTCTTGCAGGAACAGTATGAATTCTGCTACAAAGTGGTACAAGACTTTATTGACATATTTTCAGATTACGCCAATTTCAAGTAAAGGACTTGAACCGCTTTATATACACAGGACTAATTCACATGATCTATTTTGTTGTTAATTTATCTCGTCAATGGTTTTCTGCTTTTGTATTTTTCTCTGCTACCAAATAACAAAATGATGTACGCTTCTGGTTTTACATCCGTTTCGGTATGACATACAGATTCCAATACAAAAAGCCTTCCAGGTGTGGAAGAGGTAGATGTAAAATAATGTATATATTTATTTATAATATGGCATGTACATTATGGAACCAAACATTTTCTTATATGCCGAGGTTTTTTTTTTTTTTTTAATGGCATAAATAAGAAAATGTGATTGGGATAGTGCCCTTTTCTGTACAGTGTCTGAATTTCATGCTGCAATGTAAATGTAAAAATGTAAAGCTCCTTCATCAAAGGTGGTCCAAGCATCATCCACCATCGGGGTCAATGATATATCATTAATTAGATAGCAGTGTCCTTACATAATTGTCCCAAAGTATAACATTTAGCACAGACCAAAAAGGGAAGCAGTTGTCCGTAAGCAGCCAAACATGTCACTGCCTTAGAAAAATGAGAGCGCCAATCTATGCCGCGGGCAATGGCTGAACTTTTGGTTTGCACTAGTTTTATTACATGCGGCGTAATGTTATTAATAAAACTACTCTTTTTAGAGATTGACGCTTAAGGATTTTTTTCCAAATTTGCACGTTATCACGGATCCATAAAGTAGTAGGACATACCGAAACTTATTGATCACTGGGCGACTGAGTGCTGGGACCCCAAGTGATCCCAAAATATGGCTCTGGAACTCCGAGAACGGGGTCTGTAGAGCCCCATCATGAATCAAATGGAGGTGCACATTCTGCTCAATTTGTTGTCTATTGGATTGGTGAATGTTATTATTATTATTATTATTATTATTATTATTAAGCCTTCAGCTAGATCTTGAGCCATGGCGACTTGATGGATGAACGTCTGTAGGAAGATCGATCTTGTGCTAGCCTAGATAAGTCCACCAGGGTCTTCTCCACCATTATTATGATTATATCAAGCTATCGGGTTGCTGGTCTTCCTCTTCGACCTTGTTCCTTCTATTCTTCCACCCATGATGTCCTTCTCCAGTGATTGCTCTCTTCGTATGATGTGTCCAAAGTAGGCAGGTCGTAGCTTGGTGATCTTTGCTTCCATTGACATGAGTGGTGAGTATTGATTCCTAGATCAATTTTGTTTCTTCTTCTTCCAATCTATGGTAGTGGTAACATCCTTCTCCAGCACCATATTTCGAAGACGTTGATTCTTCTTTTGTCTTGTTTCTTGGTGATTATAGTGAAGCACTATTCTTGGCTTTCTCTGCCAGTGCCATAGAGCAGAGATGGAGCATGTGCACCTTCGCTCCATTCAACACAAAGGTGGCTCACGTCCTTGGAGTTCCGGAACCCAGTTCTCTGGATCGCTGAGGGTCCCAGTGATCTGACTCCCATTGATCAACAAGTTATGTCCTTTCGTACGGTTATAGGATTAATTGCAATTTTGATAAAAACCCTCTTTTAAATTGCAAGGCTGGTAGGAATTCCAAATATCCAGTAGTTTTCCTGAAGGCAAAAACGCATCATAATGAGAGTTGTAGTTTTGCAATTGCTGGATAACTACTCTGCAAGCTAAGTTATGACAATGTGAAATATTTTTAGCAACTCTCAGAACGATTTCGGGACCAAG
Organism: Oophaga sylvatica; assembly: GCA_033576555.1. NCBI lineage: Eukaryota > Metazoa > Chordata > Amphibia > Anura > Dendrobatidae > Oophaga > Oophaga sylvatica. Next base: position 580,826,396 of record JARQOD010000003.1, on the reverse strand, counting down.
GTTAAGACGAAGGGCAAGGGAAATAAGCTATGGCCCTGGCTAATAATGATGGTCGTTCTAGGGTCTGATGAGTGATTCACTTTACAATACTCAATTTGAGACATTGTGTAATCAGGAAAGCTTGTTTCACACCAGCCGGGGGCTAAAAGGAGCATTTTTTAATAATATTGCATTAGGAAATTGTTAGTTACACCGTTTCCTAATTTATCTTATTTAAAGTGGCTTCAAAGATAGAGCGTTACTTTAAGAAAAAAAATCACTTTCTATAATATTTTATAAAACATGAATGTGTGTGTACTTTTGTAATAAGTGTTCAGGATATGTGCTTACATTCCATCATTTACAGTGCTAGAGATTGGATCTATGTGTTTGCAGCCAGATCAGTGAACGTTACGGTTTATGTACTTTCTTTAGGCTCGAGCCAGATCCTAATTCACAGAAAGCCATATACAGTACTTAATCATATGACAAATGATCTATTTAACCCTTCAGAAAAGAGCCCCGGCAGTTTGGGTTCTCCTACTCATTCTGAGAACATTTAAGCCCCCGTTCTGTTTTCAGTGCAGAATTTTCCGCATACGTAGAGCCACGCTTCTATTGAGATGAATGGAGGCATCCCTCACATGCATGTGTTCCCCTTATTATCCATAACTCAGATTTTTTTAAATTTTAGAAAATTTAATTCAATTTTCAAAATAAATATTGTAAGAACAGGAATAGCACTCACTAAGGCTACGGCTGTTTCATGCTGATCTGTGCTTTTTTTGGGCCAGAAGAAGCGTACATCAGTGCGAAACGGCCATAGCCTCGGTGCAATTTAAACTCCTTTTCCCCATTTGTTATGTACTTTTTCCTGAGGATAATCCATCCAAGTTTTCACTTTTTTAAATTTATCTTGCATTCACCTTTTGGCCTAGAGCATTTAAGTACCAGCTGGTAAGCATTTTTTATTTTTGTTCTTAAATCTATGAATAACTTGCCATCCCAGATTTTTTAAATTTATTTATGTTTTATTTTATTACGTGGACTATTAGTTCCATTTTCACTCAAAGAAAAAAAAAGGCTCTAAGTAAATTTTTCTGAATATATCCCTTGCCTATCCCCTTAGACTAGTATGCTATTGACATAGCTACAGTAGGCCACTGTTGCCATGTGTCCATAGTAATGTCAGGTTACAGGTCACATCACCCAACGCCTGCCTTAGTTCATTGCCACAGCCTAAACCCATTAAACAAGGCAACCACATCACACAATGCACTGTCACAATGACTCAAAATGTAATTCCCATCTTCATATATGTACATTTTCGGACAGTGCCTGTAAAAACAAGCACTTTTGCTATTTACTGCTTGTTAAAATTTGCAACCGTTCTTGAGATTTTAACATTTTTCTTTTGTTTACAGTTTGTTGCCTAGGAGACCGACCACTGTTGCTGTCTAGCTTGTAAACACTGCACTGAATCTGGCCTTTATTTGGAGGTAATAGTGTGCTCTGGCGATCCTGGTCAGCTTTAAAACAGTCCTTACAAATTATATGGAAAAGAGTTTTTAAGCACTGCACATTTTCTGCTCTCTAACAGCGGTGGTCGGTCTCCAAGGCGACGAGCTGTAAACAAAAGTGTTAATATGTCAAGAACGACTGAAAATTTTAATAAGCAGTAAATTGCAAAATTACTTGTATTTACAAATACTAGCTGACAAACCCATTTATGAAGGCGGAAAAAAAATGTTTTAAAGGCTATATAAACCTTTTGTGTAGAATGTTTTTTGATTCTTAATTTGCTAGTGCAGATTTTCTGTAAGTCCCATATATAGCTAAAAAAAAAGATAAGAAATCCTGCTCCTGACAATTCGTTTTGCTCTCCCTTCTCTTCTGTCAGGGAAGGGATTTGTACAAAGATTTTCACAGCAAGGACACAGGGGAAGAAAAAATTTCAAGGAGGGCAGAGAAAATAGTCTATAGATATAGAGGAAAGCACTTTAAGAGAAATTGAGTGCCGAATTAAAACTGTGCTAATTTATGTGCAACACAGACCTCACACTCAGCCTATATTACTGAGAAAGACACTCACAAAGGAGAAAAATCTGAAGCTTGGATCAGGCTGCAAACTGCATATCAGGGGGCTGAAATGAATGAAGGAAATTAAGATTGCAGTCTGAAACTTAGTGGCTACTTCTAGTTGACAAAATTGCACTAACATACTGTATGTAAAAATGACATCCAAAGCCTTTGATCATGGCAGAATGGGTAAAATTATGAAAACATAAGGATGATTGGTGGGTTTGTGGGGTCAAAACTTGCACCAGATATCATTATACAGAGCTCCAAATCTCCTGGTTTCCTTAAAGGGAAACACGAGCAGCATGAATCAGAGCTTTGCGGCACAATTGCTGCCAGGTATGTTAGTCTCTGAAATGTTTTGGCATTTCAGAGAAAATATAGTTTGGGGAGCTTTTCCAAGCTGTGCTCCAGGTGATTGACAGGTCTCTCCCATCCCTCACCTGGAGTGGGACAGAGAGAAGCTGGTCGGAACCGGACCAGTCAGGTCGTTCCCTGTTGTCCTCGGCCGTCTTGTTAAGCTAAGTTATCTTAGAGTTTTGGAGAAGAACATACCTGACTGCAGTCGTGCAGCTCGTCTCTGTGGTTTGGGCAGCATTGAATCAAGTGACAAGTTCTCTGTAAGCCTAAGTTCACAATTCCGGTTGCAGGGCAGTAGAGCATCCAAGAACTAAGGCAATTTGCAGCTGTAACTTTCCATAAATCTATATGGTGCAGATTTTATATGAAGTATTACAGGGCCACTGCTCTGGGCCCATATAGTCAGTGACCCCTGATACAGTAGTAGGACCTACTCTTCTCAGGACTGGTGGGATCTCAGCTGCTTGACCTCATGCAATCTGACTTTTTTTGACACATCTAATTTCCAGTTTATGTTTAAAGGGAAAACAAATAGCGATTTTGTCAGTGATTACAAGTGCTGCTTTACACAAAGTGATCTTGTATATACGATTATTATAAGATAGGAAGATTCTATTTTACTATATAATAGAGAAGGGGTTCTGTCTCACATTGATCACGATAGGGAAATATTTTTTGAAATCACAGTTTACCCCATTGTCGGTCTCTATGCTGAACACATTTTGGGCTTCTGACGTATATGTGTGACTTGGCTATGAAGTTCTCTTGGTCACAAGTATGTCTATATGGCATAAGGTATATGGTGGAGTATATTTTTTCCAATTGTATGTTGGCATGTGTATATACTGTGATATCTTATTTTTACAATAGGAGTTAATGGCAAGTGTATACAGTCGTATAGGTTATCTAACAATATACCGCTATAGTGTGAAAAGAAAAGCTCTATTTATTGAAATCTACACATTTAAAGAAGAGAATAAGGGATTAAAGAATGTCATAAATGAAAGGATAAATAAAGTGGTGATATTCGATAATATTGATGAAAAGCACAGAAATGCATCATAAAATTCTGGATTTTGTGTATGTTGTGGGAGGGCATGATAAAAACTGGTCTTTAGTGTACATTAACCCTTTGACATGTGTCCATTTTACATTTTTTTCTAACCTTTTATATGACAATTATGACTGCAGCATCTAAGAGGTTAAACTGTTGCAGTGCAGACCAAGGGCTTAAAAATGTGAAAACTTTTTTTTTTTTAACTTTTATGTTGAAATATGAGCGTTTGAAGCTACAGTCCCAAAACCTGAGGCTGCACTACTGAGAGACTGCGGTGACAACATGTCCACTTCCTGACTTCTGTCAGTTACAACGTTGCCTATAGACTTAAAGTGCAAAGCCAAACTATCCTATAACATGATTTATTTCCTAACTGGCTTCAGTAGTGTCAATTATGTCTGTAGATATGGCTAGTTTTTAATAGCGAGTGATTGTAATCCACAATACCGCTGCCAAAAATCAGAACACTCTCTCAGTAGTGCAGCCTCAGGCTGGAGGCTCGTAACTTTAAGTGATCATATCTCTGGATATAAGTAACAAAATAAAACATGCTGTTCATATTCTTAATGTACACTAAAGGTACTGTTCATTTATTTTTCTGGTAGGTTTTTTTTAAAAGGTGATTTGTCGGGGGAAGACTGGAGGGGCAAAATATTAAAGCGTGCATCTATAAAAAAAAAAAACCTTTGAAATTGTTATTTTAAAGCAGTAATGCAAATAACGAACTTGTTATGTTAGTTGTCTATGTACATAATCTAAGTGAAGCAAAAAATTATCCAGCCGGACCCCGGCATTTACTGGCTGCAGAAGATTCCACAAGTGGTAGATCACACATAAAAATAATTGACGTGTCCTGGCAAAATGGATATACTGTTACGTTTTGTGTAAGTCCACATCTTCTGCCACCTCAGTCTTATAAAGTAACACAGTGTTTCAATTTTGTACAAAATACTACTTAAAAGAAACGTTAAACCCAGAAAAAGAACTAAGAAAAAAAAATCAGCTTTAGTCATATTTTGTTTCACTTTATAGTTGTAAATAACAAATACCGTATATAAAAATATTCTCTCTGTCTTTCAGAAGATCAGCCATGTCCTCCCTCTTACTATCCTATGTGTGGCTGCAGCAGGAGCCTCTCCCCACTGCCCTGTCTGCAATAGGGCAAAAGACTAGGCAGCTAGAAACTAACCTCTGTGTTGTCTGCAGGATTTCTACTAATCTGACTATTTCAGCGTCATGTAAAAAATGCTGAAGAATAAGGCCGGGATCACACATGCGAAAAACACGGCCGATTCTCGCATGTGAATTCCCAGCACTGGCGCCGACACTCGGGAGCGGAGCGAGCGGCTGCATAGAAATTCATGCAGCCGAACGCTCCGCTCCCGAGTGCCAGCGCCAGTGCTGGGAATTCACATGCGAGACTTGGCCGTGTTTCTCGCATGTGTGATCCCGGCCTAACAGTGAGGATGCTTGATTTCTTATTTAAAGGGAACCTGACATCAAGATCCTCCCCTAGAAGAGGATCTCTATCTGCCTCCGAATACCAGATTTAATGATGCCTGTATTTTCTGTAAAGGCTACATGTAAGTGTTTAGGTTTATTTCTCCCTGTGGTCACCAGACAAGTCCAGGAATGCTGTCAATTAGAGATGAGCGGACTTGATTTTTGGGTTCAAGCGAACTTCAGTCCAAAGTTTAGTTCGGGTACCAGAACTCTACCCGAACTTGAACCCGAACCCCATAGAAGTCAATGGGGACCCAAACTTTGGTGCTGTAAAATATTCTCTCTGTCTTTCCTCAGAATCCGAACTCTGAACACCTTCTTCTCTCAGAAGTTCATTTTAGAGTTCAGCACCAAACACAGTGACTTTACTGTGCAGGTTTGCTCATCTCTACTGACAATATAGAAGCATGCCCACCGCAGTGTGACCGACATCCCCGGGGTGTGCAGGCAGAGCAGAGTGAAGGAGGAAAGGGCCGACTTGTTCCCACCACCTCTTTCAAATTGCCACCACTTATCTTATTTCTAGGTTAAGTGTTCTTTTAAATTGTTATATGAATGTGGTAAATACTTGTATGTTAAACTATATGGTAAAGAAAAGTATAGAAGACAGAAGTTTCTCATTGTATATTCATCACAGATGAGCCAATCAGACCAAATTCGATTTTGCAGATTCGCTCAAAATTGACCTCAGAGCATAATAAATTGAAGGGTTAAAATGTCCTGGCACAGCTCCCTGCCCGGTCCTCCGCGGACTCGTTTCCTCCCTGACTTCTCTTTGATGCCTCTTGCACTTACTAGGTCTCACGCGACGTCGTCATCCGCGTTAGTTGAGGCCAGAGGCACCGAAGACTGAGTCGGAGGAAGGAAGTGAAATATTGGAGTACCAGGCGGGAAGTTGTGTTTCTAGGGCAGGTAAGTAACATTTTTTTGTATTTTGTAAACCCCCTTCCTGGCATTTTGCATTCCAAAAAAACATCCGAGCTCCGGTGAATCTGAATTGTTTGTGAAATTGAAGTGAATTTTCTTTACATTGATTGGCTCATCTCTAATATCAATAGATTGGTGATGCAGATCGGATGGGAAAACATGATAAAAATACCACTACGTTCCCGTAAATAGCGTTATGTCATACTGGTGGATTCTTATGTGGCAGAGGGGTCTTTTGGCCCCTCCAGGCACCAGGGCTCAGATGTTACTGGCGATCATGCCCCTCTATAGCTACGTTTCTGACTGTTCTATGAGAATACTAATTTATAACCACTTTGATTTTGAGATATTGAGCACAGTGACTGATTGTCAAAGCTTCTCTTAAATACTAGAACTATGCATAGTGCAAATATAATAGAAACTGAAAAAAATATATATATTTATTATTTATTGACGATTCCCCTTGACATAGTATATAAAAAAATATATGATATATGCAGGTGAACAGCATAATAAACAGTATTGGCTTTCTTCTCATACCATTCACACCTCATGTTATGTATTATTTTCCTATCTGCATTTTATATTTTAGGTACTCTTATTGCATGCCGGTGGCGATGTGTCTAAAAGATTTTACAGACAAGAGAAAAAGGTAGCACACTGTAGCGCTATAGCTTGCAAACACGAAATATGAAAAATATGAAAAATGAATTGCATCATTACCTTAGAGATATGAAAAATTGAGAAGTCTTCGCGCATAAGATGGCCAAATTATGTGAGCCTGATAGCCACGTCAAGGCTCTTCTCGTATATCAGGTCCTAACTAATGCCTATCCTCGCTTAGAAAAGTCTGTCTGCATGGGAACGTATGAATCCTCTCTTCAGACTAAAATCTACATCTCTGTGGAGGGGTGATGAACCTGTTGTAATTAAAAAGCCTGTGACCACCAGGTGGAGTGCTCAGGTAGAAGGTAAATGAATACATATCAAAAAACTGACCGGCACATCCAAACATAGATTCAGTGTGAACAGGTGCTAAACCTAGAGTCACCAACTCATATACATACAAGAGAAAAAGGTAGTACACTGTAGCGCTATAGCTTGCAAACACGAAATATGAAAAATATGAAAAATGAATTGCATCATTACCTTAGAGATATGAAAAATTGAGAAGTCTTAGCGCATAAGATGGCCAAATTATGTGAGCCTGATAGCCACGTCAAGGCTCTTCTCGTATATCAGGTCCTAACTAATGCCTATCCTCGCTTAGAAAAGTCTGTCTGCATGGGAACGTATGAATCCTCTCTTCAGACTAAAATCTACATCTCTGTGGAGGGTGATGAACCTGTTGTAATTAAAAAGCCTGTGACCACCAGGTGGAGTGCTCAGGTAGAAGGTAAATGAATACATATCAAAAAACTGACCGGCACATCCAAACATAGATTCAGTGTGAACAGGTGCTAAACCTAGAGTCACCAACTCATATACATACAAGAGAAAAAGGTAGCACACTGTAGCGCTATAGCTTGCAAACACGAAATATGAAAAATGAATTGCATCATTACCTTAGAGATATGAAAAATTGAGAAGTCTTAGCGCATAAGATGGCCAAATTATGTGAGCCTGATAGCCACGTCAAGGCTCTTCTCGTAATTTTTCATATCTCTAAGGTAATGATGCAATTCATTTTTCATATTTTTCATATTTCGTGTTTGCAAGCTATAGCGCTACAGTGTGCTACCTTTTTCTCTTGTATGTATATGAGTTGGTGACTCTAGGTTTAGCACTTGTTCACACTGAATCTATGTTTGGATGTGCCGGTCAGTTTTTTGATATGTATTCATTTACCTTCTACCTGAGCACTCCACCTGGTGGTCACAGGCTTTTTAATTACAACAGGTTCATCACCCCTCCACAGAGATGTAGATTTTAGTCTGAAGAGAGGATTCATACGTTCCCATGCAGACAGACTTTTCTAAGCGAGGATAGGCATTAGTTAGGACCTGATATACGAGAAGAGCCTTGACGTGGCTATCAGGCTCACATAATTTGGCCATCTTATGCGCTAAGACTTCTCAATTTTTCATATCTCTAAGGTAATGATGCAATTCATTTTTCATATTTTTCATATTTCGTGTTTGCAAGCTATAGCGCTACAGTGTGCTACCTTTTTCTCTTGTATGTATATGAGTTGGTGACTCTAGGTTTAGCACCTGTTCACACTGAATCTATGTTTGGATGTGCCGGTCAGTTTTTTGATATGTAAAAGATTTTACAGGACTTTTTTTTGTGCCTGTGCAGTACCGTTTTAAAACAAGTTGCTGTAACATATGTCTTATAAAGATTGGAAAAAAAAAATATTTATTGCAAAAAAAAAAAGTCAATAAAGTCAATTACGGTATGTTGTTAAAAGTGTAATTTTGGCTAATACCACTAGGTAGCGCCACTTACCTTCAGTTACTGTATTAAAAGTAGGGTTGCTGGGTTTCACAAATCTGATTCCGTTCGGTAAATATTTAAGAATAATGCAACTTAATCCCATTTTAATGGTCACAAGAATAAACAGGGTATAATTCTGAAAAATAATGCAAATTCAGAAGTGTAAAAGATGGTACAAGTGGCAGCAGAATTTTGATTATCTGGCATCCACAATGCTATTGAGATACCAGGTTATCGAATATATCAAGTTATTGAATGCTCTGGTCTGGTGGGTCATAATTAGTGAGAGATTCCACTATAATTCACTAATACATTCGCTTTCCAATCTTAGTGATAGAATATTGCAAGGATATAACACCACTTTATTATTAGTGGGGTACCACGCTGAGGGACCCCTAATGATTCTGAAAATTAAAGGGAAACAGACCAGCATCCCTTTATTAATCTTTCCCTGTACAGCAGGGGTGCGCCAGACCTCGTGGCTCTGGTCAAATGCAACCAGCACATTCACTGAAATGGGTTGCCTCGATATGATAACTGGTTAAAATTAGAAAGTGCTTGTAAAAATCTCAAAAATGAAGGGATGTTTAATTTTGTTTACTGCTTGTTACCTAAATTACCAGCCACCTCTACAGTGTTATCAGAGGTGGCTGGTTTTCTAAGCAAGGAGTGCAGTACTTACAAGTTGTTTTCCTTAGAGCTTGTAAACGCTGCTCCAGAAATCTCTGGATCCGACTAGCATTAGTGCCCTTGTTCTCCTTCGCTGCTGCATAGGCAACGCTGCTTCCGCTCGCAGCATTAATGAGTGTGCAGTCCTCAACTGGCCCAAACATTCAATAGTCGGGAGTGCACTGCAGGAAGCTTATGAGGGAGGAGAGCGGTGCGCTCCTAAAAGATTTTGAGAAAACCCCTTTAAAATAGGAAAACTGAATGGGACTAGGACTCCACCAGCGCTGCATCCTCTTCATTTTCAGAATCAATGGGGTCAAAAAAGTCAATCACCGATCAAAAAGTGATGGCATAACCTAGCGCTATATTATCACTTTACGAGATGCGGAAAAGCCTTTAAGTTATCGTGTAGGGGTCTACGTTAATTACTATACATGTGGTTGATTAAGTGAAGTCATACTTTGAACATCTTGCGTTCAGGATATAGGCCCCTACAAAGGAACTCTGTAGAGAGTAATACATAGAATGAGTTATTATTATGACCCACCAGTCCTTCTCCGCTGATCACCCGCCAGACTAGCAGAGTTATGGAACCATTTTTGTTTATATAACTTTACAGACCATCGGGTTCCTAAATACTAGACTTTTATCACACACATATGTGACACTTTTTCTATATGACCCTAATATGCCTTCATTTTTACTCTAAGCACAAAATCACATTGGAATGAGAAAAAGAAGATATAAGGGATTACAATAATTCCAGAACGTGATTGGAAGATATTTATTCTGATCCTTTGCTATTTTTTTGGTCACTGGGTGACTAACTTTTCACTTTGGTTTGTATTTAATACTACAGAATGCACATTGCAGATACCCGTGTTCACAACGTGTAATATTTTATGTATGTTTTCTTTAATACATGGATATCTGTAGGACAAATTGATTAAAAAAAAAAAATACCTGCCTGTGATTACAATTTCTAAGACTCCATATACGGTTTGGACAGCAGCCATGAACTGTCTTGGAAGACGTGGGGTTTGCACCCGCTCCTCGCTTTTTGCTTCATTGCCTTGCATGTGATTTCTATGGGCTTTTTTAATATTTCATATTGTATTATATTTTCGGATGGATTACATCAATCGTTTTATTTTACATTTGTAATCTGGATCTTGCCGTTATCATGATGTGATTTTTATGCTGGTGGGGTGTGAGCAGAATTCCTGTGAATGAAATATATGAGAAATCTGATGCATTGTAAAGCAAAAAATAAACAGATATGTTCCTACTTGCGTGTGGTTACTTCTACGATGGCCTCCTTCTTAGACCTGTAAGATAAACGCTTACAAAAGCGATGCATAGCTTTCTGCAAGGCTAGAGGGCTTCATGGATAAGCTTTCAATTCTGTGATCATTTAGAGTGTGAAGTTAAAGTCTGGACTTTTAAGCAAAAAATTAGAGATTTCAATGAATTTTAAATAAAAATTAAGGAAAATTGTTTATATCAGGTATTTGACTTTTTTTACTTTTTTGATAATGTTTTTTTTTCACAATGTTCATTAAAGCGGTTATCCGGGATTATTTCACTTTTTTTCTCCATGTAGTTGCTACATACCTGCCTGTTCTGCCCGCAGACCGCTCCTGCCAGTGGTTCTGCTGCTTTATTTGACCCCATGTGAAAGGAGTAGCTCGTCCTTTTCCGAGCCGGTGTGTCAATGGGGCATGACTGCTGACATGCTGATTGACAGCCAGTTGGGCAGTGGGCAGCTAGCTATCAATCAGCATGACATCAGCAGTAATTCTTTGTCAACACAGTAGAGCGGAAGAGAAGCCGCTTTTCTGCCGACGTGGCATCACCAGAAGCCCGCAGGAGCAGTTCATGACCTCTTTGAGCCGGCAGAGATTGGTGCCGTGCAGTACACGCAGACAGTAACTACCTGCATGTAAGTTCTTAGGCCCATAAGAAAAAAATTAAATAGTCCCTGGTAACCCCTTTAAAAAAAAAAGAGAGAGAGAACTGACACACCTGCAGGTTCCTCTCAGCTTCAGCTTCCATCTCACAGGCAGACAGTGTTACAATACAGCAGAGCTGTGAGACCTGCAGCTGCAAAAGTATTTGTAAGGAGACGAAGTTCGGTTGTACTGTTCTCTGTTAATTACACGTCTCACATTGGTAACTTGTCCTTTGATTTAAAATAAGCTCGGAAGGCAGATTCAAATGCAGATCAGTGTCCGGCCCATAACTTTAAACAGCTCATTTCCATATAAGAAAAACCTGCATTTCTCTGGAATAATACATTGGATTACAGATATCAATATGTCATTTTATTCAGCCTCTTATGACTTGCATGCCCATAGAGCTGACTTAGGGGAGCTGATTCTACTGACAGATGCCTTTTAATCAATTGCACAAAATGCAAAAATGTAACAGGGCAGCACGGTGGCTCAGTGGATAGCACAGCAGCCTTGCAGCGCTGGAGTCCTTGGTTCAAATCCCACCAAGGACAACATCTGCAAGGAGTTTGTATGTTCTCCCCGTGTTTGCGTGGGTTTCCTCCCACACTCCAAAAACATACTGATAGGGAATCTAGATTGTGAGCCCCATTAGGGACAGCGACGATAATGTGTGCAAACTGTAAAGCGCTGCGGAATATGTTAGCGCTATATAAAAAAAAAAAAAGATAAGTCTTTCACACTGACGACCAAGTCTTTTTTAGACTGTAAATTCCCATTGTTTCAGAAAACACACAAGTACATTAGTCAAAATGTATAGACTCTGACCCCTTCTTTTCAATTGATCTATTAAGCAAAATACATTACAATAACAGTTAAACTCCAATAAAAGTGCAGGAACACAATGCATAATAATACAAGGAAAGTTTATCAGCAGTGCTGAATGACGCACAAATAAAGAAACTGGTGAAAGCAGCGCTGGATGTTATTGCTCCTCTTAGTCATGCCTCTTTGTAAAATGTGTGAAAAAGCACATTATAAATCTGCGGCTATGCCCTCCACAAATTGCAACAGAATTCAGGCAAATTTTGGATTTCTATGTATCATTATATTTTTATAACTTTAGTCTGTTTTTAAAAGGCTACACTTGAGCCGCTGCCTTGTGATTTATGGATGGTGAGTTACACATCCACATCTCAGCAAAATGGCCTTTTGTGCTACTGCCTGGGTTGATAAGAAATAACCCAAACACTTTTGATGTTACAGCTTTGAGGCAGACGCCCCAAGAATCTTGTACAAAGCGATGATCGACAATACGAATAGTCAGTCCTAATCACTGCCCAGTATGATCCAGGAAGAGATCAAAAGACAGTGTCAATTCACTTTATATCATCAAATCAGCAATTAATCAGCCTATGTACAAGGACCCTTACTTTACCAGTTTTAGGATCACTGTGGCGGTCTCTATTATGTAGCCACAGTACTCTGCACTCATGGTATTTATATGTATCAAGTTAAAGAGGTTGTCCACTAGTTTTATAGCATGTCATCAATCCTCTTTAAAAAAATTGAAGGTATACTCCATACTCAACCATATGAAGAAGGAAGGCATCAACAGCAAAGATAAATACAGCAAAATGCAGTAGAATTAAAAAAAAAATTGGGATTACTTAGGAGCACTTGGTTTACAAACATTAAGGAAAAATTGGAGGATATTTACGAGGCAAATCAACAAGAAATCTATTCTGCAACTGTTCAATGCATCTGAATGGAGTATGTAAAAACCGAGGCGCATTCTGCAGAAACAATCCGGTCTAGATTTATACAATAAGGCATATTTCTAAAAACTGATTAATTCTTACAATAGTCTAAAAATGTGACAAAATTATCAAAGTGGTTCATGCTGTTAGACTAAATGGTCTTAAAATCAGACAGATTTATCTAAGTTTATACCAGCAGACCCTGATCAAAACTTTACATACCCCATTTCTTAATACCATGTATTGCCCCCTCTAACATCAATGACAGCTTGAAGTCTTTTGTGGTAGTTGTGGATGAGGTTCTTTATTTTTTCAGTTGGTAAAGCTGCCCACTCTTCTTGGCAAAAGCCTCCAGTTCCTGTAAATTCCTGGGCTGTCTAGCATGAACTGCGCGCTTGAGATCTCCCCAGAGTGGCTCAATGATATTGAGGTCAGGAGACTGAGATGGCCACTCCAGAACCTTCACTTTGTTCTGCTGTAGCCAATGACAGGTCGACTTGGCCTTTTGTTTTGGATCCTTGTCATGTTAGAAGTACGTCCCATGCGCAGCTTTCGGGCTGATGATTGCATATTTGCCACCAGTATTTGCTGATAACGTGCTGCATTCATCTTTCCTTCAACTTTGACCAAGTCTGTGCCTTTGTAGCTCACACATCCCAAAACATCAGTAATCCACCTTCATGCTTTACAGGAGGAATGGTATTCCTTTCATTATAGGCCTTGTTGACCTCTTTCCAAATGTAACGTTTATGGTTGTGGCCCAAAAGTTCTATTTTGGTCTCATCACTCCAAATCACCTTGTTCCAGAAGTTTTGAGGCTTGTCTGTGTTCTGTTTTGCGTATTGTAGGCGAGATACTGTGTGGCATTTGCGCAGTAATGTCTTTCTTCTGGTGACTCGACCATGCAGCCCATTTTTCTTCAAGTGCCTCCTTATCGTGCATCTGGAAACAGCCACACCGCTAGTTTTCAGAGTCCAGTATTTCAGCTAATGTTATTTGAGGGTTTTTCTTTTCATCCCAAACAATTTTCCTTGCAGTTGTGGACAACATTTTTATTGGTCTACGTGACCAAGGATTTGTTTTTCAGAGCCCCTGATTTTTCATTTGTTAATCACAGTTTGAATGCTGCTGACTGGAATTATCAATTCCTTGGATATCTTTAGTAGCCAGTCAAACCCATTTGTGTTAACTTCTGTGCATGTTATCAGGCCAAAATCACCAGGGTATGTAAACTTTTGATCAGGGTCATTTGGAAGTTTTGGGTTTTTATTATATTTTAAAGAGAGAAAACACAGTAGTTTGACAATAAATGGCTTCACCCAACCACTAACCTTGAGTGGACAAAAAGTTTTGGTGTTATTCATATTTTCTGAAAAAAGGCCATTAAATTATTATAGCTTTGCTTAAATAGCACCATCATATTCTGCAGCACTTTACAACCATCATCATCATCACTGTCCCCATTGGGGCTCACAATATACATTCCCTATCAGTATGTCTTTGTGGGAGGAATCCGGAGAACCCAGAGGAAACCCACGCAAACACTGGGAGAACATACAAACTCCTTGCAGATGTTGACCCTGGTGGGATTTGACCCCAGCGCTGCACAGCAACACTGCTCACCACTGAGACCCTGTGATGTGATTGGCTACCATGTTAACTTGTACTAAAAATAAAACTCAGCTGGAGGTCTCAGCAGCAGTAATTACCATACATGACCTGTCTGTGTCAGTGTAAACACAAGCGAACATTGACATGCAAATTGTCCAAATGCTTTCAAAGCTATTGCATTGAATATCTCACTACAAAGTCAGTTGGGTAAAGCATAATGCTAATTTAAAAGCTCCCACCCCATGCAAATTATATTAAAGAATCCAAACCTATCAATGTCTGCTTACCTTCTCCACTAAGAAATTATGTCAGAGAGAGAATGATTGATATGTTGAATTACAATGTCTGTTTTTTCCCTGAGAGATAAGCCGCTGCTTGTATCCCCCCCCCCCCCGCATGCTCAGCTGAGTATGCATCTATATGGTGTAGTCCACACAGATGTTATCAGCTGCTCTCATGCTATGTTCATATATTATTTAGAAAATGCATGAAACATTTAATTTTGTTGCAATTTCAGGAAATTGCAAAATGACTGTCATGCCAATCAACCCACATGTGTCCTGAAAGGGATATAATCTTAGAATAGCAAGAATACCATAGTCTTCAATGCTAATTATGAGGAAACTTGAAGGACTGATAATAATGGTTTATTCTCAGTCATTTCGCATTTTTGCCGCTATTTTCAGAATAAGCATTTTCTGAGTTTTTAAGGAAGTCGTGGTAAAAATGTCAGGGATGAATAAACAAATGTTACATCTGCAATAGGTGGATCATTTACAAGTTTTACAAATATTTAGGTTATGTTCACATACAGGACGTATTTGCACCGGATTTACTGTCTGGAATTTACAAATTGCAAATTTGCTACAGTTTACAGTGTTGAAATCTCATGTAAATGCTGCAGCAAAAGCTCCTGATATAAATTGACCAATACCATAGCATATTATTGTATGCGGTCACTATTTATTGTAGATTTCAGTCCCTACATGGCATTTGGTATTATATCCACAGCACGAAATTCCAAAGGCAATGTACAGTGCTGATACTTGGCAATCACCAAGAGTCTAACAGGGAATGAATGGAGCGGAGGAGTGCATGCTCAACCTCTGTTCTATTCAGACAAGGCTCTGCAAAATCCATTTTTCCTGAATCGTTAGGCGTTCCAGCTCTCGGACCCTTGACAACTGGTAAGTTATAAACTTGGCACAAACTCTTTAAAGGGTTTGTCAGGGCAAAATGAAATTATTCCCCATGGCTTGGTATGTTCACCTCTTGCCACTTTTTGGGATCCAGCACAGGTCGCTCCGTGGTCTGCGTTTATGCTGTCAGGAAGTCGTCAATGTTCAAAGTGGCAGCAGGACTGCTGAAACCTGTGATTGTCCACCGCAGTCAGGAAACTAACGCAGTGCATCATCAGTTACGTCCCAGCAGTTATGAACAGTGATGACTACTTGCAAACCACAAAGTGGCCCCTGCAGCATCCAGTAAGTACTGGCAGCTGAGTATAGTTTTGTTTGTTGCTTTTTAACTTACCAAGCCTATGGTTAACATTTTAGTTTTGTCTGGACAACCCCTTTAGGGTAAATGCCACATAGAACTTACAATGTGATTTTTCTTTCTTTTAGGCCGGTGTCACACTTGCGAATGTGATGCAAGAAACTCGCACGAGTTTCTCGCATCAACTGCCGGCACTCGGACCAAGAGCATGCGGCTGCATAGAAATACATGCAGCCCGCACCCTCCGCTCCGAGTGCCGGCAGCAGTGCCGGGTGTTTTCTCGCATCACACTCGCAAGTGTGACACCGGCCTTAAGGGTATGCTACACTAAGCGAGATCGCTAACGAGATCGCTACTGCGTCACCATTTATGACGCAGTAGCGATCTCGTTAGCGACTTAGCTGTTAAGATTCCAAACACAACTCATCAGCGATCTGTGATTCCAAACACATCTCATCAGCGATCTGTATAACGACCTCTGCGGTTGTTGGGAAAACCTAGTCCCACCTGCGATGCTGGTGAAGTCGTTCATAAAGGGTGTCACACTCAGCGGTTCAGGCTCACCAGCGGGACACCAACGACCAAAAAAACGGCTCAGAACGTTCAGTAGCGATCAGCGACATCTCAGCAGGGCCACATCGTTGCTACATGTCACACACAGTTAAGTCGCTAACGAGATCGCTACTGCGTCATAAATGGTGACGCAATTGCGATCTCGTTAGCGATCTCGTTTGCGATCTCGCTTAGTGTGGCATACCCTTTAGTTTGATCATTTACTAAATTCACTACATGGTTTTATAATAAGTAATTCCTAGCACTATTTTTGGCTGGAAAAGGCACACTCAGACTGATGAGCATATCATTCTAGATAATAAAGCCATTAATTAGTAACAAGTAAAGATATTAATTAGACTTTGAGAGAATAACAAAATGGTGTGGCGAGGATTTAACAACATGTAACAAATATGATGTATTAAAAGTTTGTATTTTGAACCAAAATATTTTGCAACACATTCCACTATAGAACGCTGAAAATAATGACCTGCAAGATAAAAAGACAACTATCTGAACAATAGTTTTCATATCTGTTAAGTTTTGAAATGTGTGAGGCAGGGACTTAAGAACATTTTTTATAGAAGGCAAAATAAGATTGGACAGGAAAAAAGAAACCTAAAAACCTTACCTGGTAAAAAAAAAGAAAAGAAAATAAAAAACCCAAATGCAAAAAAGTTTACCAAGCAGCACCCTTGGGTTTACAGTGCTGCTGCTCGTTCCATGGTGGTCATCCCTGAACAAAGACAAGTTTCTCTAAACTACTGACTTTTATTTTCTGCGCAATTTTAAAAATCTCAATTTCCAAATGTTTTGTGTTTTTAATTCTTATGCAGACGCAGACTTATGGCAATAAATGCTATCTTTACACTCTTCCATCTGTGCCCTCATTCTTAATAACTAACATTTGATAAATTAGTAAGAACTAGGGCACAAGTGAAATGAAATGTGACTGCAGTATCAGACTAAAGGATCTTTTTGCAGTCTGTAACCATTGGGACATGTAGTTTTGTGTAGATGTTCGGTAAACTTGAAACAATATTTGATCAGTGCCATAAGTTTGTTTTATTTTGGATACATTGGAAACAAAATGGTTGAAAAAGTGTTCCTACCCTTTAAAGCCTATGGAAGCTTTTGATGTTGAAAAAATGATTTTTATATTTGTTATTGGTTACCTTTACTTAATCATTAATTTTCACTCTATGCAGTTTGTAGCATGATCCAAGTATCATATTTTACTCCTAAAGGA
Source organism: Oophaga sylvatica (assembly GCA_033576555.1). Lineage (NCBI taxonomy): Eukaryota > Metazoa > Chordata > Amphibia > Anura > Dendrobatidae > Oophaga > Oophaga sylvatica. Next base: position 580,808,762 of record JARQOD010000003.1, on the reverse strand, counting down.
GTGTCTATTTCAGTAATATAGGCATAGGCGGGATGTGACTCCTATATCAGAATAACTGCCATCCTGCACTTATTTCCTTAATTTCATCATGTGCTTTCATCCTTTTATGTAGCCTGTATGGCAGTTGGACATATTTGGCTGAAACTTCACCCAACGCAATGAACAATTGCTGCATTACTTTGTTTCACAATCTTGCAGCCATTTGCCCGCAGAGGGTGTCCGAGGCTTCGACTACATGAACAGTCGAAACATGTGGCAGCACTCCAAGGCCTTATTCAGATTTCTGTGTCGTCGCCACATAATGTGGGATGTTCTGAGATGTTGTGCCTGTTCCAAATTAAATTGTAAAATTCAAATACGTGCACGGAAGAGCTCAGCTGATAAATTGAGCATCAAAGCAGATCTCTCTTTATTACCCTATAACATCATCTTATATAGGTTATTAGTATTCATGCATTGTAACAAAATAATTGGTTCATCTTATCTCTAAATATGTGCTGGCATTAGCATACATACATCTCAATGGCTAAAGGTAATATTGTCTGCACCCAGCTGAATAGTTTAGGTGTGTCTCTACGCCTTAGCTTTGTTTATCCAACTTTCCTATGTTTTCTCTAAGTGTGTTGCACAAAGACATTTCTGAGGGACCTTTGTTATGCCCCACACACATAGTGGCTCAAACTCCATTCTGGAAAGCAAAAGAGAATATATGTAGAATATCCACAACAGAATCAGGATAGTTAAGTATACATCCTGCACTCTCATCTTCTTTTTGCATGTTTTTCATGGATTGAACTCGTACCTAGTATAGTCTATGAGGCTGTTCACGTGTCTGATTTTTATTGCGGACAGAATGGTCAGCGTAAAATGGTGGAGACATGTCGGATATTAACCCCTTAACCCCCAAGGGTGGTTTGCACGTTAATGACCGGGCCAATTTTTACAATTCTGACAACTGTCCCTTTATGAGGTTATAACTCTGGAACACTTCAATGGATCTTGGTGATTCTGAGACTGTTTTCTCGTGACATATTGTACTTCATGTTAGGGGTCAAATTTCTTTGATACAACTTGCGTTTATGAAAAAAATAGAAATATGGCGAAAGTTTTTAAAATTTTGCAATTTTCAAACTTTGAATTTTTATGCCCTAAAAACAGATGTCACATAAAATAATACTAAATAACATTTCCCACATGTTTACTTTACATCAGCACAATTTTGGAAATAAATATTTTTTTTTGTTACGAAGTTATAAGGGTTAAAACTTGACCAGCGATTTCTCATTTTTACAGCAAAATTTACAAAACCATTTTTCTAGGGACCACCTCACATTTGAAGTCACTTTGAGGGGTCTATATGATAGAAAATACGCAAAAGTGACACCATTCTAAACCTAAACCTAGCACCAAACCCTAACTATAGCCCCAACTCTAACTTTAGCCCAAACCCTAACTTTAGCCCCAACCCTAACCCTAATGGGAAAATGGAAATAAATACATTTTTTTAATTTTTATTATTTTTCCCTAACTAAGGGGACGATAAAGGGGGGTTTAATTTACTATTTATAGTGGGTTTTTATGATTGGCAGCTGTCACACACTAAAAGACACTTTTTATTGCAAAAAATAGTTTTTGCATCACCATATTTTGAGAGCTATAATTTTTCCATATTTTGGCCAACAGAGTCATGTAAGGTCTTGTTTTTTGCAGGACGAGTTGACATTTTTATTGGTACCATTTTCGGGCACATGACATTTTTTGATCGCTTTTTATTCCGATTTTTGGGAGGTAGAATGAACAAAAACCAGCAATTCATGAATTTCTTTTGGAGAGGGGGGTTTACACCGTTCCGCGTGTGGTAAAATTGATAAAGCAGTTTTATCGATTACAGCGATACCTCATTTATATCATTTTTTTAATGTTTTGGCACTTTTATACAATAAAAACTTTTATAGAAAAAATGATTATTTTTGCATCGCTTCATTCTGACAGCTATAACTTTTTATTTTTTTCGCTGATGATGCTGTATGGTGGCTCATTTTTTGCGGGACAAGATGACGTTTTCAGCGGTACCATGTTTATATCTTTTTTTTTATCGCGTGTTATTCCACTTTTTGCTCGGCGGTATGATGATAAAGCATTGTTTTTTGCCTTTTTTTATGGTGTTCACTAAAGGGGTTAACTAATGGGACAGTTTTATAGGGAGGGTCGTTACGGACGCGGGGATACCAAATTTGTGTACCTTTATTGTTTAGATTTTTTTAATTAAAATATTAATTTATTGATAGAATAAATATTGATTTTTTTATTATTTCTTATTATTTTTTAAAATATTTTTACAATTATTTAAAAAAAATATATATTTAATTTTTAGTTTTACACATTGTCCCACTATGGGACACTCATTTTCTGCAGGCTGATCGCTTCTATAGCATGCAGATCTGCATGCTATAGAAGCTGTCAGCCCTGCAGCTCCTATAACACTTACCTGAGAGACTTCCTGATCATCACTGCGCATGACAGGAAGTCCCTTGGGCCTGGAGACCCGGATGTCGTCGTGACAACATCAGGTCTCCATGGCAGCGATTGGGACCCCGTGGCAAGCCGCGGGGTCTCCGATCCAAAAGCAGAGGGGCTGTCAACCCCTCTGCAGCCGCCGGAACACTGCGATCATGATTGATCGCAGTGTGCTGGGGGTTAAAGTGCCGGGAGCGGTCCGTGACTGCTTCTGGCACTTTGTGCCAGGTGTCAGCTGTGAGAATCAGCTGACACCTGGCTGTGATCGGCCGCGCTCCCCCTGTGAGCACGGCCGATCGCCCATGACGTACTTTTCCGTCCATGGGAATTAAGTCCCAGGGCACATGGACGGAATAGTACGTCTGATGGCAGAAAGGGGTTAATCAGTGTCAGATCAAACTCGGCAACGAATGTCTACGGGTCCATGAAAAACGAACAGCACTAGGATATGAGTGCTCTCTGTTTCTCATGGACTGCTATATAGAGGAAGGTAGAGAAACTTTTTTTTTCTCATCTGGGGAAATCGTATGCAACAGTGGTTGTTTCATCAGTATTTCACACCCGTGTTACCTTCACCTTTATCAAGAGGGTCTGCTGCACGCTGTTTGTGAATTAGTTTCGGTCACCCTGGCTGATAAATACCATTGCTATTTTGCTATGTTTATAATTGAATTTTTGAGGAATTATTTTAAATCTCCCTTTATTTCTTTGGCTATGCTTTTGAGCTATACAGACACTGCAGCAGCAAAACGGTACAAAAGTTTTATGAAGGCTACTTAAAAATCTGTTTCCTTTACATTCAGGAAACGAAGGAACGATAAAATAAATTACATGCTGTGCAATCCCTAACTTGCCCTGACAGAACAGTAGATTTGCATTTCTACAACAGCTGGAGGGCCGCAAGTTAGTGAACGCTAACCTACCAAATTGTTTTGCTCATTTCTAAGGCTATGTTCACATGTCCAGTAATCATCAGTTAGAACAGATCCATCAGCAATCTGTTGAAAAAAAACGCCTGAAAACAAACTAATTTGTTAGTGCACCTGGACTACTTTTTTCAGGTGCACTAACTCGCCCCTATGTACTTCAAGCTTGTTTTGCATATTGCTTCTATTCTAGATTTCTCCTGACTGGCACATTGGATCTCTACTTTAAAGGTACCATTTTTGCAGGGACTAGCGCCTATACAGCCTTACCATTACTTCCATATGTTAAAACGTGCTGACAGATTCCCTTCAGTCTTAAACACTTGCCATTTGTTCATTATCTTTTCAATTCGCCATTAAAAGGTGTCTGTTACTGACCTGCGAACTACACACAGTTTTTAACTTTAGTTTATCTTTTTATGTATTTACCTTATAACTTCATGTCACACCACAGTTGCCTTTTGATCAGGGGATACCATTTCCTGCGCACCTGCAGATTTGTTAATAAAATCTATCCCAGCCTAATCTCCTGTTTTCACTAACGTGCAAAATGACAGCTTGTACTTTTCAATATTTTCATAACTGAAAAATATCCTTCTCACAGGGAAAGTGCTGCAATTGTATAGACTGATGGCTGCACATTCTGCAGCTTTTCACATTTTGGACCAATCCCCCATTGAAGAAAAAAAAAAAGTAATATATTTGCCAATGTAGGCGTGCATTGGTCCCTTGCTGCTGCCATTTCCCATTAAACCCGTATATTCACTAATCTTCAGTACAGAATTTCAATGGCAATTAGAATTTTCATATTATGTATGTTATTGTTGATGACTGTGCGTTATTATAACTTTCCATTGCAAATGCTATCAACTGACAGGAAAAGTCACTGAACACAAAAGGTTTGTTGTAAGGCTACAGTATGTTCATATTGCGTGTTTTTTTGACATTATTTACTGTGCCCGGCTTCTGCTTGAAGCACTAATTTAAGGAATCAGATGCAAACCCCAACAGAGCTATTAACTTTAATAAGGTATACAGAATTACTTTGTGCTCTGCCTGGTCTCTGCTTCAGAAGTCTCTGCCTTCTTAAGGCGGGAACGAAAACACAGGATCACAATCCTGACCTGCTGATTGTTAAAAGCTGAATATAAACTTGTGAATGATGGTTCCTAGTATACCTTGTTAGCCAATAACTGAGCTGACTATCACCCAATGAAAGAGCAAAACTCTCGTTCATCAGGTGTAATGACTTTTAAGCAGGCTGTTTGAAGAGGATATGTGACGCCGAGAACAATGACAGTCTATTACTGATTCAGGGGCGGACATACTGCCGGTGCAGGTGCACCGTGGCCCGGAGGTGCAGGGGGTGCCTTGCATGGCTACTAATAATAAGAACAATCTGGCCAGAAACTCTGAGGGGCCCATGGTGAAATTGCCCTTGTCATAGGCAGCAAGCCGGGCAGGGATCTTTCCTGCAGCACCGCAGCCTACTGTACAAAATGGCAGCGGAGATGCAGGAACATGTCCTTAGCTTCTTGCCTGGCGCTTTATCTTTGACCCTGGCGCGAGTGTCAGCTCTCTGCACAGAACTGGGTCCATCATACTAAATGTGTGGGGAAAACTGGAGCCATCATACTATATACAGTATATTGGGAGAACTGGGGCCATCATACCATATATACAGTGCCCTGCGAAAGTATTCGGCTCTCTGGAACTTTTCAACCTTTTCCCTCATATTGTGCTTCATACATAAAGATACCAAATGTAAGTTTTTGGTGAAGAATCAACAACAAGTGGGACACAATTGTGAAGTTGAACAAAATTTATTGGTTATTTTAAATTTTTGTGGAAATACAAAAACTGAAAAGTGGGGCGTGCAATATTATTCGGCCCCTTTACTTTCAGTGCAGCAAACTCACTCCAGAAGCTCATTGTGAATCTCTGAATGATCCAATGTTGTCCTAAATGACTAATGATGATAAATATAATCCACCTGTGTGTAATCATGTCTCCGTATAAATACACCTGCTCTGTGATAGTCTCAGGGTTCTGTTTTAAACACAGAGCGCATCATGAAGACCAAGGAACACAACAGGAAGGTCCGTGATACTGTTGTGGAGAAGTTTAAAGCCGGATTTGGATACAAAATGATTTCCAAAACTTTAAACATCATAAGGAGCACTGTGCAAGCGATCATATTGAAATGGAATGAGTATCATACCACTGCAAATCTACCAAGACCCAGCCGTCCCTCTAAACTTTCATCTCAAACAAGGAGAAGCCTGATTAGAGATGCAGCCAAGAGGCTCATGATCACTCTGGATGAACTGCAGAGATCTGCAGCTGAGGTGGGACAGTCTGTCCATAGGACAACAATCAGTCGTACACTGCACAAATCTGGCCTTTATGGAAGAGTGGCAAGAAGAAAGCCATTTCTCAAAGATATCCATAAAAAGTGTTGTTTAAAGTTTGCAACAAGCCACCTGGGAGACACACCAAACATGTAGAAGATGGTGCTCTGGTCAGATGAAACCAAAATCGAACTTTTTGGCAACAATGCCAAACGAAATGCTTGGCATAAAGGCAACACAGCTCATTACCCTGAAAACACCATCCCCACTGTAAAACATGGTGGTGGCAGCATCATGGTTTGGGCCTGCTTTTCTTCAGCAGGGACAGGGAAGATGGTTAAAATTGATGGGAAGATGGATGGAGCCAAATACAGGACCATTCTTGAAGAAAACCTGTTGGAGTCTGGAAAAGACCTGAGACTGGGACAGAGATTTGTCTTCCAACAAGACAATGATCCCAAACATAAAGCAAAATCTACAATGGAATGGTTCACAAATAAACGTATCCAGATGTTAGAATGGCCAAGTCCAGACCTGAATCCAATCGATAATCTGTGGAAAGAGCTGAAAACTGCTGTTCACAAACGATCTCCATCCAACCTCATTGAGCTCGAGCTGTTTGCCAAGGAAGAATGGGCAAGAATTTCAGTCTCTCGATGTACACCATGTTCCAAATTATTATGCAAATTGGTTTTAAGTGTCATAGCACTTTTTGTTTTTTGTTTTTGTAAATGAAACCCATTGATGGTATTGTGTCTCAGGGTTCTTTGGATCACTGAAATCAATCTCAGATACCTGTGATGATTAGTTTGCCATGTGAGCCCAATAAAAGGAAAACTGGATGTTCCACACTATTAAGCAGGCCAGAGTTTTCAAGTAACATGGGAAAGAAAAAGGATCTCTCTGCTGCGGAAAAGCATCAAATAGTGCAATACCTTGGTCAAGGGATGAAAACATTAGATATTTCCTGAAAACTTAAGCGTGATCATCGTACTGTTAAGAGATTTGTGGCTGATTCTGAGCACAGACGTGTTTGTGTTGGTAAAGGCAGAATGAGGAAGGTTTCTGCCAGGCAAGTTCATCGGATTAAGAGAGCAGCTGCTAAAAAGCCATTAGAAAACAGCAAACAGATATTATTATTATTATTATTATACATTTTTATAGCGCCATTTATTCCATGGCGCTTTACATGTGAAAAGGGGCAAATATAGACAAGTACAATAAATGTGAGCAATACAAGGCACACACAAATACAGAAGGAGAGAGGACCCTGCCCGCGTGGGCTCACAGTCTACAGGGATGGGTGAGGTTACACTAGGAGAGGGTAGAGCTGGTCGTGCGGTGGTTCAGTAGACTGAGGATCACTGCAGGTTGTAGGCTTGTCGGAAGAGGTGGGTCTTCAGGTTCTTTTTGAAGGTTTCCATGGAAGGCACGAGTCTGATGTGTTGGGGTAGAGAGTTCCAGAGTACGGGGGAGGCATGGGAGAAGTCTTGTATGCGGTTGTGGGAAGAAGAGATAAGAGGGGAGTAGAGAAAGAGATCTTGAGAGGATCGAAGGTTGCGTGTGGGTATGTACCAGGAGACCATGTCACTGATGTATGGAGGAGACAGGTTGTGGGTATATTATGGACCTGCAGAAGCGCACATTTGCGTGAAACAGCTGTCGTTCCTGATTTTGTATCCAGCAAAAAACTCTCCTACCTCTGCTATTTTAAGATGTCCGAATAAAGCATTGGAATTTTACGACGGTGAGTGCCATCTACTCTCTTTTTTTCACATGTGTATGCTGCAAAACAAAGATATATGAAGCTGCTGGTGCCTCTGGAGTCCCTCGAACCTCAAGGTGTAGGATCCTTCAAAGGCTTGCTGTGGTTCATAAACCTACTATTCGGCCACCCCTAAACAGTGCTCACGAGCAGAAACGGTTGCAGTGGGCCCAGACATACATGAAGACTAATTTTCAAACAGTCTTGTTTACTGATGAGTGTCGAACAACCCTAGATGGTCCAGATGGATGGAGTAGTGGATGGTTAGTGGATGGCCACCATGTCTCAACAAGGCTGCGACGTCAGAAAGGAGGTGGAGGAGTCATGTTTTGGGCCGGAATCATGGGGAAACAGCTGGTATTGCCCTTTAAGGTTCCTGAAGGTGTGAAAATGACCTCTGCAAAGTATATAGAGTTTCTGACTGACAACTTTCTTCCATGGTATAAAAAGCAGAAATGTGCCTTCAGGAGCAAAATCATCTTCATGCATGACAATGCACCATGTCATGCTGCAAAGAATACCTCTGAGTCATTGGCTGCTATGGGCATAAAAGGAGATAAACTCATGGTATGGCCACCATCTTCCCCTGACCTCAACTCTATAGAGAACCTTTAGAGTATCATCAAGCAAAAGATCTATGAGGGTGGGAGGTAGTTCACATCAAAACAGCAGCTCTGGGAGGCTATTCTGACTTCATGCAAAGAAATACAAGCAGAAACTCTCCAAAAACTCACAAGTTCAATGGATGCCAGAATTGTGAAGGTGATATCAAAGAAGGGTTCCTATCTTAACATGTAACTTGGCCTGTTAGGATGTTTTGGCGTTAAATTTTTTTGTTCAGTGAATGTGACCTCCTAATGCTGCAAATTCCACAAATAAGCATTTTCAGTTCTTTAAAACATCAAATGTTTAGAAATTCTACTGTGCCTAATAATTTGGAACAGTGCATTTTGAGTTTTTATTCAATTTGAAGATTATACTGTTATCATTGGGAGGTTTCTTCAATAAAATTCGATGTATACTCTTAACGGGTGATGACTTTTATTAGACTGACTGTCATTTGCACCGACCACTTAGTAAAATCAGAGAAAAATATAATTTGCATAATAATTTGGAACACGGTGTACAAAACTGATAGAAACATACCCCAAGCGACTTGCAGCTGTAATCGCAGCAAAAGGTGGCGCAACAAAGTATTAAATTAAAGGGGCCGAATAATATTGCACGTCCCACTTTTCAGTTTTTGCATTTCCACAAAAATTTAAAATAACCAATAAATTTCGTTCAACTTCACAATTGTGTCCCACTTGTTGATTCTTCACCAAAAATTAACATTTGGTATCTTTATGTTTGAAGCATATGTGGGGAAAGGTTGAAAAGTTCCAGGGAGCCGAATACTTATGCAAGGCACTGTATATGGGTGGAAATGGGGCCATCATACTATATATATGTGGGAAACTGGAACCATCATACTATACAGCTCTGGCAAAAATTAAGAGACCACTGCAAAATTTTCAGTTTGTCTGATTTTCTCTTTGTAGGTATATTTTTGAGTAAAATGTAAATTGCTCTTTTATTCTATAAGCTTAGAAATTGTCTCCAAATTTCCAAGCAATACATTTTGTATTTATTTTCAGAAAATGTGAAATGGTCAAAATAACAAAAAAATGCAGTGCTTGCAGACCTCAAGTAATGCTAAGAAAACAAGTTCATAATCATTTAGAAACAACAATACTAATGTTTTAACTCAGGAAGAGTTCAGAAATCAATATTTTGTGGAATAACCATGATTATTGATCACAGCTTTCATGCGTCTTGGCATGCTTTCCAACAGTCTTTCATACTGCTTTTGGGTGACCTTATGCCACTCCTGGTACAAAAATTTAAGCAGTTCTTTGTTTGATGGCTTGTGACTATCCATCTTCCTCTTGATTACATTCCAGAGGTTTTCAATGGGGTTCAGGTCTGGAGATTGGGCTCGCCATGCAGGGATTTGATGTGGTGGTCCTTCATCCACACATTGATTGACCTACCTGTGTGGCATGGCGCATTGTACTGCTGGAAAAAAGTCCTCAGAGTTGGGGAACATTGCCTGAGGATTTTGGGGACATGTTCTCCTAAAAAGAGGCTGATGTCTTGCCACCACATCGTCCTTATGACTGTAAGATTAATCTTATTCCGGGTTCTAAATTGCCCAATGCCCATTTGTACAATCTTTCTGGCCCGGAATGTACCGCTATGAAAAACTATATCTCTGATAGTCTACGCAAAGGTCACATCCGTCCCTCTGTCTCACCCTTGGCCGCTGGATTCTTCTTTGTTAAGAAAAAAGATGGCGGTTTACGCCCGTGCCTCAATTTTCGGGAACTAAATAAAATTACGGTGAGAAATACCTACCCTCTCCCACTCATTCCAGATCTTTATAACCAATTGGGGCTAAGTGGTTTTCCAAACCTGATCTCAGGGGAGTATATAACCTTATCTGCATTTGGGAAGGGGATGAGTGGAAAATGGCATTTCTCACCTCTTAGGGTCTATTTGAAAATTTGGTCATGCCCTTCGGTCTCACGAACGCGCCTGCAGTGTTTCAGAACTTCATGAATGATGTTTTTTCTGATTTTATCAGGAGCTTTATGGTTGTATACCTGGACAATATGCTTGTTTTCTCTCCTGACAAGGAATCCCACATTGGTCATTTACGTGCTGTTCTGCATAGGTTACGGGGAAATTCTCTGTTCACTAAACCCAAGAAATGTTCGTTTTGTGTCCAAGAGCTTTCCTTTCTGGGGTTCATCCTTTCTGTGAACGGGCTTCGGATGGATCCTGGAAAGGTACAGGCCACTGTTGATTGGGTACAGGCCAGAGGCCTTAAGGGTCTGCAGCGTTTTCTGGGTTTCGCCAATTATTATCGAAAATTCATCAAGGGGTTTTCTTAGATGGTCAAGCCACTCACTGATCTCACTCGCAAGGGGGCTGATCTCAAAGTCTGGTCACCCTGGCGGTTGAAGAATTTACTACATTAAAGAAGTGTTTTATGCCTGCTCCTGTATTAGTTCAGCCCAATCCGTCAGAACCATTCATTGTAGAGGTGGAGGCATCAGAGGTGGGAGTGGGGGCAGTGTTGTCTCAGGGACCCGTTACTTTGACCAATTTAAGACCATGTGCCTTTTTCTCCAGGACGTTTTCTTCTGTGGAAAGGAATTATGATGTTGGTAACCAGGAGTTATTGGCCATGAAATGACTTTTGAAGAGGGGGCGGTTTATCAGATCACGGTGATTAAGGACCACAAAAACCTGTCCTACATTGAGTCTGTCAAGCAGTTAACTCGTAGACAGGCGAGGTGGTTGCTATTTTTTTAGCAACGAAATGTATCCAAAAACACATTATACTGTGTGGATGAGCAATATATTACACAGTTTTTGGAGGGTTTTATACCAACAAAATGTACACAAGAAGGTGTAATGAGCAATATAATACCAATAAAATTTTGAACATGTTTTTTTGAAGGTAATATACCAACAAAATGTACTCCAGAACATGGAATAGTCTATGGAGAGCAATATAATACTGATAAAATTTTTAAGAAGTTTTTTTGAGACTTATACACCACTGAAATTTACCCAAGAATATTTAAAAGTCTATGGATGAGCAATATAATACCAATATATTTTTTAACACGTTCTTAGAGAATCAGATACCAACAAAATGTTCTCCAGACCACCGATAAAATTTTTGAAGAAGTTTTTTGAGGCTTATACAGTGGGTACAGAAAGTATTCAGACCCCTTGAAATTTTTAATTCTTTGTTTCATTGCAGCCATTTGGTAAATTCAAAAAAGTTCATTTTTTTTCTTGAGTACTGCAGAAATTCTTTTGTAACCTTAGCCAGATCTGTGCCTTGCCACAATTCTGTCACTGAGCTCCTTGGCTAGTTCCTTTGGCCTCATGATTCTCATTTGGTCTGAGCTGTGAGGTCTTATATAGAGAAGTGTGCCTTTACAAATCAAGTCCTATCAGTTTAATTAAACACAGCTGGACTCCAATGAAGGAGTAGAACCATCTCAATGAGGATCACAAGGAAATGGACAGCATGTGACTTAAATATGAGTGTCTGAGCAAAGGGTTTGAATACTTATGACCATGTGATATTTCAGTTTTTCTTTTTTAACAAATTTGCAAAAAATTCTACATTTGTTTTTTTTCAGTCAAGATGGGGTGCATAGTGTACGTTAATGAGAAAAATAATGAAATTTTTTGAATTTAACAAATGGCTGCAATGAAACAAAGAATGAAAAATTTAAAGGGGTCTGAAAACTTTCCGTACCCAATGTTTAGCAACGAAATCTACTCAAGAATATGTAAAAGTCTATTCATGAGCAATATATTATACCAATCAATTTATTAAAAAGGTTTTTCACGGTTATACACCAAGGTAATGTACCCAAGAACATGTAATACTGGATGAATTGGCAATATAATACCGATACATTTTAAAAAGTTTTTAGAGGCTTACAGAAAATAGCATTGAAATGCACTCAAGAAGACATAATACCCTATGGGTTAGCAATATAATACAGATAAATTTGAGGCTTATATAGCAATGAAATCTACCCAAGAATATGTAAAAGTCTATGGAAGAGCAATGTATTATACTGTTCAATTTTTGAACAAGTTTTTTGAGGCTTATATACCACCAAAATCTACCCAAGAATATGTAAAAGTCTATGGATGAGCAATATAATACTGATAAAATTTTGTACATGTTCTTAGCGGGTTACATACCAACGAAATGTACTTCAGACCACGGAATAGTCTATGGGTGAACAAGTTAATATCAATAACATTTTGAACAAGTTTTGAGAGGCTTATATACCAACGAAATGTACTCCAGACCACAAAATAGTCTATGCATGAGCAATATAATATTTACCTTTCTCATGAAGGGGGTTCCCTGGTCCATCAAAATCTCCTTTGACAGGCCCATCGTAGCGAAAATATGGACAAGTTCCCGCTGTACTCTTGGCAGAAGAGTTCCTTAGTGGAACTGCTTCAGGGGACCTGGTCGCATATTCCATGACCACTAGAATGTACTGAAGCCCCCGTGCAGACTTAACTAAGGTACACTAGGTCCATTGCAATTTTCTCAAATGGGACCTCTATCACAGACAACAGGACTAGGGGACTTTGGAAGTGAAAAGAGGGAGCGGTTATCTGACAGGTAGGGCAAGACCTACAATAATTTAGGATCTCCTGGTAACATCCCAGCAAATAGAACCATTATCTTCTCCTGAGTTTTCTCTACAGCCAGATGTCCCACAAAACATGCGAATGGGCCATGTCTAAAACCCTCCACCAGTAGGGTTCTGAAACAAACAGCTGCTCCATTATCTCACCTCCCTTCAGTTTGGTCACCTGATGTAATAACTCCCCATTAACGGCAAAATGTAGTAACCTGGTGTCTACCCCCGGCTCCTGAGCAACCCCATTACAGAGGGTAACACTGTCAAACGTCCCCTTTAAAGTAAGGTCCCTAATTTCACCAGTCCCAAAGTTCTTTTCGGATATTTCTAACTCAGAGAGATTGGGCTTCTCGGTCACCGTCTCGTACTCCTCTCCAGCAAGGAAACACAAGGAAATCTCCATCTTTGATTTCGATGGAGTTTCTTCCCAAGTGATCTGGCTTTTGTCCGTGACTCTTGGTACAGCCTTCTTTTGCCACTAGTCCAAAATAAGGAAAAATCCCACCCCAATATGATGGGATGTATCAAGTCCTTTACTACCCTGACCTCATGGAACTTGATACCGCAGTCTGTTCTTATAGTCACTCTGGCATAGGGTAGTCCTTGGTGTCTCTGTGAATGCAGCGGACGCCCACGACCTTGTCAGGGATCAACTGGTGGGGAAGTGTATTACTGATCATGGTCACCAGACTTCCAAAAGTCCAAGTACCAGTACCCCATTAACTGTCATGGTAGACACCTGAGGCCCCTCGCCGGGCTGACAGTCCACATTACTGGCCGTATAGGCATAATAGGAACAACGGCGGCCTAAGCTGCAGTCCATTGGTTCAGGGGACATATGAAACCGGGGCTGC